>JAEAOA010002000.1:390000-717500 GCA_016746295.1 Potamilus streckersoni
ATTATAGGGAAATAAATTTTTTAATTTTATAAAATTGTTTTTGCAGTTTTCTATTACTTTTCTTTATGACCATTCAGTCATAACAGAAAATTATGGATAAGAGTTTCTCTAAAATATTTCAGAAAACTGTTTTTGAAATTTACATTAATTTGTTCTGGAATATTTCAAGTCCCAGGTATTATTTTACATATCTGAGAAATCTATGGTGAAACTTCAGTTGGGTCACTAGATTTGTATATTTGAGTGTCAATAGCATACAATTGGTGAAACAATGGATGTTCATCTATGACACTTGAGAGCAACTTGAGCGTATAGAATGAAGAAAATGGGGCTGAGAACAGAGCCTTTTGGAACACCAAAACATAAATAATCTCATCCTGTTCATTAAGCAGGAACTGAACCACAGTTTGGCTGTATCATGAATACCAAAATACATGCTGGAGATGGTGAAGTAATATATAGTTTATTGTGTCAAATGCCACACATGTCGAAGAGAGTGAGGACTTTAAACTTTCCACAATTGAAAGCAGAAATGTCAGTTTCAGTCCTATGACGAGGGTGATATGCAGACTGTACATTGCTAAAATGATCATTTGAATTAAATT
The DNA here is from genome assembly GCA_016746295.1 of Potamilus streckersoni. NCBI lineage: Eukaryota > Metazoa > Mollusca > Bivalvia > Unionida > Unionidae > Potamilus > Potamilus streckersoni. Next base: position 390,606 of record JAEAOA010002000.1, read on the forward strand.
AGATACCAGTTGGGATTGAACAACTTTTTCTAAGATTTTTTTTTAAGGAATGAGAGGTTAGAAATAGGGCAGTATACATATAGTGTGTAGTTAACTTTTACCCAGTATTGTAGCCTTTAGTTTAAGCTAATGGTCATTTGTAGACAAAAACCAATGTTTAGATAATGACTTTTGTCTATAGATGTGGGTTGTACATTATGATAACATTTGTAAAAATGTTGGCATGACATTTTGACTGTAGAAAGTTATGACCCACATTCTTGTCATCTTACTGTGTCTTGGGTTTTATAAGGTTTTGATAAATAAATTTATTTCAATTTTAATATGTCCAGTGAAATCACTTTTAGTTGTGTTCAGATATAAGTTGAGGGGAATCATCGTTTAAATCATTCATTGGAATTAGTGAAATGTTCAATGAATGGATAAACACTATTTTGGGATAAATTTGAATTTATTCAAAGATATACGGAATTATATCATTGTTTTACATCAAGACTATTAGAACATAAGCAAATTCATTTGGAACAATCAATACTTTTGGATTTATGAAAGAACTTTAAGGATTATTTGGGATTTAATTGACAGTACTGTTAAATTCCACTTAAATTTTCAATTTACAACTTTGAGAATTAAATTATTTGTTGATTAAACAAAAAAACTTGTTGGTTTTGCTTCATTCTGTAAATTTAAGACTATGTAATCATAACATTTTCTTTGAGAAGATATAACTGTAATATCTGCCAGGTTAATAATTGTTACCTATGTAGGAAGAACACTTGTCCATAATGACCACATTATTTCATCTTTTAAATCGCACTGATAAAACCATCTTCGAAACTGTTGAGCAATAAGACTCTCAACCTAGCCACTGTGACAGCCATATTGGATAGACACCATTTTCATTTAGGACACACAGAACACCATTTAGAAGACTTTTGGTCAGAACCCCAAAATGTAAATAAGACAATCAAATCATGATAATTAGTGACAAGATTTTCAATATTTCATTGTAGCTGCCATATTTTAGGTCAGATCAGATCAACACCATTTTCATTCAGGTTTTGGTTTGGACTGGATTTGTAGGTTTGAATCCACTTTTCAGCACATGATGAGCTGTACATGTCAGTCAGGAATCTGATGGAAGAAGACCTCACATAGAACCACTAACTGATGGGAATCTACTGATAAACTTTTTCACATACGCACATTAGTCAAGTGCCAGTTATCTGTAAAGATAAGCATCTCAATCTGCTCATCTCCCATTCAAGACCACCCTGAGATCATAATTATCATTCTGGTGAATATGACTTTCCCTTTAGGATGAGTGGCAATAACAATATTTTCAAGATGGCTGCCATGATATCCATACTGTATGTCTTATTGAGACCATTTTCATTTAGCACCAACTATGATATCATATCAAGTCTTTTAGAAAAACTTGATGTTGATATAACTTTCTGCCAATCAATAACAACAAGATTTAATTTTCATGATGGTTGCCATGGTGTCCATACTGGTTATCAGATTTGCACATTTGTTTTTAAGACCAACAATAATTTTTCTGGCAAAAACCCCATGCTGATATGATTTTCTTTTTGAGAAGAGCACTACCATGATTTTCATCATGGCTGCTGTGGTAGCGATATTGGACATCCCAGCAGAACCATTTTCATTGAGGACAAAATGAATGTCATAACAACTCTTCTGGTGAAAACCATGTTGATAAAATTTTCCATTCAGCAAAAGAATTAAGATTTTCAAGACAGCTGCCTTATTAGCAGTCGGATCTGCTCCACTGTTGGCACACTACAGTGTTTATTTTGCATTAAGTTTGAAAGAAGAATAATTTCCCCATGTTTTATCCCTGGTTACAAAGGTTAAAGAGACCTTAACATCTTAGGTATTTTTAAAACTCTAGATTCCCTTTATTTTGGTGTATGATTGATCCCTTTATTTTGGTGTATGATTGATATGTGAATTTTGGTGTATGATTGATCCCTTTATTTTGGTGTATGATTGATGTGTGAATTTTGGTGAATGATTGATGTGTGTAATTTGGTGTATGATTTATCCCTTCATTTTGGTGCATGATTTGTGTAATTTGGAGTATGATTGATGTAATTTGGTGTATGATTGATGTTTAATTTGTTGTATATTTGATGTAATTTGGTGTATGATTGATGTTGTGTAATTTGGTGCATGATTGATGTGTGTAATTTGGTGTATGATTGACGTGTGTAATTTGGTGTATGATTGATGTGTGTAATTTGGTGTATGATTGATGTGTAATTTGGTGTATGATTGATGTGTGTAATTTGGTGTATGATTGATGTGTGTAATTTGGTGTATGATTTGTGTGTGTGTGTGTGTAATTTGGTGTATGATTGATGTGTATAATTTGGCACATGATTGATGTGTGTAATTTGGTGTATGATTGATGTGTAATTTGGTGTATGATTGATGTGTGTAATTTGGTGTATGATTGATGTGTGTAATTTGGTGTACAATTTATGTGTAATTTGGTGTATGATTTATGTGTGTAATTTGGTGTATGATTGATGTGTGTAATTTGGTGTACGATTTGTGTGTGTAATTTGGTGTATGATTGATGTGTATAATTTGGCACATGATTGATGTGTGTAATTTGGTGTATGATTGATGTGTAATTTGGTGTATGATTGATGTGTGTAATTTGGTGTATGATTGATGTGTGTAATTTGGTGTACAATTTATGTGTAATTTGGTGTATGATTTATGTGTGTAATTTGGTGTATGATTGATGTGTGTAATTTGGTGTACAATTTATGTGTAATTTGGTGTATGATTGATGTGTATAATTTGGCACATGATGGATGTAATTTGGTGTATGATTGATGTTGTGTAATTTGGTGTATGACTGATGTGTGTAATTTGGTGCATGATTGATGTGTGTAATTTGATGTATGATTGTTTAATTTGGTGTATGATTGATGTGTGTCATTTGGTTTATGATTGATGTGTGTAATTTGGTTTATGATTGATGTGTGTAATTTGGTTTATGATTGATGTGTGTAATTTGGTGTAGATTCATGTGTGTAATTTGGTGTATGATTGATGTGTATAATTTGGCACATGATTGATGTGTGTAATTTGGTATATGATTGATTTAGTTTATACAGGATACATCTTGGCCTTACTTCAGATGGGCACCTGGCAAAAAACTTAAAGCTCCACTTGGTCATTTAATTTCCTGTACCTCAGGAGAAAATTGTGAAGAAAAGAAAGCCAATAACATTTTTCACATTTTATATATTTTGTAATTCATTCATTGCACTTTCTGGAGCTTGTATTGTCTTGTCTGGTAAAATCTGTTTGTCCTATTTTAATAACTGCTAAAGATGGGATACTTGTGCTAATGGACAGCTATTAGGCGATGGACAACAGACTATTCCATAAACTCTTCTAGTCTATGACTAGCAGAGCTAAGAATTAAGCAGTTTTATATGCAGTAAATATTGGACTGTCTTTGAACCATAAGATGTCTGGCAATAGTTGAAATTATAAGAAATTGAACACTTCTTACCTCATCTGGTACACTTTATTTATTAACAGACAAGCACTAAAAATACATCATTTATATAAATGCATAAAGATGAGTACAAAAACATTTTACATCTTGTAATAATTTAAATTGTGCTATAATGATAAGGCAATTTGATATAAACATCTAAATTACACAAATATATATCTTGCAGAAATTTAAGCTGTATGAGCATGTCAGGTTAAAACTTTCATCTACATCATTCTTATCAAATCACTACACTGAATGGAACTATATTTATCACTACACTGAATGGAACCTATATTTATCACTACACTGAATGGAACCTATATTTATCATTACACTGAATGGAACCTATATTTATCACTACACTGAATGGAACTATATTTATCACTATACTGAATGGAACCTATCTTTATCACTACACTGAATGGAACCTATATTTATCACTACACTGAATGGAACCTATATTTATCACTATACTGAATGGAACCTATATTTATCACTACACCGAATGGAACTATATTTATAACTACACTGAATGGAACTATATTTATCACTGCACTGAATGGAACTATATTTATCACTACACTGAATGGAACCTATATTTATCACTACACTGAATGAAACCTATATTTATCACTACACTGAATGGAACTTATATTTATCACTATACTGAATGGAACTATATTTATCACTACACTGAATGGAACCTATATTTATCACTACACTGAATGGAACCTATATTTATCACTACACTGAATGGAACCTATATTTATCACTACACTGAATGGAACCTATATTTAATCATTTTGCTGAGCAAATAGCAATAATTGCTAAACAAATTTGCTGAATCAAAACAAAAATTACTATTTCTAGAGTTTCGGGGTGGAGTGGAGGTGGGGGAAGAGTGGTGCTTAAATGAAATGTGCATTTTAGTGGATGAAATAGTCACTTCTGTGATAAGATTCTCCATGTCAATGAAAACATTTGAATGGGTTTTTTAATCTTTTATGGACATAGAACTAGAAAAATGCAAATTCGTATGTTTATCCTACATTAATTTAAAAAAAAACAATCATTGGTAAGAATAGAAAATAACTTTAAATGATGTGTTTGACTAATCTGGAGAAGGCCCAAGAAGCGGGTAATGATATGGGAAAGAATAGAGCATGAGAGTGGGGGCAAGCATCATTATTACCATCCAGTAATTGGAGCAATGGTTTTGAAATAAATGTAAGACTAAAAAGGCAAGAGGGACTTAAGCACAGAATGGACAATGTTGCAATTTACTCCCCAAAATAAATCATACAGATTAAGGAAAAATATCATGATATATATGTATATATCACAATATGTAAATCTTTCAAGCTGAGAAGCCCATCAAACACAACAAATGAACACTCTAAAATGCATGTATAAGGCAGTACATGTATTAACAATTGCACAAAAAGCTAAGAAAACTGTCTAAAACCTTTTTCTCTTTTCGAGTTTGTTTGCAACGTGTATCAAAAACTGCACATGAAACTAAAGAGAAACTGCTTAAAATCTCTTTCATTTAAAGTCTCTCTTGACCCTGGATGAAAATATATGCAGACTATATCTCTTAAAAAATATTATAATTCCATCAGTTGAACAAACACACTTACATATACAAATCAGCAATTTAAAATTTTTATGTTACATGTGCACAGAAATACCTTAGAAGGAATACATTTCAGTAAACTTTTTGTCATGGAATTAATTGATAGTCATTGAAAAGATGAATAAATTGTCTTGAATCTAACATAATTTATCTTTCCCCAATAAATTCATTTTTTTTATAATAATGACAAAGCAATGGTTTCAGCCTTATCAGTCTATAAATATCTGTAGCAATATTTGTTCTTCTAGCATTCAGTTTCTTGAAAAGTTTCCACTATGTATTTAAGAGAACTCCACTACATTCTGAACTTTGATAAAGACTTTAGCATCAAGATTCCCATTGATCAGGTAGGGAGAGTTATCTTGTGTTAAGTTTTTCAAAGGGAAAATATCCTTCTCTTCCATGGGGGCATTGTCATCCTGGGTAAAGATGTGCTTCATTGTGTGTGTGAAGGCCACATAGCGAACTCCATTGTTCATTCCATAGATTATAAAAGTGATGATCCCCATCACAGGAAGAACCAGCTTTTCCGTCGATGTTCTACGAATATGTAAACCAACATTGTCTGTTTGCCTTCCAATGTGGTGGCCATACAGGTTAAAGGTTGTGTAGTATCCCTTAGGATAGAATGTGACTTCAAATGATACCATTTGACTTGGATTCTTTTGTGCAGCCTGGGATATGAATCGTAATGGAACTGAGAATTTGTGAAAGATTTTACTTTCAATTTTTGAGACAGATGTATAATTCAGCAACGAAAAGTCATGGTAGATACCATACTCCTCTGCAGTGTAGTTTCTGAATGGTTCATCATTGGCTGCTGACTCCACCTGGTCAAACAGAAGAGAATGATGTCGGTATGCCAAACTTAATTTCTCTGAAAAGTGAGACCTGTGGCTTAAACAAAGAGGAGATTCCTCAATCTGAAGCAACTGCTTTGGTGGAATCATAGTAAAATGTATTAAAGGCAAAACTTTTTGCAGGTATTCATCCAATTTATGTACACGGCTTTCATGCATCAGCCATTTTTCCAAATGAAGCCACAATTGCATCTCACTATTTACTAGAATATCAGAGCTGCTCAGAAACTCCACTACCTCCTCCTTTGTAAGCTCCACCCAATCTGTGGCCTTCAATATGATGTCAAAATTTGATAGGATGAACTGGGAACATTTGTCCTGCAGTTCCTGATTTCCCGTCATTTTGGCATATTGGTACCATGACAGGGTGCGATTGGTGTTAGGTGACTCAACAATATGTCGAGCCATGTATTCCACAGAGGACTGGTGAAGAGTCTGAATGCCATACTTGTCTGAGAGCAGTAGGATAGGCAGGACAGTATCTGTGGTAAGATCCACTGAGCCAGTGTAAATATACCTGTAAGGATCAAACAAATCATTATAAATATACCTATAAGGATCAAACAAATCATTATAAAAATACCTGTAAAAATCAAACAAATCAGTATAAACATACCTGTAAGGATCAAAACAAATCAGTGCAAACATGACTGTAAGGATCAAACAAATCAGTGTAAATATACATGTAAGCATCAAACAAATCAGTGTTAATATACCTGCAAATGTCAAACAAATCAGTGCAAACATGACTGTAAGGATCAAACAAATCAGTAAATATACATGCAAGGATCAAACAAATCAGTGTAAATATACATGTAAGCATCAAACAAATCAGTGTAATATACCTGCAAATGTCAAACAAATCAGTGTAAACATACCAGTAAGGATCAGATCAAACATATCAGTGTAAACATGCATGTAAGGATAAAACAAATCAGTGTAAACATGCATGTAAGCATCAAATAAATCAGTGTAAATATACCTGCAAATGTCAAACAAATCAGTGCAAATATACTTGTAAGTGTCAAACAAATCAGTGCAAATATACTGGTAAAGATTAAACAAATCGGTGTAAACATACATAAAAGGATCAGACATTGAAAATCACAATATTTCAAATTCACTAAATTTAATGCAATTTTGTACCCTCATATTTGCAACATAAAATGTAACATGTATACTTTTGTTCTAACAATTTCTAAAATTCATTCTCATGAAAACATTCTGAATTACATTCATGTGACCATATATATATTTATATATACACATTTCACCAATATTCAAGTAAGCTCAACCTGTGACTTGCACCATAATGGAAGTTGTGCTAGTTATGTGATCAATGATTATGGTCCAGTCAAATGTCTGTCATACACTATGCACACTCATTTATGATGGTCCAGTCAAATGTCTCTATATGTATATTTGTTTATAATTATCCAGTCAGATGTCTGTCATAAAATATGTACTCATTTATCAGGTTTAAGTCACAAGTCTGTCATTGCTATTCTTACAAAAATAAGGAAAACCCTTGGAATTTTAAAATAATTACTTTGACTGCTATGGACTTAAAAACACATAGCAGTCTTATTTCTGTACTCTTAGGATTTCCCTGAACTTGGCAAATGAAATGCATAACACATTTCATACTATTGGACAATACATATTGAGATGCAAGATGCAGTCATTATAAATGACCTGGAATTAGGAGAAGCAAAAATCATGCCTGGATATGAATGACACATAAACTCTAATTCTGTGATATTAGATATAGAAACATTCAAACAACCTATCCAACAATGCAGAGACATAGATATTGCCACTTTCATACACACTATTCGACAATGATGAGACATAGATATTGCCACTTTCATACAACCTATTTAACAATTTGCATCCATTTTCATGTAAGAATAAAAGATCAGCAACAAAAACTCAGAAACTGTGATGATCTTCACTACCAAGATGAGTAGGAAAGAAATGGCTGAAAATACTGGACAGAACAATTTTTACATAAAATTAAGGCAGCCCTATATCATGAAAAAGGTCTTGCTAGGGTTTTAATTTGGTTAAAATAGGAGTCCCACCAGCAAAAGTTGCAGTCCACACTACGCCAGAAATCACATACTTTCTTACACTCGGCTAGTCTCATCCGAGCAATCAGTTATAGCAACTTTAGCACAGTTATGAATCTCATTGAAATCTTCATCATTTTTCTGTTTAACTCCTAAAAACTTTTCTAAATTTGCAAATGGCATTTTGTCCAAGTCTCTTGATTTTGAGGTCACAGGCAATATTTTTATGGCAACTTGAAATGAAATCACTAACAGTGATTGTACTGGGCTTCACCAATGTCGCAAATTGCAATTATGTTTTACATATTGGTGACAAAATATACCATCCAGCCATATTTTTGGCTGATAAAAACGGTATATATAGTCTTGAGTCTGGAGTGGAGAAATACAAAGGCACCATGACAAGAAGTTGCAAACTTGAATAAAAATGTACTGAAATCAATTGTTACATAAACAAATCCTTATTTCATACTGACAAAACCACCCTAACAGTTAATTGTTATTCAAAATCCACTTATGCTGATACCTGGCCTTCATACTGTATGCTTTAAAATAATCAAACAAGCCTTGCAACTGACTAGCTACAATTGACCACCTCTGAAGGCAGAAGCGTGAAATGACTAGTCAACCACATGACAGCAATTTTTTTTAAAAAAAAAGTTTTCCTGCAACTTCAATGAAAACTGATTACCTTGGAAGCACCCGATATATACTAAGGAAATTTTTTATTAAATTGTGTTGATGTTCTACAATTCATTTGATGTTGCCACAGCAATAAATGGGTATTTGTTTTGTCCTTCAAATGGAACCTTAACAGCACCTTCAATAACACATACACCTTCATCAAAGCAAGCCGGTGACCTTTGATCAAAGAAGTCAGCAAAATAACTAAAATAAAAGCATGGATTCAGTTTTCATAGTGATTAGAATATTTCTGAAATCTCTGCTTGATAAAATCTAAAACAATGAATAATAATTACCTTAAAAATTTTGAGAACACTGGCTGACATTCCTCTTCTTCAGTCAGGGAAATTTCGGGTTGTCTGGACTCTCGCCATCTTGCCTCATTCAACATAGCACTGAAAATATCATTATTCTTATTAGATAATCAACAAAATGCGGTCTTTCATATAAGTCTTTCATTTCCGATACTAAACAAACTGATTTACTCAATTGTGTCCCATGCCAATAATGTTCAGGTAACTAATAAACATGATGAAATCTGACCATTGCGATGGGGCTGTGACTGGACATGAATGAAAAGTAACCAAGTTTCATTGCTGGATATCATATGGAAATAGAATAAACAAGTAAAAAAGAGGACTAAATTGGTCAGTAACCTTGACTGTGATACACAAGATGGCATCAATATAAGAGACAGTGGTTCATTACTGTGATACCAAAGAGAGCATCAATATAATATACTGTTGTTCATCCATGTAAGATACATGATGGCATCAATATAAGATAGTGGTTCATTTCTGTGATACACAAGATGGCATCAATATATTAGAAAGTGGTTCACATCGTGATAGTTTGATCCTTTATTTTAAATGGCTCTTAAATTATAAAAAGGAAAGTTGTGATTAAAACGTATCTGAAACACTGACCCCCAATGTACTGTGCAGAACACCTTCTGGAGTTAATATAAAAAGTATACCATTTTTAATCCATTCATATCCAACAGTTCTAATAACAATGAATGGACATGACAGGGTCACAGAAAGTCTAAAATACTGACATCTGACTATGACCTTAAATATAGAATGCAAAATACAGCGCATCACATAAACAGCAAAAGAAAACATTCCATATATAAAATATTCTGGTCTGATGGATTGGCAGTTAGCGAATGGAGCTAAACAAGAGTCCCTTGAAGAGAATGGTGCTCTGTTGGCCAACACGAATTTCCAGAAAATCAAGTTAAGTCCATTTCTTCCATTTAACTCATGAGTGTTGATATTTTTCAATGATACATGTAACAAGATTTTCAAATCAGCTGCTGTACAGAAGTAAACATCATTAAGAGTCTTTTGATCATAAATATCATTCAGAGGAGCAGTGACTAGAGATTTTTCAAGACAGCCATTGTGGCAGCCATATTGTATGTATGACTGTAACCATTTTTATTTAGGACTAACTAGGCATTACAAGGATAGATGATGAGAAAAAGAAGTAGTGAGTGGAGGCCATATTGCATCTATGAGGTCTTAAGTGTTAAGTTTGGTCCTTTCCACTATGGGGTAAAAATTTATAGGGTCACATAGACTTCTATGTTATTTACTTAAATTTGGTCATTTGTTCTATGGGGTCAATGAGAATTTAACATGGGTGGGCTACTCTATGGTCAGTGGGAAATTAACATAGAGAATATATAGCAACAATGGATTGGACCTGTCTAGGGTCAATAGGAATTGGAGATCGGTGACATCATGATACTGGACTCTGACAAAAATGTTGCAAGTGACTGACCTCAATCGAGCAGAAAAGTGTGGCAAGGGGCTGACCTTAATATGCGTTACTCTAGGCACAAATAGAGACATAGAGACATGGGATAGACAGAGAGACAAACACACAGACATGACATAAACAGAGATTTATCAACATAAATCTATCACAAAAAATAGTCTAAAAATTATTTTAGGCATGAGAGAATAGATACCTTTTCAAGGTAATGGAGTGGCCACGTAAAAAGGATTTTTGTTTTTTGATAACATCATTCAGGGCATCATACAGATCTTCTTATCATTCTAAAACTTCATCGTGACCTCTGGACTATATCTTCACACAGCCTTGTCTCTTCACACAAATCCTTCATTTCCAAATGGCTGTATCAGTCATCTGAGTATTGCCCATGATTATCTGACATACATGGGATAGTCCAGATTGAACAGCATCAATGATAGGAGGATAGATGATTCTATGTTAGTCCACATCTTGTGATGATTACAGTTAAATGAAATGAGATGAACCACGATTATTTATAGTGGAAGAGCAGATCAAAACGGATCGAGTTCTTTCACCAATCTTAACACGCATTTCAACATTTATCCAGAGTGTGCAGTCCTCCAATCCAGAGAAAGAGAGCTGTGATGTCAAATTCCCTATACAGATGTGCTAGCATCTGTGCGCAATGAAACAATGTGACACAGTTAAAACATCAAAACCAAGAAGAGGATGAATTGGGGTACACTGGCTGTGGAGACAAAAAGTGATGTCATAGCATACCTAAAGCAAACAATCTTACTTCCAGAATAAAACGGTTTTAATTGGGATTTAGTAGATTTTCTCTCTTCTTCACAAGAATTTGTACCAGTACCTGAGTACCTTTGTTGTCTTCTCCTTCCTTTCCATTATGTCATGGATTTTAAACAGAGACAGAATGAAGAATTAGAGAAATTTTTGCAACAGCAAAAAGAAGCAGAACAAGCCTTTCTCATTCAACAGCAACAGTGAGAAGAAAAGACAAGAAGAAAACAACAAGAGGAGGAGGAGGAAGAAGAAGAAAAGGAACAAGGTCTTGGAGAGATGGAGGACAGTGAAAGTCAAAATGTGTATAACCCATGCCATCGTGGTGGGACTAATGTATACAGATGGCAGAATGGAATAGAGCCTGGCAACAACTGGACAGAGCAAATCAATGAAGAGAAGCAGAACTCCTGTTTCAGCAAGTGGTGCTATCTAAAGACACACCCTGTGGCATTCCTGATATGCAAAAATTGCAAGACATCTTAACTCCATGCTACATCTTGAAAGTCCACCCTCAAGAAGTGTGTGGACCTCTGTTGTTTTGAGGCAAAAATTTCCAAGATGAAAAATACATTCATGTCTATCATCATGATTAAAATTTCAATGAATGGCCTTACCAGTAACACTGGATTCCTGTAACACAGCTATTACTGTGAGAAATGTGAATATGGGTAAAGCAATCCAGAGCAACACAAGCATTGTGGATCAAAATGTCCAGGATGTTTGGCTTCTATACCCTGTCTTGACAAAGAAAGGCACAACAAATTCATTGCTCAACTTTTTTGTCAGCACACTTTTGTCAGCCTTACATGTTACCAACATCTCAAGATGCAAGGTTCGCAGAAGAAAAAGTGCTTGTCAACTCCAGAAATGTTGTTCTGCTTGTGGACAAGTCATATGCACCAACGGTGTCAAGGCATACCTATGAACACCAAATTGTAGACTTGAAATAAGTGCTACATTCAAAAATACCAAACCCAACTGGAGGAGGAAGATGAGTAGAAAAAGAAAAGGAATTTCATCTTTTTTTATTTCAAATGCATGCAAGAGACTGGTATTTACATTTCTAATTTCTGTGTGGCTCACCGAGTGTGTGAAGTGCATCCAAGAATCTATCTTTTGCCACTGTCCCAGCAGTAGCAAGATTCCTGGAATACATGAAAAAAAAATCTTCCAAAGACCTAACATGCTAATCAATTTTGCCCAATGGATCTTAGACTTTATTGACAAGACATGGAGATAAGAGGACATCGAATGCAATGGAGATTGCCATCACTATGCCACAATGATGACTCACAATCTGTTGGGATATGATGGTAAGTTTCTTCTGAAATACTATACAGAACAAACACCCTAAAGTCACATTGAACAGAGCCAAAATCATCTCCATGCAAGTGGGGCAAGGACAGATTCAAGTTTTGATGAGTTACTTGGCAATGCCTTTGAGTAGAATGCCTAAAACATCTGTAATGACAGAAATGGCCAAAGGTTATTTTCTGCACTTTTTCAATATCGAAGCAAATCAACACCCTGTTCTACCCCATGTGCCTGGTGCTGACTACTACAACCCCAACAACATGTGCACCAAACAAGAAGCTTTCTATGCTTGGTACCACACTAATGCTTCTGACCTCTTTCTTCTTTCAAAAAGAAATGTTAAAGTATTGTCATTCCAATGTGGACATTTTATGGTTTTGTTGTGGAAAATTTCGAGCATTGTTCGTGGAGCACGGAGGGATTGATCCTTTAAAGAAAAGCCTACACCACTGCCAAAGTATGTTGCTTAGTGTCCCGCAAATGATTCATGCCTGAGAAGACTCTGGCTGTCATCCATCCTTAAACAACAAATTTTGTCAAATGTCAATACTCGGGCAAAGCTCTATGCTGGCTACATTACTTGTAAGACATGGAAGACAAATGGATACAACATGCCCAAAACAGAGGCAGTGAAAAGACCATTGCTGAACATATTCTGTAGATGGCAGGGACTTAGAAAACCCCTAAGATCGTGTGCGAGTTTAACAGTTGCTAATTTCACGGATATCCGAACTTCTGCTCTCAAAGGTACACCAAAAATCAATTTTTACAATGTAACATGTAAGACTTGTTTAAGGCCACTTGTCCGAGTTAGAACAGCAAGGATACCATTACAAGCTTGATGAGACTCAGAAAGGCATTTTCGCAGACTACGTGGATACCTTTTTGAAACTGAAATAAGAAGCCAGTGGCTATCCTTCCCGGCTCCACACACCTGAAGACCAAAAGAAATACAAAGAGAACTATTTAGAGCAGGAAAGCATCACTTTAGATCATGTACATAAAAACAAAGGTCGAAGATCGTTTGTCAAAGTGATGTTAAATTACTTGTGGGGCAAATTGGCACAATGACAGTGTCAACCCAAGATGGAATATTTGACAGAACCTTCCCACTACTTCCAAATGATTTCACAACAAAACCAATACATAAAACACATGAGGACTTGATCTTAATCAATTATAAAAAAGAACTGGACTTTGTCCAGGCCGATGAATTTGGAAATGCTATCACTCCATCCTACTTGATAGACCATGCTCACTTAAAACTATACAAAGCTTTACCTCAATTAGGTTATCATGTGCTGAAGTTTGACATGAACAGTTGCATCTACATTGATCATCAGAGTCACACTGACATCAAAGGAGACAATTTAGGAACCTTTATGGATGAGCACCCTAAAATCAAGATTCTAAGTTTTGCTAGTGGCAGTCCGAAAAATTATGGCTCCTAGGAGAATTGCACACAGTGTAAAGTGAAAGGACTGACTCAATTATCACACCAGTCAAGTAGTGAACTTTGAGGTATTGAAAGAAGACTTTTAGCCTGCAGATAATCAACATTTTAAAGTGACCACCTACGAACCTCACAAGATTGTACATTTAGCCATACACCAAATTGTCAGTTGGCCTTTTGAAAAAGTGTATCAAATCATGTACCAGAAGCAAGTGTGACTTCCTACCCACTTTACTCTACCGTATGGACACATCAATATTGATCAGCATATAACAAGGGAAAACTTTCAAGACCAGTTCAGTTCATAGTGACTACCATTACCAAACAAGAAAGATGAATCCTAACAGACACCATTCAATACAGTCAATAGCAGTGATTCTCAAGTGGAGTGAAATGCTGTGCCTTTGTGATTGCAGGAATGCCGTACACTGTGACCTCAGTGATTCAGTACCACATCATGGGAACTTTGCTATAATTACTACTACTACTACAAAACCTACCATGGAAAGTGATTCTATGCATGTCAAACCTGATGGATGCGAGAGCGATGACATTTGTTAACATGGACTCTTTACTGGTTTCCATGGTCAATGTCATCCTCCATGTGAAACCATGTGGCTACTACTTTACAGCTGTTATCTATGCCTGAGGAAACTACTATGGTTTTCACCATGCCCTCATTGAAATGAGCCTGTGAATGAAGAATAGTCATTCCCAGTGTGTTTGTCTGATTACTGTGACTGAAAGTCGATTCCAAACCTTCCAAGGGAAATGGCCTAAATATCTGGGAGGACCTACCCTCCAAGCCACAGTCAGAGCTGGAATTACTTGGGTGAAGGTGATAAAGTCAAGTGCTGCAGTTGCAGTGTGTCACTTCATGAGTGGGAACAAAGATCCAACTAATCTGGAACATTCCTGATGGTCTCTGCACTGTCACAATCTACCATTAATGGGACAAACTCAGTAATCTCTTGATGGATACTTTATAAGAGAACATTTATGGCTTGCCTGTGGTGTTGAGAGAATGCATTTACCAAGAGTTTGTCAAAATGCAAGTCCAACACAATGTTATCAGAGGATAGATTCATTTGAAAGCATTCCAATGGTCAGACTTTCATCAACAACAGAAGGATCAGAAATCTTTGATTTTTCTACTTACCTAATGTCCATACTATTCCAGAGGAAGACTTAAGGGAGGATTACCAAAATCTTTTATGCAATGAAATTTTGTCTGTGGAGGAAAATTCTTTGTGGTGTGTTGTACGTGAACTAGTGACTAAACTGTCTGGATACATCAATGGAGCATGATCAGTTCTGTGCAATAAGTACACTTATAACCTCCGACAAAAAGAGGTATAAAAACTTGTTCCAGTACCATCGCCTACCATGCCACAATTTTGATCATTAGGGATACAACAATTGCTGTGGAAAGAAATCAATGACAGTATTCAGACTGTGGTAGATTACCAACACATTTTATACGAACTGTATCCTATGAATTGGGTGGTCATGTGGTATGTATCTTAGTGACTTCCTTTATGGGATTTCGCTTACCAACCGATTCCTTGTGGGCTTTTTATGATCTGTACTGTAAGGTACCACCAAAAACATGAGGGTGGCACCTTTAAAAATGTACCTGAGAGACTCATTCTGTTAAAAGCTCTTTCATCTCGATATTTCTCAACTTCTATGGGAAGAAAGATTTGTCAACTTTTAGTCACTGAGGATGTTTACGAAGATATGTGTGCAGCTTGTGAGTAACACCCTCACTGGCAAGATATGTATGACTGGAAAAGTTTGAGTTTCTAGGCTTGGACAAAAGAAGCTGCATGCTCTGCCCAAGGTTTGTAATCATAAATTAAAATGTTCATTGAAAAAAAGTAGCTTTTAAACCTGTGTTAGCCACATAATAATAAGCTAATATAAATGTTCTCACAAAACTGTCTGATACCATACAATGTTCTCTTTGGAACAGATGGCACTGAAGTTATATTTGGGATCAAGTTAGGAGTAGTGAAACAATCTGTCAAAGTTACATATAATTCTTATTTATGATTGATGTGATTCTCACATCTGACTAGCCTTATTATGGTTCTGGGCAATCATACCTATTCTTGCATTTAAGTGTGTTTATATAATTTTTTAACGTAGCTTTTAACAATTTTTCAGTCATATCACTACAATGTCTGAAGTGTGGCAGTTTATAGTGATGTCTAGCACTGGGACATCATGCCGCAGACATGTAGCATGATGTCCCACCCAGTTACATTATTTTGACACCAGGCCGACCAGTCCTAACACTGCATTTAAGTAACTTTACAAAAATACGACTAGGCCAAACAATTATGTTAACTACTTAGCTCAACATAAAAGATGGCTAAACTTAAATGTTGATATTAAAATCGAATCTGACATATGGTCTGCTATTAAAATATCCATGAAAATTGATTCAAATAATGATGATGGAATTACTGCTACTATATAAAGTACAAGGTTTTCTAATGAGATTTACCAGTAGTTTTCTTCTTTAATTTTATTATTCATCTGTCTTTACTCATGTGCTTGGTATTGTAACAAGAGGTAGCAAATTTCTTCACAAAGAAGCATTTATGTCTCCAGGGAAAAATGGTCACAGCTTGTTCATTGCAGGAAAAATTAACTCCGGCAGGGAGTCCAAAGGAACTAGAAATGTTTAATGGAACAAAGATGCCCCACCACAATGCCTCAAATGACCATGATGCAAATGTCAGTCTTGATAATCAGCAGATGGATTTATGGATGGACAAGGAAACACTATGTTACCAGAGTATACAAATATTATAATTTAGATATTGGAAGTTCTTGTCTTTGTGGGGAATGTAAATCTTACAAGTTGGAGACTGGGAGTTCTTGTCATGGTGGAGCACACAAATATTACAAGTTGGATACTACAAGTACTTTTCATGGTGAGGCACGCAAATGTTACAAGTTTAGAAACTGGGGTTACTTTATACTTCTTGATAAACATTCTACACATCCAATCTAAATTTCTTTTTGACTTATCAACTGACATATTGACAACTTCAATCTTGAAATCTTGTCTTAATACCAGATAAATAAACAAGTTTAATCTAGAAATCTGTTTGAGTTAACATCAACAGATCAAATAATTTTAAATACTCAGATTCAGCAAGTGTTTAAAAGTGGTGGGTGAATGGTGTGTGGGTGGAAACATATTTAAAAATGGAGGGTGGATGATTTATGTATGTATGGAAATACAATTTAAAAAAAAGTATGGATGGCATGTGGGTGGAAATATGCTATCAGAAAAACTTACTCAAAGACTTCACTGGCTGTTATCAACATAAATTTGTGTGCAAAGAATCTCTCATTTCCCACTCTTAAAATGATGTCACTGAACACCTCTGAGTTGTACAGCTCTCTGAATCTTTGTATAAATTGAGTGTCATTTTTAACAGTTTCGAGGGAAGGGTTGGCATCACTCCATTTCTCCTTTGAAGAATTATCGGCATTACTCTGATGTCTGTCTGTAGCCATCCTCTTCCAAGGGTTGTAGTGGAAAAATCTACCTGTTATGGAATAGATAAACATAGTTATCATGGAATCCAACAAGCATATAGAGCTGATTGTGAATTTGTCATTCCCTTCCAAACTTTAGAGAAGCACACAATGTGTTTGTCCTGTTAACTGCTGCATTTGATCAAGTATTGCAGGAGATAATCAAATATAAACATCTACTTCTAGATCTTATGCATCCAGTTCCAAGTGAATTATAACACACTTGTGTAACATGAATAAGGCAGTCCAGAATTTACAAAAACATACACAACTTGATTATCAACAGTCTGCTCTGTACACTAGTACAGCTGTACTATGGTCAAGTATAGTGAAGACATTCGATAACTGTAGACAGAAGAGCTTGATCAGGGCATTAGAGTCATCATGTTCCCTTGGTTCTGTGTCTGGACACTAAACAGGAAAAAAATAGATTTTCCTGATGAATACAGCATATTTTCTATGTCATAATGCCAGTACTCTCACTTTCTACCCTCCAAATTATATTTTACAAGTCCAAATAGATCTAAGTGTACTTTTGTATTTAAGAGGAACTATTTAGTTGCAGAACTTGCTTCTAATATTTCTTCTTTTGATAATGTTATAATTTCTATACAGCGACACAATAATCAAAACTTTCTCCATGACAGTGTAATAGTTACATCCCTTTGCAAGTGAGAAGTGATTGGGAACAATGCGTAACTCTCAGATGCATCATAAGTAATGTGAAGTAATAATGCACAAAGTTATCAGTAATGTGAAGTAATTAATAATGCACAAAGTTAATCCTATGTGGCAATAAAAAAACTTTTACAAAATTCT
The DNA here is from genome assembly GCA_016746295.1 of Potamilus streckersoni. Taxonomy (NCBI): domain Eukaryota; kingdom Metazoa; phylum Mollusca; class Bivalvia; order Unionida; family Unionidae; genus Potamilus; species Potamilus streckersoni. Next base: position 409,120 of record JAEAOA010002000.1, read on the forward strand.
AGATATTTTAAAATATTCAGTTTCAACACTGATACTGAACAGTTTATTATGGCTAAGAATGTGATTTATTAAACATAATAACAAGTATAATTTGGGTTGATAGAAAATGAATCATACAAATTTTGTTATTGTCAGCTGGTCATAGCATGGAATGCGAATATGAAAAATGTACACATCTGTTTGCATATAGAGCTATTGCTGTCTTTGTAAAATTTAACCTATATAAGATTTTAAATTGTATGATATTGTAGTGTACATTACATGTCCTGTTTCAGTGATCATTCTCTGTACATTTCTCTTATTCATTATGGAAGAGATAAAATCGAAGATTGATACCAAAAGGTTCTGATGTGTTAACCCTCTCTACACCTTGGCAGATTGTTCAAATATTTCAGAGCTTTGGGTCTGTAAATTTCATTTGATGTGGTGACAAAAATCTTGCATAATCATGAATATCAGAGTCAATATTTCGCACTCTATGGCTACTCTAGTGAGTTGTCCAAAAAGTCTATGTGAAATGATTCCATTAAAGTAGCAGCTTAATTACAGATCATATTTTCTCAACTGTCGTATGTGAAAATCTGACAATATTCTATCGAAATGTATGTATGGTTGAAAGATCTACTGTCCATATTTGGTGTATATGACATATCAGGACTTTCCAAAACATATCTTTCCATAATAAATGTCAACAGAATTTTTCACATAGCAGAAAAATTAAGTAAACAACCATACACATTCGTTTATAACTGCTTTCTGTTAACGGTTTGGAATTTGTTTTACAAGAATAAGGGTAAAATGTGTTTGAATATAACCCCTCAAAGCAGCAACTCTCACCTGCATAACTTAGAACAAAAGCTGACAATGATGACAGTATCACATACACTAGGATCAAAACACTATTTTCAAAAATGTTTCTAACAAATGATCAGATTATACAAACATACTGTCATTTTCTACTCCTGGTAAATTGTTTATCAATTTTTGGTATCACTTTTGTGGTGTAATAAATATTTGATGTTAGACTACAGTATGGTTGTGATATCACAGAAAGGATAATACTAAAACTTGACCTATTCAGTATAAAATTAACTAAACTGCAAGATGACAAAAAGGAAACAGCACTAAAATGAAATATTAATATTCAACATACATTAATAATGATTACTATGAACACCAAGATATGCTCGAAAACCAAATTAAACATATACATGTCAGAGATCTCAGAAACTTCTAATTACTGGTATTTGAATGCAATTTTTTTAATTGGGATGCACAAAATCACCCACACAGGAGTCCTCCATTTCACGTTTTTGTTGCAAAGAGAAAAGTTTTGCAGCAAAATAAATATGCTCTAATCACTATGAAAACTGAAGCAATGCTTTTATTTTAGTTTGTTGCTGACTTCTTTGATCAAAGGTGGCTGGCTTACTTTGTAAAGGTGCATTTGTTATTGAAGGTGCAGCTAAAGGCTCCCTTTGAAGGATTAAACAAATACCAGTTTGTTATTGCTGCAGCAACATCAAATAATTGTAGAAAACGGAGACAATTTTTGAAAAAAATTTCCTTAGTATCTATCGGTGCTTCAGAGGTAATCAGCTTTCATTGACTAGACAAGTATGATAAACAATTTAAAATTTAAGAGTATCTGCATGAATACATAAGATTATTATTAAGAGATGCCAGAAAGAAAAAAAAAAATATATATATATATATATATATATATATATATATATATATATATATATATATATATATATATATATATATCAAATCATATGGAAAAAAACAGTTTTTTAAAGTGCACTGGAATTAGCAAGGGATCACATGTTTCAGGGATTGATTGAGATAAATGCAAAAAACTGACAATGAACAGTGCAAAACTAGTATCTACCTAGCCTGATCGAAGTCTTTTTCAAAGGCAAATACAAAAACATAGAGGGGTCCGGAGTGGCCAAGTGGTCTAAAGCACTCTTTGTTATGGATCACTGCCATCTCACCTCTGTCAGCGTGAGTTCGGCAAATGAGGATATGTGAGAAAGCTTGCCAGTAGCTTCTTGTGGGTCAGTGGTTCTTTCTGCAGATTTCCCGGTTTCTTCTTCCACCATTAATACTGGATGCTATATATAGCCTATCGTGTGCTGAAAAATGGCATCAAGCCCCACAACAACAACAACAAAAACAAAGACAAGACAAACAAATAATACAGAAAAACCTTTCTGTTTACAAAACTTTACATGGCTGTTTCTATAGGAATTAAACCTTTCAATTGAGAAACAGCCAAGTAAAGATTTGCAAGCAAAATGGTTTTTCTGTTTTGTATGTAAATGTCTGTTTTAAAAGTGCTATCATGGATACTATAGAAACTCCATAGAGTACGAATTAAAATTCTCTAACCTGTTTAACACAGATTCAGTGACATCATTTATTTTGGTGATGCATGCTTAGTGGTGACGGGATATGGGCTGGTGTGTGCAGGCATGGTGATGAGTGCTGTTCACTCGCGGACCTAGGTTCAAAAATCTGTAGAGTACGAATTAAAATTCTCTAACCTGTATGATAGTATTTTTATATTAAATTAATAATTCTGCCTACTATTATCAAGCATTCTTCTATAGGATCCATGGATAGCACATTCTGTTCTGTTTGGTATATATTTTAATTCTTTGTAATAAAAAATCCTATATACCTTGATTTCTTTCATAGGAACCTGGAACTGTGTATATATATGAGAATTAATTACTTGGTCGTCATGAGACTATGTCTGCTACACACAAGTTCATATATCATATAACACCGAATCAGTGCCATCATTTATTTTGTTGATGCCTTCTTAGTGCTTAAAGGATATGGGTTGGTGTGTGCAGGCAAGGCGATGGGTGCCACTTATTTGCAGACCTGGGTTCAAAACTCCATAGAGTATGAAATAAAATTATCTAACCTGTATGATAGTGTGTGTGTGTGTGTGTGTATATATATATATATATATATATATATATATATATATATATATATATATATATATATATATAAGAAATTCAGAATGAAATACCCTAAAGCCAGGAATATGCACAGGGGTTCGTTAAAATAAAATAAATAAGGAGTATCCGTCCATGAATCAAGGGATGTGGGGGTCTAACTTGTAACAATATAACATATAACATGTGATATTGTTACAGGTGAGACACTCACCCCACCCCATCCCTACTCCTGATTTTCTTTATATCAAACCCCTGTGGCTGTGGTTTATACTGGTCAGTATTTTAAACAAGAGATTTAATGATTCGTTGGCCTATCAAACAAACAAAAGTCAAAAAGAAAAACAAAAACAAGACAGTCACTGAGCACAGGGGCTCGTACCGTTGCTTACAATTTACCATCGTACATTTACTATATATGAAGTTACATATTACGTTTAAGACGCCGACGGTAAAATTGTAAGCAACGATACGAGCCCCTGTTTCTCCGAGTAGGTGCGACAAAATGCAACCAAATAACATGTACATGACTGTAATACATTCTTACCGTTTGCTCATCGCTGGGCTTACAACATCTGTAATATGATCCTACTTACTTCTATTTATTGTAAAACGGACATCTTTTCTGTATGCACTTGTAATGCACAGCTCTCGTCATCAAATAACACCAAACAGGCATCAGTATGGGAGCGACCATTACATATTTAGGGTAGCCAAATTCAAGCAAAAAATTATATTTCTTTCAAAACAAGATATCTTGTAAAGGACGTATAAAATTTATAGACTTCTAAGTTTTAGTGTATAAATATGAGCGAGCATTCAAGCATTTTTTCTGACTGACACATTTTGTTAAGTTTCTAATAACTCCTATACTGACTCTCCCCAATCCCAACAAATATTTTAGGCAAGGTAAAACTAATTAGCATCTTATATACGCATCTAGGGGAGACTACTCTTGTTGAGTTAAGTCATGTTAATTAGGTCACACAGAAATTTATCTAGTGGGGTACATCTTGCCCAGTTTCCACTTTCATCACATTATTTAGACTTCACATTATTTCATAAGACTGCGTTATTTAACTGTAGTACTAATATTAGTAGTACTCCTACCTCGTGGACAAACCAAGTTGAGGCTACGACAGCGTAGCTATATTTAAATTTAAATATATTCAAGATTAAACAGTTAAAAGACATCGAAATTTGCATGTGTATGTGCAGCCGTCATCACCAAAATTACATTAATCAAATGACGTAGTACGAAATCAAATGATTCAACAAAGCAAATGAAATGATAAATCCAGATTCCAAAGGATGTGCTGTCACATGAAATGATGAATCTAGATTCCAAATGACCTGGTATTAAATGAAATAATATAGTGTGAAATGAAATGATTTAACCCAACAAATGGAATGATAAATTCAGATTCCAAATGACGTTGTGTGATATTGAATTATATAACATGAAATGAAATGAATGAACCTCAGAAATGAAATATGAATTCAGATTTCAGATGATCTGGTATTAAATGAAATGACTTAGTGTGAAATTAAATTATTTAACAAAAATAAAACGACGAAATCTGCTGCCAAATGTATTTGTATTAAATAAAATGTGTAATCTAAAATGACATGATTTAATTCAGCAAATGAAACCTTGAATTTAAAATCCAAATGATCTGGTATTAAATAAAATATTTTAAACAACAAAACGGATGATGAATTCTGATTTCAAATGAAGTTTTATTAATTGAATTTACATTACATAAAATCTAATGATTTAAACCAATAAATGAAATCATGAATTCAGATTCCAAATGACATAACATGATATTAAATCAAATGATTTAAAGATAAAAATAAAATGATAAACTCTACTTCGAAATTACGTAGTACTAGATAAAATGATGTAGCCTAAATTTAAATGATTTATTCCAACAAATTTAATGATGAATTTAGATTCCAAATGATTTGGTATTGAATAAAATAGTCTGAAGGACCAAATGGAATAATGCATTCAGATTCCAAAACGACGTGATATTACATAAAAACGGTCTGACTGAGAACAGCATTGCATTGTAAGGTCAAACTGCAAATCATCTAGGGTAAATACAAACATTCACGGGGAGGGATGGCGCTGTTACCCATGATATATAGACCAGCAGAGAAGGTGGACCCTACATGTTTTCCCGACTGTCTGTGAGCAAAGATAAAGGTTCCGACGAAGAGTATAAAATCAGGGCAATAACGCTAAACAGAATCCATCAACATACATATTTCAACAACAAAAATCGACGGGGTTAGTTTAATTTCGTTATTCGTTCGTTGACATATTTTTTGTTTCAACATTTTGGGCGTGTTTTGTTTGCATCTTGCGCTAATTTTTGTCAGCTCACCCTTTCTGCTGCTGTATGAACCTCTTAAAGAATTTAAAAGATTCATCAGACTACAACCAGATAGAATACAATGTGAAATAATGCGTGAAATAATCCCGGAAACTAATGTAAACTATTTTTGGAATTTATGGAGAAAAAATAATTTAATAGTTGCAAGTAGAAAGATATTTCGTGATAAATTGCAAGAGAAATTTCTTTCACATATTTTTTTTTTCAAATCTAGCGGTACCATTATATTATTGCCCAGCAGATACTCGACGATAAAATATTGAAGTTGATATTTCGGGACGAGACACTAAAATTGTCCAGAAACAAAAATCTTGTATTGAGTGATATTGTTTTAGTTGATGTTGATGATGCTGAGAACGCGTTGATCATGGATAAAACTCCATGTAAGTTAGGATATACTATAACGATTCATTCGTCACAAGGACTAACTATTACTGATACAAATATCTGGATTGTCGATGATAAAATAGAATGATCAAATATTATATGGGAATATTCTATACATGGAGAGATCTCGTGAATGGGTTGCAAAGTTACCAAGTGCATTAGATAATGAAATTACTCGTGCAACTTTAATGAAACATTCTAATTCGATCACAAAAAATATATACCAATAATCCGACGTGAATCATGGTCTCAACTAGTATTGGGTAATTTGACCGTAAGATATTTATACGAACCTAGTGAAATTAAAGAGGTAAAAGAAGAGCAACTGATCCTATCTGGAGTTTGACAGCTCATAAAATTTTCAGCGTAGTAAAGTCTACAGGTAGACCTACAAACTACAGATTAGATTCAAATTCTCCTCAGCGTGGATTTGTACGTGAACAAAAATTCCTGAAGACACACAATTACCACCACATTCACGTTTGTAAACTTGTACCTCTACATCGATTATATTCGAGACAGGTGAGCATCACATTTTCGTGTGAGTGACCAAAACATGTCGTTTATGATCATACGTTTCTATTTGCGTATATTTACCGATCATTTTTCTGTCGAGATCATTTACAAGTTTTTCATCGTGCTGTTTCCTGCATTTACGTATATTATTAATAATTTTAAAAATATCATCTTCGCTAAGATGAGAAAAATTTCTCCTAGTGTCATTAATATTAACATGTTTCTGCACGCTTTATGATATAATTGCTTCACTTTTACTGATATTTTCGATAAAATCAAGCATATGATCATTATAAAATTTAACCGTTCTGTCTCGTGGAAATATTGTTGCTGCCACAGTTCATGATTATGCTCTCTGGTCAATAATATCTAACGCAGGTCGTTTTGATTCATATTTCATTTATACAAAAACTCTCCAGTTAACATCTTCACTATTATTGGGAATTTTAATTTCTTTCCCAGCTCAGCAAAGTCGCTGATAGACGCTCCTGAATCTTTAATTGCTTCTGCCCACTCATTTATATTTTTATTTCGTAAATCAGTTAAACGGCTTCCGCGTATCGCGTTTGCGAAGTTTCCTGTACTTCGTTCAGCTACACAGATTATTCTTGACAGTTTCATTGCTTCGAGATCATTAGCGTTAGGTTTATGATTTCACAGATATATTGCGTACACATCCGCAGTCACAGGGTGCTCTCGTTCATAATACGGTTTGTTAATACCAGTTAGCATTTCTTGTTTGGCATTTTTACCGAGAACAATATCATTTTCTAACCGCATGCGGACAGAATTACGTTTGTCACGGATAATCCTAGCATCCTCGTTTGTCTTAATAATAAATTTGATTATAATAAAATATCTTTGAACATCCAGGTAGTAAACAATCTCTCTTCCTCGTTTGTCATTCATTACATCGACAGTATTTCCAATTCTGAATATCAACCACACATGAGCCTCACCATCGTCGTGAAATTCCTTCAAGATCAAATCTAGTTCTATAAGGTTCAGTTGTAGATCATGCATGCATTACTATAATTAAGACAAATATATATTCAAATTGAACACACATACACAAACACACACACATATATGCATATATATATATATATATATATATATATATATATATATATATATATATACATGCATACATATATACATGCATACATATATACATGCATACATATATATATATATATATATATATATATATATATATATATATATATATATATATATATATATATATATATATATATATATATATATATATATATATATATATATATATATATATATATATATATATATCATCGACTCAAAATCAGATATACTTCTTGTAATAAAACTTGCGTAAACGAATTCTGTGGTTCTGTGGTTATCACATGCAGTGTGTTAGACAGGGAAGTCTACGACCTAAACTGTGTGCGGAGTGGTATTGAAGTCAAGGGCGAAATCAGTTATGTGTCCAATGTGTTGGTAAAAAAATACAGAGAATTGAAACTATATTACGACAAAAAATAACACATTAACATCGTCAGGTGAATCTTCTACAAAAAATGACCCACAGAAGATTATATCGCCCAATTTTCAAAATAATTATTTAGAAAAGATTGTATTATTATATAAATCGAACAAATTGAGTTTGTGAAACATCTAATCATTAAATATTATGAAGGACATAGTGATGGTGTAAGTAGGCACTGTTGATGAAAAACAATAGGCACTGTTGATATTAATGGGTGTCTTAGATTTACTGCTTGAAAAAATGATTAAACATATAGGTTCGTGTTCGAGTGTTATTTTGGACTAATCAAAGATGGACTTAAAATCGATCATATCAGCGGTGATAATCGTGATAACTCGCTTCATAACTTGTGGTTTGTTACACAAAGTCAATATTACAAGTCCGGAAATTGTGGCGGCGGCGCAAGATACGCAAGGGCAAGTTATTTTTAGACAACAGTATTACAATCTGGCATGTATTCATGTAATTCATTTATATCGATCGATATGTTAGTATCCATGGCCACGGTTGATCCATAAAAAGCGTGCTTCTGTTTTCGGTCTTGCACTATCCAGGCTATGTATTCAGCACATTAGGGTATCATTTTTCTGTACAAACTGATTTATATTAAAAAAATATCTTTGAGAGAAAAATCATGTAGTTCTCGGTTTATATAATAACGCTTTCAGAATCAGAAAATGAAAATGCAAAATTTCGTATTTTCCAAATCCGAAAAAGTGATGCTGTTTGGTACCTACGTGATAATTTTTTTTAAAAAATGTACTTATAACTGAATTTCATAGCTCAGTGTTAGAATGCTGGATTCTCATAGTGACTCCCTGTGTTTTGTTCCCATCACGGGAAAAATCAACGGGTAGGATTTGGATTGCCATTGCCATTTTGGAAAAGGATGGAGAGCTTGGCTCCAAGGATTTAATGATCTCTCATCACGTTCAGCAACGTGGTAAGTGCGTTTTGCAATTCCCTCGGGGATTGATTTGGTGAGAGTCAAGCTCTCTAACATAAATATTAGCAGCAGAGAGGGTAATCAGACCATTTTGCCCGAGACCTTATGTATAAAAAATAAATATTCCTACGAAAATGAAATCTCAATGGTCGATAACGTTAAACCAAAACCTCTAACCGACCTTGAGATTTCTCGAATTGGGTTAACTTATCTCGTTACTTTATCTCCTACTCTTTGTTTTTCTTTTTAGACATGGTCACTCAGTATTGGTCATTCACCCTCTCTGCTGCTATAATTAAATCATTATTGTTATATTATTAACGATAGGAAGTTTCACACAACGGCATTAGCTCGGGAGCAACTAGAGGCAATAAAAATATCTGCCCGTCCTTAATTTAGTCAAACAACAACTATAATCTCGTCAGGAGTCTCAGGTGGAATTTGCAAAAGGTGCAGAACATATTATTTAAGCCGATTGTCAAACCAACAAAGAAAATTCTTAAAGCAACTGAGGCAACAAGGAAAGCTCTTGAAACATAACCTGTTGATACTGCTGGTCGTATTAAACGCATTAGTATATCGTTAGCATCTCAACCATCACAGCCACCACAACCACCACAACGCATTAGTATATCGTTAGCATCTCAACCATCACAGCCACCACAACCACCACAACCAGCACAAAAAAAAAAACTAGAACTATCATCACAGATCAATTTACACCTGAAGGTATTGCTGCTATCAAGGATGCAAAATAATTACTTGATATTGCCTCGTATTGATATTATGGAAAGACAAAAATATGTAAAACCAGAACATGTTAAATCTGTAAGCTCTGACAATGGGATCAAGGATGTATATCACATCGCTGCTAGTATTCCGAAAGTAAAATCTAATGAAGATATTATTAATTTTAACAGATTTGATGAGGCTGTACATGAACATATAGAAGAAGTTTTACGAGGTAAATGATTATAACCATCACCACAACGATCACCACGACTACTACCACAACAGTTTGAATTACCATCAGTACAACAACCATTACCACAACGAGAGCTACAACAAAGAGAACAAGAACGACAAGAAATAGTGAAACGATTGAAATCACTATGACAACAAGTCAGAACAGCAGAGGTAGAATAATATCAAGATCCTGTAATGGAAAACTACGCGTTCTCTGAAGATTCTACTGGAGCAGCTGAAAGTGGTTCAGGGAGTGTTTTTTTTTTTACTTGTCCCATTAATGTTATTGCTGATGTTAATCGACTCGAAATCATCTTTGGAGGAAAACGAGCTAGTAATAATTCCTCAGAAATCATTAGTGAAGCAGCTGATATTTGTCAACGATTATTTACAGGTGGAATTATATAGATATTAATGCATATCGGTCCTTATTAATGAAATGGCCGATGGTTATCATAGTGACTAAGTATGTAATTAGTGATACAATCAATTAATATTAAAATGATCATACATAATACTCGTAGACCAACCATGGTCCGTGTAATAAATTCACGATTACCAGTATACAAAACGACCTACGGAGATGGACTAAGTGATGTTGTACAATGTCTATTTAGAAGGATAGCCCCAAAAGCAATACCAATTGCAAAGCAACAATAAATGAAATGTATTGATTTTGTTCATGAAAAAGGTCCCAATGTTCTTGGTAATGTTGCTAGCAAAGCATTCTCAACAATCAAAGATATACTAACGCGTTTAATACGACAAAAACCTCAACCTGTAAAATACTCAGCACTGAAGTGATGCCAGCAAATGTCAGTAAAATAATACATCAAGCTGCTAATCAAATACTAGCAAAGTTGGCTGATGTATCATTGTCGGAACAGGAAAAATACAACTGCTAGTCTGATAGCAGGAAGCGGTCTTCGTGTTAGACGAAGACGATAATAATAAGGATGTTCAAACGTATATCTGATCTCGCGTTTGACATGGATGCACCAATTTTAAACGATGAATCTGTATGGGATTATCAATATTATTCTTATGACGCTTGAATTCCAAATCAGCCTAGTCGAATTGAGATACAAGCAGATATTTCTTATCCGCTTAAGCATTTATTGAAGTTGAGGCTGAAATTAAAAATGCAGATGATACTGAATACGCCGCTAATATTAGTGTTGGTTTTGTTAATAATGGTATTATGGCTTTGTTTGACAGCGCTACGTACATGATTGATGGAAGAGAAATTGAAACAATAAAGATATTGATATAGCTACAGTAATACTTGGTCTTGCAATATACAGCGATGATTATTCAAGATCCATTAATGATGTTTGTAAAGGATACCAACTATATGAAATAGGACGAACAAGAAATTTCGCCGACAACGCTGATGCTGATGTTCAAAGAATGATTATTAATGTAGATATAGATTTCAAATTAGGATTTAGATCACGTCGAGCAATGTTGAGCGGTAATAGGAGAGTATTTTCGTGTGCGATTCGATTATCACATTTATGGATTTTGAAGACATGTTAGAATACTTATTCATGGAGCTAAGCATACAGTATTACTTTTTAGAAAAGGTACCGACAATGATGCAACATGGCGACCTCCTGGTGTTGATTCTTGTAAAGTAATACTAACAAAACTTTCTCTGTGGATGAGTTAGTGAAGTTTCATTTTTTTAAAAATGGCATCAAGAACAATTTGATGATGTTTTATTAAATTTTGATCTAAATCATGTAGCACGTGCATATCATCGATTAATGACATTCATGGGACATGATCAGAATATTGATTCTTGTTTACAAATATCTCAGATTTTATAACGCCGCATTCGTCTTTTTATTTTTCGCTGGAACATTTAGCTTTAACCAGACAATATGTTGTAGATATATATTTCCTATCTCGCGTAAACATAGGAGCTATTACTCAGTATAGATTATAGCCGTTATACTCAGAGATAGTCCGAGTTTCCTCTGACCCTTGACACCCCATTTTTGATATTTGGTTTTTTATGTTGGGGTGTACCCCAACATAAAAAAGCAGATATCAAAAATGGGGTGTCAAGGGTCAGAGGAAACTCGGACTAACTCAGAGATAAATCAATATTACTTGAAAGTTTTGGTAGACGAAGACGAGTTGTTGATGCTCCAGTAGTAAACATGTAATTAGATCGTTCATCATATTATAAATGTCTCATCATGTTAATGTTACTATGACTCCCGGTCAGATCAAAAGGCTACAATCAGCATATTAAAAAAGTGCTGAATAAAAATATCGCTCAAAAAAGAACAAATGAGCGGTTCCAATAAATTATCGTCAGTTCAAAAACTTCAATCAAGCCAAAAAAAATCCAATAAGGGTGTCGAACTTAATCTTTCTGAGAGCGCTGTCAAAGAAATCGCTATAACGGGTGGTATATTTTCCACTTCTCACAACAATACCAGCATTAATAGCCGCTACAGCCCCAGCTGTTGCAAAAAAAGCTGCATTAGGCGCTGTTGGAACCGCCTCAGGAATGGTGTTAAAGAAAACAACGGGTCAAGAAATTATGCACGCAGAAAACTTAAAAAAGATCAATGGAAAAACAATGTGTAAGACGTCTAAGAGAACCAAGAGAGTGCCACAGCCGGGAAGTCTAAGATTACAAGGCCCAGCATACGGTCGGGGTCTAAGACTTCCAAGGACCCCTCATTCGTGGTATGGAAAAGGTTTAAGACTGCCCGGGTCAATTATCTAATTTTCCTCATGTCTAATTTTGATTTACTTAATGCAGCTAAACAACAGAATATTAAAAACTTGAGAGGAGTTTTTATGCGTGATCAAACACCTACTGTTGCGATGCAATATGAAATCGGTATTATTAATCTAGATAAAATCTCTGGTCAAGGCACCCATTGTGTGGCATATGCAATTGATCCACGTGGAATTATTTTGATTCGTATGGATTAGAAAAAATGACATAACTTGGAAACCCAACCGCAGATGCAGATGCAGCAACCATAAAATACTTCGACGATCATGAATCTAAGTATGTGTTAGTGCGTGGTGGTATAATAGGTTGACGAGTATTTTTTTCATATAATAAGGGAAACCTATTTTAAACCTAATGTTTTCCGCCTTATGCATAGACCCTCGTAGATGGTTTTAGCCACCTTATCAATCTAAATTTTGGTCATATATCCTAAATAACTAATTTAGGTGCCACATTGTGCGTCTGAACCTGATAGATTTGGCTTTGAGCCATATTATCAAGTTAAGTTGTGGTCTTACGCTATGCTTAACAAGTTAGTTTACCGAATCGCTGCCACGTTGAGTAGCTGGTCCCGATGGCTGGGATTTAAACCTCCTTATAATATCTAAATTTAGATGGCCAGTTTTGTTAGCTTATGTTTTAATTGATCTACTTTATCACAAGATGTAGAAGAAAAAAGAGGTTATTGTTAGTATGGATGTACTTATCTTAGGAGAAATAGGGGTGATTTGACTGCTAACCACTTTAGGATACCTGTGATCAAATTGCATTGCCTATCGGATCACACTTTTAATGCCGCTTATAGTACCTATGTGGTTAGTAGGCGCAAGTGTAGCATCGGTCCGCCCACAGGCAGGTACCACCCTTACTTGAGTGATCTACCGTATGCCACCTCCACACCCAATTCACCCCTCTCCCTTCCCCGGCATGTCTACATAAAAGGCGTGTAATTCATAGCTGTCTTTAAGGTAACCGCACCAATTATTTGATTCGATTTAAATAAGCGATTAGTTTCAAGTTTATATTATTTTTGAAACGGACGGTGATGGTGGGGTAGGTAATAAGAGTGAAAAAAATTATAATTCTCTTTTATCTATTTAGAGGGTTACGTGTAATTCTATTGCATTGGAAGGAGTGTCACTTTTAGGGTACTGTCTACAGTTCCACATGATGGTCAGACTGGAGACCGCCCCGTTTTTATGGCTCAAGCGGGAACGCGATAGAAAACATCCCTATGATTCATGGGTAGGAACTCTATAGCTCATCTCATGGTGAGGGATAGAGAGGAGTCAAATAGCATAGTAGATAATGATGAATTTTTTTAAAGCAAACCGCCAACACTTTTTCAAAAGATAACAGTTTTATTCAACCAACAAACAACCAACACATAAGATAACGACCCATACAACATCAAATAACATATTTTTGACAAATTTAACAACGTTGTGAAGTCAAGTTAAACTTTCGCTGATGGAGGTCATTTTGGCTATTGATGTACACTACGTTTCCTAGCTAAAGACAAGATATATCCATAATAGTCATAAATCCATCGATCTTGCATTATCTCTGACTCTTTGTTTTTGTTTTTAGGCATGTTTATTTTACGCGCTTGTCACTTAGTATGGGTAGTTCATCCTCTCTGCTGCTATAATTAACCAAACATTTTATCCAGACCTATACGATACCTAGATCTTGGATCATGTAAATTTATTGTAATAGATCCGAACGGAACAGCTGATACTTTTGAAAAGACGTTTTTAATCGAACACTTGCTGAGCGGTTATTCGGATATCAATATGCGAGAGAAACATCCGCTGACTTTAAACTCAAGGATAGATCTCATGAATGAGTTGCAAGGTTACCAAGTATGATACCTGCGTTAAATAACGAAATAACTTGCGCAAAGTCTATGAAACCTTTTAATGCGATCACAAAAATATATACCCTTAAAACGTGAATTTTCTTCTCAACCAGTGCTAGGTAATGTTACCGTAAGATATTTTTATGAACCTGGAGACCTAGAAGGAGGCAAAAAAGAGCAACAGATCCTATCTGGAGTTTGACCACACACACAATTTCTAGCGTGGTAAGGTCCACAGGTATACCTGCGATCAACACATTAGATTCAACAGTTCCTCAGCGTGGATTTGTACGCGAAAAATTACAAGTAATTCAAGTGGATACGCAATTACCGCCAAATTAAATTTTATAAACTTGCAACGCATCCAGCTCCCCGACGTCGATTACATTCGGGACAGGTCAAGACTACTATTAATTCTATCGACGGTAAATTGTCTTGGATTAAAACACTGCCACAACATTACTGCGTCACAATTTGCGCAATGATTATTATGTCGTTATTTTACAGTCATAATAAATTCAGCATATATCAAAGTTGCTACTATGTTTTTGTCTTTGGACTTGGAGCTGGAGCTACAACGCCAATAGTGGGAATCCCAGCGACCACAACAGCAGTATCAGAACGTACAAGCAAGGCACGCAGTCTTCACAATCCCTTAAACCGAGGATTGGGAGTGTGTAGCTAAATAATCTGGGAGGTGCAGGTATTAAACAGGTACAAGTGAAGTTCAAAACAAGTCCTTTTCAGGGCTAACCAGATCTCAAGAAAAGATAGACTTATCAAATTGCCAATCATATAATTATGTGTGTATGTGTGCGCGCGTACTTTTTCGTGAGTATATGTGTGTAAGTGTGCACGCTTACGTATGTGTGTTTATTTTTCCTTAACAAAACACCCTTGTCCCTGCACATAATAATAGTGTGTGTTTATGTGTGTGTGTTTGTGCACGCGTGCGTGTGTGTGTGTGTGTGTGTGTGTGTGTTTATTCCTTAACGAAAAATCCTTATCCCTAAACACAAAAAGTTTGGTATTAGTGTCTTCTTTGTTTAGGTTAGCATTTTCATCCCTATGGGCTGTTGGGTATGTGATATAGGTAGTTGATGTGAGGGGATGTTTTCCTTCACGTCCAATGTTTGAAGTATATATTGACAACAACATTAAAGAATTTAACCATAGCGATAAAACATATGGACAAGATGCCTAAATTCCAGAAATTTTGTAGATGATTTTTGGAACGGTAAAAGAGATGCTGGCCAGATCGGAAGATAGGTGTAATAGACTTCACCGTACGAAGTTGGAGATTAACGGTTTAAGGAAGGCCAAAGAACGATTGAGAGCAATGATCGAGGAGGGAAAAGAAGAAGAGGAGGATAAGGACAAAAGTGAATAGAAAAGAACTTATAACGAAAAATTGATGGAAGAAGAAGAAAACAAAAATGAGGAAACAAGAGTAGGATGAAGAGGAGGAGAAGAAGGAGAAGAAGACAAAAATGTAATGGAAAATATCAGAAGTTGATGGAGAGAAAGAAGAGATGACAGAAGAAAGAAAAAGAAAATTAAAGGCCCTTTTCAGAGCCACTCCATTGCCTCGAAAAGATGCCTATTCTCTCTTGTCTAAAGTTTTTTAGTCCATTTTGTTTGTGATAGATATATGTCGATATATCTATGTTTGTGTAATGTGTCTATGTCGCTGTATGTCTCTAACACTGTCTCTAATCCTCTCTGTCACCACGTCTCTATATCTATGTCTCTATTTGTCCATAGAGTAACGCTTATTCAGGTCAACCACTTGCACACTGTTCTGCCCGGTTGAAGTCAACCACTTGCGACATTGTTGCCAGTGTGTGTCTATTACTGTGACGTCACTCCTGTTCAATTCCTATTGTCCATAGACAGACCCTATCCCTTATCGCATACATTCTCGATGTTAAGTTCCCCTTGTTCCTAGACAGTCACAGCTATGTAAAAGTCCCATTCTCCCCAGAGTGGAAACGACCTATTTAACACTAAAGTCCATTGTCCCTAGATCGCCCTCTCCCCCTTTTTCAATACTCCCAAGAATACAAAATGAAAACACAATAGTCATTTTAAGTTCAATTACGAGTCCAAAGGAACGAAGTTCCAATTGAATTCCAATAGTATTCCAAATAGATTCCGATACTAAATGTGCTGATGTGCTTGCAGAGTCTCGAGTGTGCTAATGTGCCAATGGTATGGACTGTGATGATGTATTAACAGTCTTTTTATGTATCGCAATAATATACTTCAAAATGTCCTTGTCTGAATTCACTACACATCCAACTTCATGTTCCAGGAATATTATTAAGGACTTTTTAATTCCTGTGAATAATAATTTTAATAAATAAACAGGGGCCCCGAGTGGCCGAGTGGTCTAAAGCGCTGACAGTTACGGATCAATGCCATCTTACCGCTGTCTGCGTGAGTTCGAGCCCAGACTCGGCTGACATGGGTAAGTGAGCAAGCCTGCCAATAGCTTCTCGTGGGTCGGTGGTTCCCTGGGTTTTTCAGGGTTCTTCCTCCACCATTAATACTGGCCGCCATGTATAGCCTATCTTGTGCTGAAAATGGTGTTAAACCATACAACAACAACAACAACAACAACAATAAATAGACACATTCAAATTAAAAACCAAGCGCAGAAATAAGACTGGTTCTGTTTCGGATGTTAAGGTAAAAACGAATTATCGTAATGTAAACAAGATTATATACCCCTCTAGTTAACCGAGGTCGCAGTCACCATTTTCTGGAAATACTCTATGAACTTAATAGAAATTTTCTTTCTGGAAGTTTCTAAGGTCAGAATAAAGACTGCATCTTAAACTCCAACTGAAGTAAACGTGTTTACAATTAATAATAATCGAAATATTCAATCCACAATTACAGAGATATGTTATCTATATACTATATTCTTTACAAAGAAATTTCACTGGTTTGGTACACCATTAATTTTATTATAAACAAAAGGTCAAGTACACAATACAAGTATTTCTTAACATAATAATAGAGAAAAGCCAACAAAACATTACAAATTAAACATGCATAGCGCTAAACAAAAATATAGACTCTCATTTCTAAAAATTCGCTAAGTCTGAGATTGGCAGCATATTGTATTTTCAGTTGCTATCATGTCAGGCAGAATGCCTCGCTTGTGTCAGACTTAGTTCGTAAGTTTGTTACAAACTTGTGATTATACAGACAACGAGAAATTGCCTTCATCAGGCCTTCATTTTGTCGGATTCTAGAGACAAGGAGAAATCCTTTGTTTAACAGATTAAAATGAATCGTTACGAAGACATTTGTAAATTAACAATAGCCTTCCATATGTTTTTCTATTACGGAAATAGTTGGGTATATTGTCTTGAACAGTATAAAGGTGAATTTCGCGTAACACCTCCAAGAAGTGATATATAGGGACCTTTGTCACATGATCTAAGGATCTATCGGATATAGATTTTACACGATGACCGTCTAGATAGAAATGTAGTTGTAATATGTTAGGTTTTTTTTCCCCAGTAACATGTACGCCAATTCACGCTCTTTTTAACACTACACAATGTGTTGTGGAGGACGATCGGACATAACTAATTTGTGTATAGTCATGCATTTGACAAATTGTATTTTGCCTGAATTATGTTAAAGCAATGACAAAAAATACAGTGCCTCGGGGCCGCGAACAGGGTAGAACAAGTGGAGCACAATTCCGTGGGCCCACAACCGTAAAGGGGCCCACCCCTGTCACAATTTTTAATTCATAGAAACCTAATTCATATGACTCATAAATCCTGTCAGTGGCTCTACAGTAACTCCCAATTTTAACAATCAGACATTTCGCAAATCACCTTGGGTATGCAGCCATAACTTTTAATGTCTGTTTGAAATTCTGAGATTTCATAAACGACACAAGACATTTTAAACTTTTTCAAAATGTTCTACATTTAACCTTTTTCTTCGTGGTGTAACAAAAATCACAATAGAGTTTACGGTACAACATATTGACTTTTCAAAACTATACTTCATAGTGTAATCAATGTACATTTCAACAAAACTACAGTTCATGGTATAAAACATATCGACATTTTATAAAACACAATTCGTGTTCGTCGTAAAGTTAAACACCACAAATGAAATACTAATTTACCCCTCTTTTGGGTAGACAAATCCTTCTCTGGCTAAAGATTTAAGACTAGATCATTCTAGATATCGTGGCAGATTTTGTTTGAACGTCTGAAATCGAGTTTCATATTAAATTAGTTAGGCAAAGTCAAATAAAATGCGTTGTCTTCAATGATTCGTACTTTTCGATTAAATTTGGTATCCAGAATGATATGCGAGTGTATTAGAGCGGCAACAAGTTCATCCGGTAGTGCTGATGTCGAAAAATACCAGAGTAATTCTGGTCATGGAGGATTGCATCGCACTGCTCTTCGTTGAAGTTTTTGGCATGGACCATCCTGTGTTTATGTGTGGATTTCATCTTTAAAGTCTCATAAAGAAATCAAAATTCACCACAACGATAGTTGTTAGTCCTTTCACTTTATAATTGTTATGAAATTGTCTTTATATGTCTCTGTAATGGTAAAAGCAAATTTAGGTTCACAGGTGCAAAATAGTCTCTTCCAGATGCTTTTAGGTCATACTGTTATGGGTATATATAGCATGTGTGTTAGTTTTCATGATTATAAATTGTGAGGGTAATTTTACAACTAGAATATTAAATATATAATTTTGTCCATTTTCTACATTATATTGCTCAGATTTTAAGATTTAGCAGCTAGTTTGAATTTAACACGAATTCATTTAAGGACATTTTGGATTATGTTTTTGTGATACATCAAGACTATTGCAACATCAGCATGCAGATTTAACTTCATTCGGAATACTACCGGAACTAACTTGGAATACATTATACTATACTTATGAAATGCCCATTTGTTGTACCATGAACTGTATATACATCAACTGTATCTTATTAAATATCCATTTCTTGTACCATGAACTGTATATACATGAACTGTATCTTATAAAATGTCCATTTGTTGTACCAAGAACATCAACTGTATCTTATGAAATGTCCATTTATTGTACCATGAACGGTATATACATCAACTGTATCTTATGAAATGTCCATTTGTTGTACCATGAACTGTATATACAACTGTATCATTATGAAATGCCCATTTGTTGTACCATGAACATCAACTGTATCTTATGAAATGTCCATTTGTTGTACCATGAACATCAACTGTATCTTATGAATTATCAATATGAAGTACCATGAACATCAACTGTATCTTATGAAATGTCAATTTGTTGTACCATGAACATCAATTGTATCTTATGAAATGTCAATTTATTGTACCATGTACATCAACTTTATCTTATGAAAAGTCCATTTGTTGTACCATGAACATCAACTGTATCTTATGAAATGTCCATTAGTTGTACCATGAAGATCAACTGTATATTATGAAATGTCCATTTGTTGTACCATGAACTGTATACACATCAACTGTATCTTATGAAACGCCCATTTGTTGTACCATGAACTGTATATACATCAACTGTATCTTATGAAATGGCCATTTGTTGTACCATGAACTGAGTATACATCAACTGTACCTTATGAAATGTATATGTATTGTACCATGAACTGTATATACATCAACTGTATCTTATGAAATGTCATTTTATTGTACCATGAACCGTATATACATCAACTGTATCTTATGAAAAGTCCATTTGTTGTACCATGAACATCAACTCTATCTTATGAAATGTCCATTAGTTGTACCATGAAGATCAACTGTATATTATGAAATGTTCATTTGTTGTACCATGAACTGTATACACATCAACTGTATCTTATGAAATGTCCATTTGTTGTACCATGAACTGTATATACATCAACTGTATCTTATGAAATGGCCATTTGTTGTACCGTGAACTGAGTATACATCAACTGTATGTTATGAAATGTCCATTTGTTGTACCATGAACTGTATATACATCAAATGTATCTTATGAAATGTCATTTTATTGTACCATGAACCGTATATACATCAACTGTATCTTATGAAATGTCCATTTGTTGTACCGAGAACATCAACTGTATCTTATGAAATGTCCATTTATTGTACCATGAACTGTATATACATCAACTGTATCTTATGAAATGTCCATATATTGTACCATAAACTGTATATAAATCAACTGTATCTTATGAAATGTATATGTTTTGTACCATGAACTGTATATACATCAACTGTATCTTATGAAATGTCCATTTATTGTACCATAAACTGTATATACATCAACTGTATCTTATGAAATGTATATGTATTGTACCATGAACTGTATATACATCAACTGTATCTTATGAAATGTATATTTGTTGTACCATGAACTGTATATACATCAATTTTTGTATGAAATGTCCATTTATTGTACTATGACATGTATTTTTGGGAAATAAAGCGGTCTTGTACATTTAACTATATATTTGTTTAAATGTACAAAACTGAATTTAAAATATAAATATGTTATTCATTAAGTGCATATTCAAAATGTCAGTTGTAGTCAGTTTAATTTTGCCTGATTTCAAAATGTGAATTTGTTACACCATGAAGAAGGAAATTAAATTCATGATTGCAACAGGCTGAAAACCAAGTAAAAGAATATAGATAGAGCTACTCCAGGTGCTCTTGTTTCAAAGAGACTAGGGTCAGGAATCTGTATTGAAAGCAACACATTAGTTGAGTCACCAAACCCCAGTGTGATCAGCGTATGGAGAACTATTAACAAGTTATGTCGAATTTTTCGAGAACAGCTGCAGTTGATTTTGCTCAGCCTTTCCATATTATTAAGGGACGCAGAAACTTCGTCTATTGAATGTGTTCTTACTAAGAGAATACAGTGGGACTTGGTTATGTTCCTCTAAACTGTGTCAATTTTGCATCAGACTTAGTCTCTTGACTCGTAACTGCAAGATCAGTAGTTTCTTCATCTACTGTGTGAATTCATTTATTACTGGGCAATGACCTAACTAGAAATAAGGTCGTGGTTAATCCGTTTGTAACTAACGGGCTTTCAATTCAATGAAAAAGATGATCCAACTGAGATTGAAATCCCTGATTTTTATTCTAATTGTGCATTTACCATAGTTATGGCCAAAACGCTCTTCAAAATGATTTTGATCAGGAAATTATTCTGTTAGCTGACACATTTTTTGTCAGTCCTTTAATGAGGTCACATTTGCGCATATTATTCAATCAATAGATATTGATCATAGCTATCCACTTTTTACTACTGTAATGTACATTTAATTTGTACCGTTTGTTAAGTTTTTCTCTATAATTATATGGTACGTATACTTGCAGTTCGAGCTTGACTTGTCCAAAATTAAATTCATTTTATACCTGACCAGTAACACGTTTTGTAAGCAAATAACACGTGGTTAATATTTTCCTATGAGTGGGTTAAATACTAAGGTCATGATCACTAAAAGTAAACATATTTATTTGGGTCTCGATCTAGGACATTGGTAATCCTCACAAAATATTCTGTTGTACCTGATGTTTACTACATTCTTGTTATAATCTAATGACAGATTTAGAATGGAATTTTATAGAAATGAACTTTGTATCTACATCTTTGCTCATCGTTTGTGTCTTAGTTTTTATGTATATATATATATATATATATATATATATATATATATATATATATATATATATATATATATATATATATATATATGCAATCTTGTTTACTTTAAAAATTATTTATTCTTGCTTTAACATCTTTAGGCATAATCAGTCTTGTTGTTGTTTTGAATATTTAATTTGGAGGAAATTATTTACTCTATTTATTATGCACTGGATATTAATTGCTATTCAATAATATTTTTGAACAGAAACATTAATCTGGATTTATAATGAATTCAGATAAGGGTATCTAAGATTATATATTATTATGATTAATTGAAATACTCTCAGCACATCATCACACATCAGAACACTAGTACATTTGTTGTTTTGCATATTTATTTATGTTGATAGTTTGATTTTGTTTTACAAACATTATTTCATTATATGCTATCGATAATATAAAATTGTATGTTGTACTTCATCTTGTCCAAAATCAAGTTCATTTTCTACCTGCCCAGAATCATTGAGTTTGGTTTTGTAGTAAACATGCTTTTCTTAATCTTAGGCTAGAACTTTGGAAATTCCCCACCAATTGCCAGGTCTCCCTGTTCATTACTACGTTTTAAATAATAAGTTTGGTAATTCTTCAAGTTATAGCTATGATTTTATTATGTAAACATTATGAGCTTTCTAGAACAAAACCTTCCATTGGGTAAGTTTTAAATTTTAATTGTGACCTGAAGTTAGGTAGAGAACTATATGACTTTGTTTTTCTTGAAGTAGGTGATCCATGATATTAGAACGTGATGCAGAATCAATTGCATTATTGATGTGTCAAGAAGTTAGTTTGTACTGGAATTTTATGTCTTCAAATTATTTAATTCAAGTGGTTCTTCTCTGACAATACTAAGTACTCTCCAAAAATAACATTTTTGGAAATGAATTTCTAATAAAAATTTCAAATAATGATTTAACTATTGTGATCCAAAATAAAACTGTTGGTACATCACCATGACATGGGTTACCACAATCCTAACAACACTTTCAGCGTTGGATTTAAATTGGATTTCCACTCAAGTTTTTTCAGAAGTTTATTCTTTAGGTCATCTGTCTGTAATTCTATGATTATTTGAGATTTAAATCGCAGTACCGTAAGTCCCTTGTTAACATTTTCACTTTGTATTTTAAGGAAATAATTTACCTGTTCAATTCTATAGAGCTTATTACTTCTCACACTTTCTATTATTTTTTTAAAGGCTACAAAATCGTAATGTAGTACATTCGAGACTACAAGTACATCGACGCCTTCAGTTTTGGATAATAATTCGAACACCACTAGAATTTAATCAGAACTTTATTCATTGAGATTGGTGATAGAACGTTATAGACTATGCCGGTACCTAAAATTCGTCTTTGGGCTAAATTTTATGGTCCTTCTGCGATTGAAAAGAAAGTAAATGACCTTAATTATATAGCTAATACTCATGAGAAGAGGGAAAAAAAGAATTGTGTCATTTAAATATGTCAATGAAGTGTTTTTGGTAGATATAACAAAGGGAGTCATTCAATCAAATTAATTGTATGTCCAATACAACGAGGATGTAAACGATCAAACACAATTTGACTGTCGTGATTCTGGTTTAACCAATCTTCGGAATTCACAAACATTAAAGAATCTGGATCTGAAACTTTTACATCTATGTCACAAGAAACAAATGAACTAAAAAAAGTTTTTTATGTGAATATAAGCACGTTTCAGACGTTCCAACACAAGCAAATGAAATCTATCATGACGCCGAGATTGATAATTCTACATCCCTGAAACAGCATCTGTACAGGATGAAACCTATCTAGAAAGAATGTTTGAAAAACAGATTCAGTATTTACTAAATAATATTTTCTTTGAACCATGTAAAATGAAATGGCGTTTACAATGTATCCTTGTGTCTAAAACATTTAATACATTTTGTATGTGTACTAACTGTAGAAACATCAACAGAAAAGCAAAACAGATTAATTTCCAATGCCAAGAACAGAAGACTGCATTGACAATACTAGAAGTGCAAAATATGTCACCAAAGTTTGATCTTTTAAAGGGTTGCTGCCAAACTCCACTCACGGAAAAAGCAAAAGAAAGTTTGGCATTTGCAACTCCAGATTGACTTCAGCAATATAAAGTGATGTTTGGTATGAAAGTTCTTCGTCAACATTACAACGTTGAACAAACATGATTACGTCTCGTCCATATAAGTGTGACGCTTACATCACGTCATTATCTAAAAAAGATACCTGAAAAGATCACTTGGAAACCAATCGGAAATTTTTTGATAGAGTCAGATATGCAAATGTGACAATCAATTTAAGTAAAAGTTAATTTTGCCGTACTTGTGTAAGATTTGTAAGACATGTTGTGAGACAAGGTAAAACTAAACCTGTAGAAGTTAAGGTCAAGGCTGTCTCCAAATTCTCAGTGCCTACTTGTGAAAAGCAATTGATAAAAGTCTTTTGAGTACTGCTGGATATTTTCGGAAATTTTGCCTTGACCAATTTGTTGAGTAAGAAATGCAAGCTCTCTGGTCTGACAAATGTCAGACTTTTCAAAACTTTAAGGCACCCGTTCTTTCAATTCCAAAATGCATGCAATTTATTTTAAAATGTATGTTGTAAGTGCTGTTGGTATTGCTGGAGTATTGATTGAAGAAAAAAAAATGTGGATAATCCAGTGTGCGATCTTTATAAAACTAACTAAACAAGCCACATAAATTATTTTTCAATCGGGAGGGATTTTTAGCTTTAATATCGGATTTACAACATTTAGAAGCATATGCTAGTTCAGTTCCTCCAATTACTTTATTCAGTCATCACAATCCCCTTACAAATTAACAAAATGAGTATGTGCATGAGTGTTTGGATTTTTAACGTAGCTTTAACAAGTTTTCAGTGATATTGATACTGTAGTGTGGCAGTTTATAGTGATGTCTAGCAGTGGGACATCATGTCCCACCCAGTCATATTATCATGACACCAGACAGACCAGTCCCACCCCTAACCTCTTTATTCTGAGTGTCTAGCGATGTAGCTGTTAGCACCATTTCTTAAAGTCTTTCGTATGACTCGGCTGGAGTTCCAACCGGCGACCTACCGCATCTGAGGCGGACGCTCTAACAACTAGGACACCGGAGCGGTCTTAACGAAATGAAAAACGAAAATCAGAGATTGTTGAGGTCCGGCTTGATGTTGCAGGAGAAAGTTTGATTGCAGATGGTCTCTCACGTGTATAGAAGTATTATATTTTTTTTAGTTTTGTGTATCTTGCGTCAGACATCTTCATATGTACTTTAGATTATTACAATATTGTATTTATATTTGACTAACATTTCAAAATCGGTTTAATGTATCAATCTTTATTCTTTATTAGAGGAGGTGTTATGTCTAGGCTCGTACAAAAATAAAAACAAAGAAAAAAGTGAAGCCACAGGCTTTGTAAAACTTCAAAAAAATTTATTTCCTTAAAAACAAAGTAAAAATATGAAAAAGAACTTACGGTTTGTGAATCTAATCCAAATTTTAATCCTAGAATTTACAAATATAAGTCCTATCACTTAAAATTTCTAAATGAATCAAAGTTCGAATCCCGATGAAGTTCCAAGATGAAAGGCGATGTCGTGTTCCTTGTTGAATTTTATGCATCAAGAATAATATTCTGGCTTTAGATTTCCGAATAATTTCCAATAAATGTCTTTGTCCAAGAATTTTGATGAAGAACACTTATGTATGTTTTCCAGAGGAATTAATTACTAATTCAGAAAACTAGAAAAACTTAACCCAAACTGTTCACAACACAAACTACCTTTGAGCTCTGAAGGTATCAATTTACGACTAAATTAAATCACTATAAAATGTTAGTTTTAAACCCAATTTTAGATCACGTGACGGGGCAACGGGGTCACGGGATCACTTAGCGTCAAATGGCATAGTGAGACCATGGGCAGCTGACACATATGCCATGGACGAATTTGATTCTACCTAATGTTTCTTACTATAAGATTCAATAATATAAAAAGTTAAGAAAAAATTGTTTACAATAGAGCTGACACTAGTTCCAAGTATGACCTTAATTACGACCGATGATTTTCACTCTAGGACAGAAATCAAAAACGTTGTTTACCAATTCTGAATCAAGGTCAGGAATTAGGTCAGCTAAAATGCAATAGGGGTTACTTACTGAACTGAACTGAAGTTTCACAGAAAAATGTCAAATCTAGTGAAAAAAGTTATCATCACAATGACATATAATGAAATAAAATCAAAATAAAAAATATAAACCTAGCACACAAGTAATTAAATTACATATACGTAACAATAAATTTAATTTATTTTGTATGCTTGACCTTTGTCCGTGACTGAAGGCAGAATGCGGCCTTACCCGAATGCCTGGTGATTGTGACTACCTGATTTTTGTCATGATGCTTACTGAAATTAAGTTCAAGATTTGACCGGGTTATGGAATTAGTTAATTTTTCAATTAGAAATTAGTATTTTTCCAGAAAATACTATTGCGTCATAAGTCAGGTGACAGTCTGTAAACAAAGGGAGAATAGATGTACTAATATTCATTCCTGTTTTTATTTCAATCTGTCAAATAATTTTATGTTGTAGTCAGATATAATTTGAGAGGAATTGTTTATTTGAAGTATTAATTGGCATTACCAAGTGATCGTTAACCTTTTGGGATAAAACACTGCTTTATTATTCTTGAAAACTCATTCGAAGATATTCTGGATTATATCATTATTTTACATTTCTTATTTTACTTAACTCGACTTTGTTTCTTTCTATTATATAATTAAAACCCAAATGTCGTATCAACAACAATGCGTTATAATGTTGAAAGAAAGACAGTAGATTGTTTTAGTAACTTTTTAAACATCTTATTATCTTGAATCGAAATTTTTTGTTTAAAAAAATCAGAATTCAAATTTCATGTAATGGCTACATCAACAAATCTTCATTACGATAACTTACTCTAATGTTAATGTATTGTCTGAAGTATTCTAAATAGCGATAACTTATCTTATGTTAAGGTATTGTCAATAATATGTTAATGATCTAAAAACCAGGTCAAAGTTTCCTTAGACAAAGTCAAGGTCAATGTTTATCACTGAAAACACCATTATATTTTGCTCTAATATATTGTAAGTTTGACATTTCCTGCTATTCATTGTACAACGGAATTGATAATAGTCTCAGAAAGAAACTCAAAATAGTAAAACCGTTAACCGAATCAAGATCGGACAGCTTGAATGTGTTGGAATGATAAATGTCAATGATTGAATGAAGCTATTATGGCTAAATAAGGCTCATACCAAACTTTAATGAGAGCTACTCATTTTACATGAGGAAAACACTTGTTTAAAGCAATAATCATCACAATTTTCTCACGAGGAGTAGGAAATGTAAAATTGTTTAACTTGTATTTTTTAACGTGGCATTGACATCATTCTTTCAAAAAGTCTATTTTACCCCGTTATATCCATATCAAACATATTACTCCCTTATATCCATATACATATTACCCCGTTATAGCCATATCATACATATTACCCCGTTATATCATACATATTACTCCGTTATATCCATATCATAATATTACCATGTTATATCCATATCATATATATTACCCCGTTATATCCATATCAAACATATTACCCTGTAATAACCATATCATATATATATATATATATATATATATATATATATATATATATATATATATATATATATATATATATATATATATATATATATATATATCCCCGTTATATCCATATCATACATATTACTCCGTTATATCCATATCATACATATTACCCTATTATATCCATATCATACAAATTATCCTATTATATCCATATTAGGATCTTGGTGGATTGTTTGTTTATTTTTGTATTACAACTGTTTTATGTATGTATGTACATAAAGTGTCAATGTTATATATTGCAACTTTTGTTATGTATGTATGTATGAACTTTCAGTGTCAATGATATGAACTGCAACTGTTTTTATGTATGTATTTACAGTCTCAAAGGTATTTATTACAACCGTTTTATGTATGCATATTGTGTATGTACAGTGTCAATGATATGTATTAAAACGTTATGTATGTATGTACTTAGTGTCAATGATACCTACTACAACCGTTTCTATATGTATGTACTTAAAGTGTCAATGATATATATTACAATCGTTTTATGTATCTACTTACAGTGTCAATGATACCTATTCCAATCGTTGTTATGCATGTATGTACTTAAAGTGTCGATGATATGTATTACAACCGCTGTTATGTATATATGAACATAAAGTGTCAATGATATATATTACAACCGTTTTATGTATGTACTTACAGTGTCAATGATACTTATTACAACCGTTTTATGTATGTATGTATGTACTTACTGTGGCAATACATACAAAAAATGGTATTTATGTTACCGGATTGGATTTCGTCGCGAGTGAAAAAAAAATTCAAATTTAAACAGTTTGTACCATTCATCTTTGCATATAATGTAAAACTGCAGGTAAATATGTGTAAAATACGTAACTGAAGTCAATTAAAATTGTCTTAGGTGTTCAAAATAATCATCACAGAGTTGATACTATAGTTTAAAGAAACTATTAAGGCTTTATGTCTGAAAAAAAACCAACAAAATAACTTTTATTTGTATTTTCAAAACACGCATGCACCTTCCGTATGGACATAAAGACCCAATACGTCCGAAATCTTGATATAGCTTCTGAGAATAATTGAAATCACAATTTGGGTTTATTTTTGGTTAAAACTTTATACCAACCGCACGTGTGCACACTACGGTACTATAAGATAAAAAATGAATCATAACAAAATTATTTATAGCTTTTGAGTTCTATTTGATTAAAAATTTATCAAAAGTTTTAATGAAATCATACTGTTTAGACAACGATTTAAACGTTTGTACAAATGCAAAGTAATAATAATAATAATAATAATAATAATAATAATAATAATAATAATAATAATATGTCGTGTCTGTGCAAAATTTGTTATGCGGGTGATAAATCTTTGTATCAACCTAATTAAAAATGAATAATTTTATCAAATGATAATATGAAGTGTCTACACTATATGCTATTTAAAATAATTGATTCAGTCTGATGAGGAATAAATAAATAAATTCACTGCACTTACCAAAAGAATATTCCCATTCTTGCGACATCTTTGATAAGTAAACGAAGTATACGCTGTTGATATGGCAGCGTTTGACGTCAAAAGAAATACTGACATCATAAATAGTTATCTAAATCACGTGAACGCATGCACATCAATTTGCAACCCATTGAATATCTACAAAGATGCTTGAATCAGTTTCATTTGTAAATGAACATTTGTAGCACTAAGAGAGAGAGAGAGAGAGAGAGAGAGAGAGAGAGAGAGAGAGAGAGAGAGAGAGAGAGAGAGAGAGAGAGAGAGAGAGAGAGAGAGAGAGAGAGAGAGATACAGCTTATAATTATTTTAATGTCTTTCATTACAAGAGTACTTTTATGCGTTGCTGGAGCATAATATACTTAATATATTTCTCAACTGATAAAGCGGGTAAAATAAAAGAAACAATGAATTTTTTACAGATCGCTTGAGTACATACTACAATGATAGTGCGCAGGAATATATTTTGGCCGATATACATGATCGTTGATATAAAATGATAGTGCTATTTAACGGTTACACTGTGACCCAATAAAACAAAAACTGCACACAATTTATTTTGTGCTTTTATATATTAAATTGCATACATCTGATCGAATTTAGTCATAAGAAAAGTCGTATAGATCATGTATGTGCATTTACTCATCTTAAATTAAATATATAAATTGCTGTTTTAAAATTTAATACAAATTTTGTTGAACCAAGGTCAATTCAGCCCTTATTACTGAATGGTCTGCACCTTAGCTGTCATCAAGAAACTTCCAGACGAAAAGATTCGATTGATATCGACGTTTACATGGTAACATGGCAAAAAAAACCAAAAAAAAAAACCGCGCTTAATGAAGATGACGTCGGGTCTAATCGTCACAATAAAGGTATAAATTTGGGGTTGGGGTGCATAAACTTCTTCTGCTATGAACTGCCACTGACTTCTCTGGTCAAGTGGATAATATTTTTATGCTTTGTTTTAATATAGGTATCTCAAAATATGGGCATTCTTGACCTCACTTGTGTATTTGATTTTTTATGATTTTTTGTACTAGGTCACTGATTGCGGCATTAAATTTGTACATAAATACTGGCCCCTGCCCCCTAAAGTATGGAATATTACCTTTCAAACTGCTTAGATGAAAAGTAACATAAACCTCAGAAACTGTGCCGGATTTTAATTGAGACTGAACTTTCTCCGGATATATTTCAATATTAAATTCACCTAAAAAAATGTAGAACTATTATTACGAATCTTTATAGAACAACAACATAACTGTATTTTTCTTATAATTTCTTATTTATTTATTTATTTTTATTTTTTTAATTTTTAAATTGGCCAATGGGCCATTACTAAAAGAAGTAGTAAAATTAGATGCTCAAACGGGCTTAAGCAGTTACTGAAAACCTGTCCGTAAAAAAGTTAGAATCAGGTGGAGTAATATTACATTTCTCATCCAACACACCAGATATACAATGCAGTACCCGGCAATAGTAGTACTAAAATTACAAATATATCTCTGACTGTTGTCGAGAATGAGAAAACAGGAACATAAATAATTAAATCGTTTGGACCAGAAGTAGCATTGAAATTCTGAAACTGTAGTAGATTTTCATTGAAACATAAAATCATCTGCAATGTTGATTAACATTTGTTTTTGCCAAGACTAAAAGTAGTACTGAAATTCCTAAACTCATACCGACTTTATCGAAATTCTGAAGAAAATCGGTAAAAAATTCAAAAAATGGACCAGGCTAAGATTGTACTACAATTTCAAAACTAGTACATAACTTTCTTTTGACTACAATTTTCCCTGAAATATAAGCAATTTTACAACATTTATTACAAATTCTCAAAAGGTTTTAAAACTGTGAAATATACAAATTTAGTATTCTCACAATAAAAAAGGGTAGTGCGTAAAGGAAGGAGATCAAGTCGTACAAACACTTTATCCATAACATAATATCTAATACCCAATATTCAATGCAAAATGCGTTGTATTGTCGCCTCGAAGGAAACGGGCCCTAAGCGCCTAAAGCCATCGCACCACTAATGAATTATCCAAATACCCTTAACAAATTTCTGTATTTCCTGAGAAGAGTTGACAAACGATAATGCATTGGTTTTTTTTTTTGTTTTTCGTTAGCTGTTCATGATGGTTAAATTATTGCTAAATTATTTCCTCACTAACTACATTTTCTATCTTTCTTTTCAAAAATCTGCATGTTTGCATTCTCGTTCTGTAACAAGTTTTCGCAGGACTTTTTTTTTTAATTTGAAAAGCAAACAGAATTGTAATTTATGAAACTACAATATATATATATATATATATATATATATATATATATATATATATATATATATATATATATATATATATATATATATATATATATATATATATATATATATATATATATATATATATATATATAAAATCTTCAAAAGCCGGCATCAATTTGCGAGAGCGTTCTACACAAACATTTCCAGGTAGGTTTATAAGTCGAATTGTCGTGACCAACATAAACCAGTATCGTACATTCTTTGCTTAATTAGCTCTTTGGTGGTCTTATGTTGTGAGAGCGTCCGCCTTAGATGCGCGATGTCGCAGGTTCGAACCACGGTCGAGTCATACTTTAGAATTACAAAACTATTACTAGTAGCTGCCTCGCTTTGCTCTCAGCATTTAGAGGTTTTTATTAGGACTGGTCGGCCTGGTGTCGTGATAATGTGACTAGGTGGGAGATAATGCTACGTGTCATTGGCATGTTGCTCCAGTGCAAAGAGATCACTTATAAACTCATACTGCAAACATGGTAGTGATATGATTTATTTTTTCTTAAAGCTACGTTAAAAACCAAAATTACACACAAACACACACACACACACTTTGCAAAGTTATTTTCTATCTTAAATATAATCTTTTTCATATTTCAACCACTTTGTAACATCATATATGATGATAATAAATCCAGATGCTGTTGTTAATTGTCCAAATTTGTTGTATTACGTCTGCTCGCTAGGTATTTGCTATATCGAACTTCAAAACAGAAGCACTACCATTAGACTTATAAAGTATTTTAAACAGTCTGTTCAAACAAATCGCACGTAATTAAATATATAACATCAAAATGAACGACAAATGATGTTGTGGAAATTTATTAAAATGAACTATCACAAGCTGTTTGTTTGTAATTTTTAAATAAAAACATTTCTAAACCAAACACTGGTACTTCAGGGCTCTGTCTATGGTATAAATATTCATTTACATTTTTCTATTGCAACTTCAAGTGTATAGACTGCAAATAGGTTGAAGTACTAATCGAGGACTTTGAATGGTAACATTGGAACAAAATGTTTCTACGTAGTCCATAAGGATGGTGAGCTATATTTATTCCTGCCCACAACCATGTAGTTTGTATTAAACCGTATATTGCTCAAGCTCTCTATATCGATCTTGCTGAAGTGTGTGTGTGTGTATGTGTGTGTGTGTGCCTGTCTGTGTGTGATATGCCCATTGTATTACTTCCAAAACATATATAGTGCTGATATTTTCGGTATGACAGAGAGAGACAGACGGACAAGACAGACAGACAGAGATAGAGCTTATAATTATTTTAATGTCTTTCATAGCAAGAGTAGTTGATATATTTCTCAACTGATATAGCGGGTAAAATAAAAGAAACACTGAATTTTCTACAGATCGCTTGAGTACATACTACAATGATAGTGCGCAGGAATATATTTTGGCCGATATACATGATCGTTGATATAAAATGATAGTGCTAATTTGTTTTCCAACAGTCTGGTTGTTGTGTCCGCAACTAGTCTATACAAGCTTGTTGTATTTATAGTTTTAGCACATGTGAAGACAGCCATGTAGAGGTTTACAAACACAATGTTTTGTGTTTATTTGTTTGTCGTATATATGTTTTGTATTTGCCTTTGAAAAAGACTCATTAAGAGTCGAAAGCGCTTAGGCTAGTTAGTTACTAGTTTCGTACTGTTCGTCATCAGTTTATTGCATCTATTTTAATTAATCCCTGACACACGTGATCCCTTGGTGGATCCAGTATAAACTTTTGTCTATGATTGTCCATGCCTTAAGATCATTTAATTATTTTGCATTGCTGTTTTGTTAATGATTGTAAATTGTACATAACATGCCATCATAGCTTTCTGAATTAACAAAGTTCTATAAACAGTTTTGTTTACAATTTGGTTGTGATTCTCCGTTGAAATTGATGATATTCAATTCACAATAATGTCTCATCAATTTTCAGTTTGTTTCCTATAGAAATAGGTTCTTTGTGATTTTGCAAAAGTTGTTTTGCTTTTTTCTTTCCGTTGCATAATTTTAGACCTCGAATCGTACCACAATATCGGCCACAAAGTTGTTGTTTTTTTTAAAAATTGTTTTGCAAATCGACAGCAATAAATATCCTTGATTCTTTCCCATAACGATTATTGTTTTACTCTTGGCTTGAACGAATCAGTAAAATTGTTTAGTCAGGTTAGCTTTAGCTGCTCTTCACGAACACCTGCATGCATAAGCAAAACAATAAATAATGAAATAAGCATTCTGTTTTAGTGGGTATTCTCATTTTAGTCAAATTGTAATTTCCACCAGTCATCAGTTTCCTATATCGTGCGGGAAAAAAACTATCAGTCATACTTTAAGTTATTATATGTCTATAAATACGTTGACGCAGTCACTCTTAACTATTAAGCAACAGGTGATGCGTGGTCAAAGAAAAGTAAAGACGGAAGTGATTGGACAGTCAGAAGAGTTATGATAGGAAAGTAATGATAAGTAAAAAAAGTGTGCCAGTGTACGTTTTCGTCCCTTCATACTTAGACCAATCCGGCGATGAGATATGAAACCTCAAACGGTATAGCCCTGAGAATCACAATATCTTACTTGTAGCAGACTAGTTCATTAGAGTGTGATTTTAGAAAGCTCCTGCTTGTGAGATACCAAGTCAGGAGCTTTTGCAATTATTGGTGGCAATTTGTCCCAAGTCCCTATTTTTCATGGGAAAAATCTAAAAATGTTCGAATCGTCCTAAATTATTCATACAACATTAATTTATTCCGTTATTTACTTCCACATTCTTGGTGAATTTAGTAATCGTCCAAAAGGAAATAAATGGAATTTTACAATAATACAAAGCTTTTATCTACCTTATCTCTCGTATTGGATATCAATAAGGTCATTATCCTATGAGTAAGAGTTATTTCCCCTTAAGGAAGTGAATTCTCATGTTTAGTTGATTGAAGAGTAAATATTTTTGTCAGAAATGTCAACCACAGACGCAAATGGTTCTAGGTGGAAGAATCAGGTAATTAAATGTAAAAAAGGAGGTGATACATGCAGACGATTTTTTTAAAGAAAATGAACCTCTCCTTGGTAACAATATTATTTAGTCTTTGAAAGCCAAAAATAGAGACGGACAATTTAATGGGGAACGGGGTTAAGGAGGTGGGGGGGAAGTCGGATATGATTTCTTTTAAAAAGAAATTTCATGCCCGTAAAAAGCCGGGAAAGAGTATTCTTGTTTTGATTGGTGGAATAAATAACTTGTTATAATTAGTTGAAAATAAGATATCATCTGGTAAAATATAAAATACATTGAAAATTGGTTTCTCCACACGTTTTTAATGCTCGGTCCGTTACCCAGGACCACACTGCTAACAAAGCCGAGTTACAAGACAAAATTTCTTTATCTTTGCTCAGAGAATCATTGCCAGACAGGGTGTCACGGATTGACATCCCATGGCATTGCTACCTTGGATGGCATGGATTGACATCCATTGGCATTGCTAACCAGGGTGTCGATGATGTCAGTCAGGGACTGAAATCCATTGGCATGCAAAAATTAAACTATAGTAAAATTCATATTGATCATATAGGTGTTCAGCACTGACTATTTCAGTAATGGGTGTAATATTTTAGAATCTGATTAAACACACATTTGAATATCAGTTATTCACTGTATTTGGATCCTTTTGCATCCATATTCCTTTGGGTAGGTGTTATATCCAAACAAAGTTTGATCCAGTATAATCTGGATTGAGTGTCATGTGCTGTGCTGTCACAATCCTATATTGTGACATATAGCTCAATATGCTCTTTCTTTTTTTTTTAACCCAGTTTAGTACCTGGCCACCATTATAAAAGTCCATAGTGATTGATAATTTTCATCTGGAATTTTTTTGTGACATTTATAGTGCAGAACAGTCAGTAATTTGGTTTGAATATACTTTGGCCTAACAATATTTAAATTTAGTATTAAATTTTAGTACAACAATTTATGTTTAATTCAGATGAATAGATACTCATACATTACCTATGAATTTTACTATATGCCAATAAATTAGCCCCACGCCTATAATGATATTGACTGAAGCATGGTGGGATGATATTACATATTCATTAAAAGTTGCAATTAGTTGTAGGCAGTTTCATCTGCACACATCAGTGTACATTTTATACACTTATCGGTATTTCTCATGACTGTTGAGCTACCATTAGTTTAAGGATTCTTATGGTATTATGTACCTCATATTATCATATATAAGCCTGTTCTTAACATAACCACTGTTGTCACAAGTGGGAAGAAATAGTTAAACTTTAAGGAATTGATATTCACTATCAACTGCAGTTCAGTTCACATGTAAAAGTCTTTATATGAAAGCTTCAAGACATCTAAGTGACTTGAAACATATTGACTAACAAGACTAAAAAAAGATAAAATACCTTTTCATTTTCTAGTTTTAGCTTCTGTCTTTAACCTGTTACTTCTTGATAAAAACACTATCAAACTAGACACAATACAGGAGGGTTCTTTGAACTCTGTTTATGATGATTACACAAGCAGTTTACCATAAAATCAAACTTAACTTAAATAATGAAGGTGTGCAGACTAAAGTCTACGTAAAGACTTAAATTCTAAATAAGTGTGCACCCAGTATTAGGGTGATGTGGTATATTTTAAACAATTATACAATTTAAAGTATTCAGACATTTTATGTCCCAATAAATAAAACTTTAAGCCTCCTTGTGTGGCAAAAATTCTTTTAGATATGTAGCTGCTATTCTTTGAAATGAAAAGAGAGGAATCAGGTATTTAATCATTTAAAAAGCTTGATATTCCTACTCCTGCTGAAAAGATGGAGATATCAACACTGGGTTTCAGTGAAAGACTAATTATGATATCAAGTTGATGCTAAATAAAAATTATATCAATTTACTATCAAATATGGTAGCCACTGCAGCCATCTTGAAAATTTGTCTTGCCACTATTCCTTCAGAATGGATGGTCATATCAGCATGGGGTTTTCACTTATAATACTTCTTATGATGTCTAGCTGGTCCTACTGCCAATCTGACATACATTATGGCCATCATGGCAGCCATCTTAAAACTCTTATTACAACTATACATGAAAAAAAAGTCATGTTGATGTCTTGTTTTCATGATGACCACTTGCTCTTAAATGAAAATAGCACATATCTGGTTGTTCCTTTATAGTAATAACTGTTAAATATGACAACTGCAGATTACCAATTACAGTAATGATAAGTTCCAGTTTTAAGATAAGTATTATTTCTGCATATTTTATGCAGTTAAATTAAAATGCATATGCAAGGTTCATAATGTTAAACAATTTAATTAATCATGCCCATTAGTATACTCCTTTCATTCCCCCCCCCAGTAATCATGTTGATTATTGGAATTCCCAACAGTTCTATCCCCTCCCACCATTTATAATCATGTATATTAGTGGAATCCCTGACAGCACAACCAACAGCAACATTCAAGATAATGTCCATTAGTAGAATCCTTGAAATTCAATCCGCAACACACACATATGCACATACATGCATTCATGTCCATTAGTGAAATCACAAACACACATATTGTTTAAATCCATGGGCATAGGATAAATTCTTCAGAACAAGTGATGCATCTAGGACAAGTTGATCAAGAAACTTGCTGAAACATCTCAGCCAAAAGCTTAGTATTTCTTATGGTTAATTATAAAATGTTGTTTCGGACATTAAGTTCTGGACACATTGGAAAAGATTGTACTTGATTATGGTGAGAACACCCACTCAGATATAAGTGTGTAATAAAGTACACCCAGAATTAGTCCGGGTCATTAAGCCATTGGATTTTGATGTTCAAGGCTGGTATCCTAGTTGATAATTTATTGAGGTCATGAAATACTGTTTCAAAATTTTAAAATAGACTCAGTGATTCCAAACCAGGGAGTAAACTACCAAGTTCATTTAAATTATATCCAGATACCAGCCTGATGAATTAGTATGAGATGGACATATTGTCATACAAAGACATTTTTAGTAGATATTTGCAAAAATTTAGTAAAAATGGGAGTGGGCTAATAATCAAGCAATGAGTAATTATAGAATAAATATGGTCAAACTCTCCTTTGTAGCTTTTCTCAGGCTGGTATCTAGTTGTATAACTGTGTGGACTGCTGCATTGAAATGTCCACTGTGGGACAAAACATTAGTCTTGATGCAGGGTGTCAAACCCAGTTGTATGTTGACAAAGATAATTTGCCAAAGGCCAATCACAGGTAACTGTCTGAAAAAGAGCAAACAATCAGAAAAGCAACAAAATATATGAGTCACTTGTTTTCTCCCTCCAGGCAAAATGTTCACATATAAAACAATAACAGTACCTTCACATGCTTGGTAAAAGTGGGAGAAGTGAGAGTCCAAGGGAGACACTGCACTTTAATTGTTGCATGTACTCAGTTCATATTGTATTTTCTTTACAGTGGCTTTGGATTTTACCTGGAAAAAATTTCAGGAAATCTTTTTTTGCAGATATGGAGCAGAGAGCTGATGACAATACAAAGACATCAGACTGTGCAGATAGCATTGCAGTAAAGAGCAGCTGAACAGCCTGATATTGTTTGGTTGCATATGTCTTGTTTTTAATTGAATTGTAATCTGTGGTGATAGATATAAGGTAGGATTGTATATTCATGCATAAAGATGATGCACTAAAGTTTAAATGACCCTGGGGTCAAATAAGTCTTCCTGCAGCATTATATTCTGAAAGAGTATGAGCTACAATTTGCATGGTTTCACTCATCAATCACAGCTTAATGTTGGTGTGATATATCACATAATGTGGACAAAAAAATTAAGGTAAATTCAGAAATTCAGTCTGCTCTGAAGAAATAGATGACCATCTAAAGGTTATTGACAAAGTGTTTAAAGAATGTAAAGTTAGTGCTTGTCTGTCTTGTTTGAAATTAGGAAAAAGCACTTGTCTATACTAGCGCTTTGGAAAACTTGATCTGTCCTTCAAAAATGTATAAATAGGCTATGAGATTTATTATCCCTGCTGCCTAATAATGTTTTTTAGTTGTCTGGACTGGTTGAGGATATGACTCATCATTCCATGAAATACTTAGATAAGTTGTCTGGACTGGTTGAGGATATTCACTGTAATACCTAGATATGATATCTGGACTGGTTGAGCATATGAATCATCATTCCCTGTAAATTACCTAGATAAGTTGTCTGGACTGGCTGAGGATATGAATAATCATTCACTGTAATACTTTAATAAAGACACAGAACACAATTAATTGTACTATATATTCTCTACATTTGTTTTTCAGTATTGAACTTTCCACTGTGTGATAATCAATACAAATCATATGTTAATCTAAAATACATTCAAAAATGACTTTACAATGAAGTTCTTGTCATAGGTTCACCAGCATTTTTTTGTTGAAAGTCTAGACTGTAAACAAACCAGCATGTAATTGAACAGATTTCACTTCTGGACATCAAGACCTTATTACTCACTGTACACTGTAACCCACCTAAACAAACACAAACAGCCACACCATAAGCTCATTCATATTCTGAAGAATAAACAATTACCATTAAATCAATACCAAGAATGTCTAAATCTAACTCATGTATCAACACCAAAAATAGAAAGGAAAAAAATGCTCTAAAAGTAGACTGGGACTATATTCATACTGAACTGGAACTATTCATTGTGATCTGATTCCATAACATGCCCGGATTGGTTGAGCATATGAGCATGGTTGAGCATATGAATCATCATTCCCTGTATTACCTAGATAAATTGTCTGAACTGTTTGAACATATGAATCATCATTCCCTGTATTACCTAGATAAATTGTCTGGACTGTTTGAGCATATGAATCATCATTCCCTGTATTACCTAGATAAATTGTCTGGACTGTTTGAACATATGAATCATCATTCCCTGTATTACCTAGATAAATTGTCTGGACTGTTTGAACATATGAATCATCATTCCCTGTATTACCTAGATAAATTGTCTGGACTGTTTGAACATATGAATCATCATTCCCTGTATTACCTAGATAAATTGTCTGGACTGTTTGAACATATGAATCATCATTCCCTGTATTACCTAGATAAATTGTCTGGACTGTTTGAACATATGAATCATCAAACCCTCAAATTCCTAGATTAGATGCTTCAAGAAATCTCAGATCAAAGGTACACATGGTACGCAATGAGGGAGTATGTCTGAAATGTTTATCTATTGAGGGCACAGGAATCAACACATTTTCAGTTTGTTACTAGTCCTGCAGAGCAAGTAATTTGGAAATTTTCTTTGTCCTATATTTGTTTTACCCCTACAAACTACACAATACTGAATCTTCTTAAAGTGCAACTTGTCCTTGGAAATCACTCATATGCATATAAAGAAAACTTGTCCATGGAAATCACCAATATACATGAAAACAGGAAATCACTTCATAAAAGGTGACTTTTCTGCTTTTCTAGTAGCTTATCAACCTTTTTATAACTCAGTCTCTATTTTATGATTGTGTCTTGTGCTTAAAGGTTCTGGTGAATGAGTTACCTGAAGATTTCCTCCGTGTTGGTGGTTCTGCCCAGCAGCAGCAGGTGATGACAGATGAACGTCTTGCACAGATTCTTCAGGCACAGCAGCAGGCAGGGGTTGGTGTCATGCCTGCTAACCTGGCAGGCAGGCTCAGTTTAAGTGTTATACAGGTATGCTGATAATAGTCTAGCTTTTGGCAAAAGGCCATTAAGAGCCTGGAAGGAAAAAAGTAGACAGGTGGTTGCTTTATTAGTTTTGCATCAAACTGTCTTAAAGGAAGCTCAACACAACAATCACTTTTGGCATCTGTCCAACAATATGTCTGTCCACACACTAGTTGGTATCTGTGTGCATGTCAAACTGTATGTCTGTACATACCCTAGTTGTCATCTGTGTGCATTGTCATGTATGTCTATATTTGTTGTAGCTCCAGCTACATGATTTTATCAAATTTTTATCATTTTTATTCATGGCTGTAAACAGTACAGAATATCTTTAGTTAGTTTTGCATACATGACCTGAATCTCTTTAAAGGATAGTATTGCATGGTATATGTTTGACAGTTATTAATAATAATCTTAATAATAGGACTTAAATGGAACCTTTTTCTTAATTTTGTGTTGGTTGATGGGGTTTTAAAATTTCTAGAAAGATTCAGTAACTTCCCATTGGCTGGGCTAGGTCACATGAATAGACAAGTTTGATGCAAAACAATGGTTCTGTTGTGAAATATTGTTGCACTAGACAGTGTATATAAAGAGAACTGATCAATTGGTTTCATTCCAATTTGGAGTCATCCACATTTTTATGTACCTTTTGTAAGTTTACAAGAGTGTTCATTGTTGTACTTCAATATTATTCAAGAGAAAAAACATTTGTTTAGACAGCACAGTGGAAATAGAAGTGTTCATTATTTGGACTATAATATTATTCAGGAACTGTTATAAATTATTCAGAGGAATTCAGAACTGTTCCATCTTAACAACATCTTGGCCCATAGAGGACCAGTATATTTCTTGTTTTGAATTTGACATTTATAAGGAACTTTACATTCATTTAGGACTTTCATAGACCTTTATAAGGATTAGTTTAGATTCACTTCACAATACTGTAAGTTCCTGTCACATTTTCATTTAAAACAGATTATTAAATTGTTAAGTTTATAAAACATTTTGGTTATGCTTTTTTCTGCCAGTTAGTTTGTGACCATAAAGTCATAAAGGAAAGTACAACTGTGTGTCTGTTCATAACCTAGTTGGCATCTGTGTTCATGCCCAACTGTGTGTCTGTCCATAACCAAGTTGGCATCTGTGTTCATGTCCAACTGTGTGTCTGTCCTTAACCTAGTTGGCATTTGTGTGCATGTCCAATTGTGTGCCTGTCCATAACCTAGTTGGCATCTGTGTTCATGTCCAACTGTGTGTCTGTCCTTAACCTAGTTGGCATCTGTGTGCATGTCCAACTGTGTGTCTGTCCATAACCTAGTTGGCATCTGTGTTCATGTCCAACTGTGTCTGTCCGTAACCTAGTTGGCATCTGTGTACATGTCCAACTGTGTGTCTGTCCATAACCTAGTTGGCATCTGTGTTCATGTCCAACTGTGTGACTGACCATAATCTAGGCCATCCTCGGTACTAAAGATTTGTGCTTTCCTTTTATTTCAATAATATTTCCTCCCATTGTCTTGAATTTGAATATAGCTCAAGGGTCTACTTGACATACAGA
Organism: Potamilus streckersoni; assembly: GCA_016746295.1. NCBI lineage: Eukaryota > Metazoa > Mollusca > Bivalvia > Unionida > Unionidae > Potamilus > Potamilus streckersoni. The sequence continues at coordinate 450,989 of JAEAOA010002000.1, forward strand.
CATTTCATCTATCAAAAAAGGAATCACTTTATTCTATCAAAAAAAGTGAACCTGCCTTAGTAAATTGTCTATTCTTTTTTAATATTAAAAATTGTCCTCATTTTGACTTTTGTATATCCATTATAGGTACTCAACTGATAAAAAGCAAAATTTATCCTGTTACGGTAGGGTTTTTTAAATATTATACCCTAGAGTGTTATGGGGTTTAATTATATGAAAATGGGGTGGGGTGTTTCCAATATTTATTTAGGTATGGCACCCACCCAGGCTCGATTATGGTTCAGAAGTTAAGTAGGTGAATATGGTTCTGAGCCCCCAGTCAGCAATGCCGACAATTAAATCCAAAAGTACTAAAGGGTGAAATTAAAACAGTTAAATACAAAAGTACAAGGGGTGGAATTAAATAAAACAATTTAATTAATAATAAAATTTCAACATGCGAGCTTCTAAATTGTTCGACCCCTTTTGTGCCTATTTCATCATCTGAATCAGTGTGAGAATTTCGCCCTGTTCTTGGTTCTACTCATCTGTCTCTAAATTTCTCCTGCACTCCACCTTTACTCCTTCGACTTTCCTCTCCACTTCTACTCCTCCTTTGCTCCTTAGAATTTCCTCTCCACTACCCTTTTTGTCGACTTCCTCGTCGAACCATCGACTCCAATCCGTCAACCCTGACTGTACTGACAGAGTCTTACTTCAGTCTTTCTCTCAGACTCTCGGGATCTCCTTCTAACTGAAGTTATCCCACCCGGAAAATTCTCCTTCAACTTTCCTATCCACTTCTACTGAAGTTGTTCCACCCGGAAAGCTTCCTATAAAACACAAGGAGGGTGTACTATTTTGCTGGGCACATAATTCACACTAATCCCAGATAATTTATCATCAGATTAGGTTATCTAATTTCATGGGTCACACATCCATTCCCACCGAATTACTCATACATTCATGAATGGTAAACACAATGTAAAATCATAACATAATAACACATCATAAAGCACGATATCAATTACTCATATACAGGCAACAATAATTGATTCACATCAATACATAATAACCAACACATCTATTTTGCATCACAAATCATACAAATATATAAATATGTAACTATCTATGCTCTGAACATATTCAAACATACATTCATAATCTTGCTTACATAAATCATTTCCTAACTCCAATACAAATCTCAAATAAGTATACAAATGAAACTGTATAAAGTAATTCTTCATTCTAACAATACTATTAGTAATTGCATAAACATAATATTAGTACTTACATTTACGGCGTTTGCAATGTGTGAGTCAAAAATCAAATGAATATCTCCCTTACTGAATCTTTCTTTGTTCCAATCTTTTCCCTTCGTTTCACACCATTATGTTATGGTGGACTCAGTGCTTTGATCATTTGCTTGAGAAAGGAACTGCAGTGATACCCTCTTTCTTTATGTTTCCTAATCAACCAATATTGGAATCTTGCCAATTGGTGGTGAGTTGGTCATGTCTCCCTTTCCTTCTGTGATACAATGGATGACTTTCCCATGACTTCATTGGTTGGTGGACTGGGCATGCAATAAATCTTCCTTGTCCCCTCTGGTTTCATTATCAAAGAAAAGCATGGAGACCACCAGTCATCTCCTGCTGCATAAAGAGGGGATTATCAGTTCAATTTTCCAAGATCAGAATAATGAGTCTATCCCATTACACTTTCCCACATTTGAGTGGAGACAGGATGATGCAACTGCAAAGTTCCCTTCTCCAAGGATAAGAAGGGGTGATCATGTCTCACCCTGTGAGTGAAGATAAGGTGATGAACTAGTCAGATGAGTTACCAGAAGACCCAGCTGTGTCTGTCCTTCTGTTTTGTGTCCTAATTTTCATATCTCACTTTGTGAGAGTTGTGCAACAGTAGTGGAAGAAATTGGGACCTTTGTCTTCAGACAGTAAGATATTCTACAGTTTGGAGAGGCTATCTGGAGCACAATCTCTGATGGACCTTGTTGCTTCAACATGCAGCAGTGCTATAAGTTGTAATGATGCCAAGTAATGAACAAACAGCAGAAAGATTGATTTTTCTTCTTTTTTATGTTCCAGTCTTTGATTTTGGCTTAATGTTATTGGATCCATTTGCTTGCATGGCCTCACGTTGGGCTCCAGTGCTTCGTAGGTGGGGATATTGTCAGGAACCTGGGCCCATATCTGCTAATTCCCTTGAGGCTTTGGAACTTGAGGCTTTTATGCTAGTTACTATAGGCTCCTATACCAGTCTTATTTTTCTTTTTTTTGCTGCCTTTACTAAGATGAAGGAGGGATTGTTGTCTCAGAGATTGCTTGAGGCAATGCAAAGACATAAAGATTTGCACTCTTGATGTCTATGGCACTCTCCTTTGACCTTCTCCACCTCAGAAGGGGATGCATATTAGATTTTACAGTATAAACCTTTTGAAGGCCACTCCATTTGATATAAAGATGTTTTACCAATCCCTACTGTAACAGTAGCTTTGCAAGATTTGATGTATCATTTTTACCAGGCCCTGGTCACAGTACCAAACCCAGCTAAGTTCGCAACTTCTGCCCATCCTGATAGGTTCATAGCTTTCCACACCTAAACATTTTAAGTAAGGATTCAAGCAGAAATGTCAGACCAAGTTTAAAATCCCACCTGAGTGTTTTTACATAACAAGGTGGCAAGAAGGTCCATTGGAGCAAGGCCACAGACCCTTCCCCCATAAAATGATGGCAAGAAGGTCTACAGGAGTACATCTGCAGAACCTTCCCCAATGACATGGTAGCTGATTCTGTAAAGGACATCATGTTGACATTAGAGAGTCTACTGATATAAATAGGAAGTATTGACACTGAAACCTACAGTTGTCTAGCTACTTTATTGATATAATGGGCACAGAAACTTTAAGTGAGTTGCCAATACCTGGGCATGATATGTATCAGAGAGTGCCAATAAACATTAAACACACTAATAAACAAGAAAATTTTTAATGTAGTTGAGAAATTACATAAAGTTCAGACATAAAGGAAGCATGCTTCTGAAAATGGTAGTACGATTTAGTTTAACAAAGGAATACATAAGCTAGCACATTCATCAAAGCTAGTAAATAATTAAAACATGCTTTGAGTTTCTTTTATTATTTTAATTTGAAATTTTTCAGAAAGTTGCATTTGGCCTAAATTTGTATCACAACATCGCATATGGACACCATGTTGGCATATGTGATGTGTACAAACATATGATTACAGGATCATGAATATAGTTATATCTGTAATATTCCCCTTTAATTTTTGACAAACACAACAATTCTTATAAAACCATGGATAAAATTTTGAATTAGTTTGTCATGAATAAGGAAAAACATTCTGTTCATTTCTATGCAATGGCAACTAATGACATACTGGTCCTAACAGCAAAGGTACTGTGGTACATACCACCAGAAAAAATATCATGTAAACTGGTATACTGATAATACTGTGCACCTCTAATACATATTATGGGTCTTGTATTGATGGCATAATTGCATAGCATTTGGAAATTATGGACAAAAGAAGTGAAGCGAAATAGAACACATGTTGTTCTTGACATACTGTAAATTAGGAAAGTTTTTACTGTATCTGATAATTGGTGCATTTTATGTGTTATAAAGATTATGGGCATGAAATTTCACTGTCTTAATAAATATGCTTTTATGGTTAGACATTTATATAGAGAATAATCAGTGTCAGGACATTAAATTTAGTTTCAAATACAAGGCAATAAAACTTTTCTTGGGTCCTGTTCACAAATGTAGACATCACATGTAGAGTGAATCTTGGATGCCAAACAGATTTCAGATTTTTATATGCAAATTTAAAGTTTCTCAGAGACAGTGATATATAATTTTTAAGTTTATTTTTTTTCCTTAGTTTATATCTTGACTAGTAGAACTGTATATAATTGAAGACTGTTATTTTTCACAGGCCAAATTAGCAAAGAACTATGGTATAACAAAGATGGATCCCTATTGTAGGATAAGGATTGGCCATGCTGTCTTTGAAACCCCAACAGCTTACAATGGGGCCAAAAATCCTAGGTGGAACAAAATGGTTTCTTGGTGAGTATGCCCTTTTCTTTAATTCTGACAGTGAAATGAACTCCTTACTATTCTGTTGAATTAAAGATTAATGTTTTGGGGCTAGACTGGCAGATATATGGATGAATGGATGGATGGATTAACCAAAATACATTGTTATGAAATGGATACATTTAATATTAAATATATTTGTTATTAAATAGATACATTGTTATTAAATGGATACATTTATTGTTGGATAGATACATTTAGTTTTAAAGAAAGATAGATTATTGAATAAGTTGTGAGATTAGTAGCTTCTGTTAATGGATGGATATATAAATTGATTGATGAATTGATTCATGCATTGATCAAGCAGAAATTTTAACAGACAGTTATATGAACTGATTGATGAATTGATCAAGTAACAATTAGATTAATCGGTGGTTATATGAATATATTGATGAATTGATCCAGTAACAGATTAATGGGTGGTTATATGAATAGATTGATAAATTGATCCAGTAACAGTTAGATTAATGGATGGTTATATGAATAAATTGATGAATTGATCAAGTAACAATTAGATTAATGGATGGTTATATAAATTGATTGATGAATAATACATCAAGAAGAAATTAGGTTAATGTATGGTTTGAGGAATAGAATGATTGATTGAATTTTAAATGTATTCATCATTTTACTTTTCAGTTATATTCCACATGGTGTAAAAAATCTTTATGTTGAAATATTTGATGAGGTAAGTTTTAAAAAGTCTTTATTTTACAGACTGAATAAGCAAGATAGAAGGATAACCTTTATAAATATTTGGGTTCTTAATTGCAGAACACATGCAGAAAATCTGTATAGTATGACAGTTTACTTGTAGTGAAGGAAACTGAACCCTTATACACTGAATTTTGTATTCTGTAGAGTGTTGAACACATTCTTACTTTAGAACTGAGAAAAAATGCTTTAAGGAATACTTGACTTACTACTTATATTGTGGAACAAAATGCCATTATGTGCCTGTAATTTTTATGCCAGTTACTGGAGCTGAAATAAATAATCAAAACATTAAAATCATTGAGTTTGGCAGCATTTGATAAAGGAAACAAAGGCAAAATGTAAACTATGCAACATTGAATTAGTTTACAAGGGACCAACTTTTAACCAGCTAACTCCCACTGATATTACTGCTCAGGTGGCCTAGTGGTCAGAGCGTCCACCTCAGATTTGGGAGGTCACAGGTTTGATCTCCGGCTGAGTCATACCAAAAACTTTAAAAAAATGGTACTAACAGCTGCCTCACTTGGTGCTCAGCATTAATAGGTTAGCATTAGAACTGGTCGGCCTAGTGTCGGGATAATGTGACTGGGTGGGACATCATGCTACATGTCTGTGGCATGATGTTCCAGTGCTAGACATCACTGTAAACTGTCACACTGCAGGCATCATATCGATATGACTGCAAAATCGTTAAAGCTACATTAAAAATCTAAATCACACACACACACACACACACACACACACACACATGCTATCTTTCTGAATGTTCGCATCACTATTTTTGTTCAGTCATTCATGAACTCCTGAATAGATAATGTTTAATGTCAAGTCATTAAAAAGAATATGGTATAGATCAGCCAGGCCATTGCAGTAATTTAAATTTTCTACACATTATTTTACATGCCTGACATATGCAGAAACATTTGTCTGATGTCAGTATGTCAAATTAACATTTGATTTGTGATGTCAGTACATCTAATTGATGTTTGTCTTGTGATGTTGTCAGTACATCAAATTATCTGTCTGTTGCCAGTTTTGTTATTGCACAATTTCCAAACCTTGTGAATGGCTTGTACTTGGGTCATTGAAGAACCCTACAGATTTTTGGGCAAAGGTCCAGGAAATTGTGACTGAAAGAAGAAAAATAGTTTCAGCAAAATAATTTGAGTTCTCCACCATTTGCAGTTACCAGATTTTATTAATTACTTGTTCTTGAGGTAAGGAAGAAAGTCATAAATTTTTAGATCAAAAGATCAAGGGTTATTGTCACTGTGACTGAAGGAGGATAAAAATAGTTTAGCACAATGACTTGATTTCTAGAATCTCTTGCCAAACTTTGTGGATGGCATGCACTTGACATAAGGAAGGAATCTGTTGATTTAGGAGTCAAAGGTCAGTGTCACAGACTAAAAGAAGTATAATGGTTTCAGCACAGAAATTTCAGTAATCAAACATGTACCTTCACCAAAGTGTTTGTATGACTTGTACATTGCATCAAAAAGTAAGCTTATTGATTTTGAGTCCAAATGATAAGGTCACTGTGACTGAAGAAGAACAGTGATTTTTGCATAACTGCTTTATACCAGACGTGTGAACCGCTTTGGTGGCCTAAGTGGTTGGATCATCTGCCTTGGGAATTTGCAGGTCAACCCTCAACCAAGTCATACCAAAGACTTTAAAAAATTGTAATTTGCAGCTACCTTGCTTAGCACTCAGCATTAAGAGGTTAGTGTTAGGACTCATCAGCATGGAGTCAGAATAATGTGACTGGGTGGAACTTGATGCTACATGTCTGTGTCATGATGCCCCAGTACTAGATACAGTATAACTAAATCTACCACACTGCAGAAATCAGAGCAAAAGTGAAAAAAGGGACTGAAAAATTGTTAAAATTAAATTAAAAATCAAAATGACATGTACATCTATATGGCATATCTTGACCATAGTTTGTGGACAGACACTGCTTACACTGTCAAAGCCTGAGACTTAAATGCATGAGGACAGACACTGCTTACAGTATGGAAGAGGTCTATTGTTCTTTAGGACAAAAGGGTAAATGTCATTGCCATTGTTTGTCAAAAATTGGTTTTGTAGAATAACTTTTTTCTTGTGCAAGTTCCAGAACCAGCTTTGGGGTTTATTTGTACTTACAGTATTAAGAAATTTGTTGATTATGTGGTGTAGATATCAGAGGTCATGGTCATTATAGTCTACTAAGAAAATAATGGTTGTTCTTGTTTTGGGTTTAATGCCATTTTTCAGTACATGCTAGGATATACTTGGCAGCCAGGAAGAACCACTGACCAATGGGAAGTTACTGGCAAGTTTTATCACTCTCAAAGCCTGAGACTTGAATGCATGACAGACACTGTCAAAGCCTGAGACTTGAATGCATGAGGACAGGCACTGTCAAAGCCTGAGACTTAAATGCACGAGGACAAACACTGTCAAAACCTGAGACTTGAATGTGTGAGGACAGACACTTTTAAAGCCTGAGACTTGAATGCATGAGGACAGACACTGTAAAAGCCTGAGATTTGAATGTATGAGGACAAACACTGTCAAAGCCTGAGACTTGAATGCACGAGGACAGACACTGTAAAAGCCTGAGACTTGAATGCATGAGGACACTGTAAAAGCCTGAGATTTGAATGTATGAGGACAAACACTGTCAAAGCCTGAGACTTGAATGCACGAGAACAAACAGTCAAATCCTGAGACTTGAATGCATGAGGACAGACACTGTAAAAGCCTGAGATTTGAATGTATGAGGACAGACAATGTCAAAGCCTGAGACTTGAATATATGAGGACAGACACTGTCAAAGCCTGAGACTTGAATGCATGAGTGGAGATGTCAGTAAAGGCAAGCACTTTAGACCTCTTGGCCTTGACCAAGGTTCCATAACAAATAATGGTTTATAGACATTAAGTTTAGTTCAAGATCACATACCTTGACTATAGAATAGTTATTATTAGGATCCTACTATAATCTGTAATCTCCAGAGTCAAGCAGACCCTACTAGTGCCTACACAGAGGACTATTAACACTAGGTGATTGTGTCATGTACACATAGGACCATTAAACACTTGGTAGGTTTATCATGTTCACATAGGGCTGTTAAACACTAGGTGGGTGCATCATGTTCACAGATGACTATTAAACTAGGTGGGTGTATCATATACACATAGGACTATTAAACACTAGGTGGGTGCATCATGTTCACAGATGACTATTAAACTAGGTGGGTGTATCATATACACAGAGGACTATTAAACTCTAGGTGGGTTTATCATGTACACAGAGGACTATTAAACACTAGGTGGATGTATCATTTACACATAGGAATACTAAAGACTAAGTGGGTGAATCATGTAGACAGGGTTGGTGTATCATGTTTACAGAGGACTACTAAACACTAGGTGGGTGTATCATGTTCACAAAGGACTGTTAAACACCAGGTGATTGTACCATGTACATGTAGGACTATTAAACAGAGGACTAATAAGTACTGGATGGGTGTATGATGTGCCACTCTTGCATACTTTGCAAACAAAGACTTTATTGACAGAAATGTTGTTAGCATGACTAGCATGAACTTTTTGGCACGATTAACATGAACTTTTTAGCATGAATAGGTAAAAACCACTTGAGGTAGACAAATTAGATTTGGTAGGCTTATATATGTTCTAGGTAGATGATCTGAATAGATCAATGTTTTATTTCTTTTACATATTTTGTAGATTTGGTATGCATACTTGAAGATTTTGTATGCATACTTGTTGTCATATATTGATGATCTGATTAGGTTTGGTATGGATATGTAGATGATCTGATTAGGTTTGGTATGCATATGTAGATGATCTGACTAGGTTTGGTATGCATATGTAGATGATCTGACTAGGTTTGGTATGCATATGTAGATGATCTGACTAGGTTTGGTATGCATATGTAGATGATCTGACTAGGTTTGGTATGCATATGTAGATGATCTGACTAGGTTTGGTATGCATATGTAGATGATCTGACTAGGTTTGGTATGCATATGTAGATGATCTGACTAGGTTGGTATGCATATATAGATGATCTGACTAGGTTTGGTATGCATATGTAGATGATCTGACTAGGTTGGTATGCATATGTAGATGATCTGACTAGGTTGGTATGCATATGTAGATGATCTGACTAGGTTTGGTATGCATATGTAGATGATCTGATTAGGTTTGGTATGCATATGTAGATGATCTGACTAGTTTTTTTCTGAGCATTACTCAATGTATCAGATTTTTACAACTTTTTGAACTTTGATCAGCAAACACTTGAGGTTGACAAATGAAATTTTAGCATGTATGTGTGTGTCCATATGTAGGTGACCTGTTGTTGACCTGTTGTCTGTCATTACTTTATGGTCAGTTTTACAAATTTTGGTCAAATTTTTGGTCATACATATTCAACAGATATATATAAGTAATAAATGCATTTAAAGGTATGATTAGTCATTTTCTCAAAAAAGAAACCAGGAGCTGATATAGTACCTCACACTTACATGAACTGTGTGAGTTGTAATTAAAAGATATGTTGGATCAATTTCTGTAAATTAACCGGTTTTTACAGCGATCCTTTACAGTGGATGATAGAATTGCCTGGGCCTATGTTACAATCCCAGAAGATGCTTTGACTGGTGGCACAATAGATGAGTGGTTCCCACTGAGTGGCAAGCAGGGAGATGAAAAAGAAGGCATGATCAACCTCATATTCAGCTTTACAGTAAGTACAAATCACAATTATCATCCAATATGTACAAATCACAATTATCACACAATATGTACAAATCACAATTATCATCCAATATGTACAAATCACAATTATCATCCAATATGTACAAATCACAATTATCACACAATATGTACAAATCACAATTATCACACAATATGTACAAATCACAATTATCACACAATATGTACAAATCACAATTATCACACATTATGTACAAATCACAATTATCATCCAATATGTACAAATCACAATTATCATCCAATATGTACAAATCACAATTATCACACATTATGTACAAATCACAATTATCACACAATATGTACAAATCACAATTATCATCCAATATGTACAAATCACAATTATCACACAATATGTATAAATCACAATTATCACACAATATGTATAAATCACAATTATCATCCAATATGTATAAATCACAATTATCACACAATATGTACAAATCACAATTATCATCCAATATGTATAAATCACAATTATCATCCAATATGTACAAATCACAATTATCATCCAATATGTATAAATCACAATTATCACACAATATGTACAAATCACAATTATCATCCAATATGTATAAATCACAATTATCACACAATATGTACAAATCACAATTATCATCCAATATGAAAGCAAATATTTGCATCAGTTATCTGGTTCCTGTCTGATCTGTATCAAACTTCTGAATCAGTGTTTGTTTCAATTTGATTTCTATCAAGGCTTTCTGATCAATAAGTAGGTGTTACCGGCACAGCTACAAAGTTATTTTCTGTTTGCATTTTATTTCAGTAATCAAATTCCAACTTTTATATTTATGAAAGTTACTACTATCATTTGGAACATATGGTTAATAATGGTAACACACAATGTGATATATCACTCAACACAGGTTGACAGGGTGTTCCAATTCAATAATCAATAGAACATGAACTTGTACCTGTGCATGTAACATATGAGTTATGTTAGAGCTCTTGCTTTTAATCAGATCATCCATGCTTGAGATAGTTCATTGGCTTTATAACTCAGGGGCATTCACCAGTTATTATTGTACCTTTGAGATTGTATGTAAGGTGAAATTGTTTGCATTTAAAACATGCACAGTGGAGAGAATATTATAATACCAATATGCTACTTTGATGTAATGTGGCTGACATTTCTTTGGGTATTGTACTTTTGGAAATTGTAAATGATCTTTGCATACTGCTAACTAAAATGACTGCTCCATTGTGCTCTAAAAATCAGCCTGAATTTTTCTAAAGCACACACTCCTTAGCACCTATCAAAATAGGGAAAATGAATTTTGCCAGACTACCAGCTTCTGAAAGTGCAATGAATGAATTACCAAATATTTAAGATGTATAAAAAGTTATTAGCTCATTTATTACAATTTACCTCTCATGTTCAGGAAGTGAAAATGACCAAGTAGAGCTAGCACTTTTTTAAAGGTGCACATCTGCAGTAAGGCCAAGCTGTATACTCTATAACCCATGGTACACCCATCAATCATACACCAAAATACATGTAAAGGGAATTAAAGGTTCTTTGAACAATACCTAAGATATACAAGATCTTTTTAAATAGCCAGTATAATTAGTGAGGAAACCCAGGGAAATTCTTTTTCTTTAAAATTATAACCCTATGCAAAATACGAAACTGTAGAGTGCCACCTAAACATGCACACAATTACAGAAAAGATAGTTCATCAATTTACCTGATTTACTTTAATCTGACAAATTACTTTCATTTGGCACTTATCATCCTTTTGTTAGTCTGGTGAACTGTGCAATGGCAGAACTGTGTTCACAATGTTATAAACCCCAGTCTTCTGAAGAACAGTGAATGGCAGATCAGTGTTCAAACTGTTATCAACCCTGGTCTTCTGATTAACTGTGCAGTGGCAGATCTGTGTTCACACTGTTATAAACCCTGGTCTTCTGGTGAACAGTGTAAGTGTAATGGCAGATTTGTGTTCACACTGTTGTAAACTCTGGTCTTCTGGTGAACTGTGCAATGACAGATCTGTGTTCTCACTACATGTACTATAAACCCTGATCTTCCAGTGAACTGTGCAATGGCAGATCTATGTTCACACTGCTAGAAACACTGGTCATCTGGTGAAATATGCAATAACAGATCTGTTTACACTTATAAACTCTAGTCTTCTGGTGAACTATGTAATTACAGATCTATGTTCACACAGTTATAAACTCTGGTTTTCTGGTGAACTATTTAATGTCAGATCTGTGTTCACACTTATAAACCCTGGTCTTCTAGTGAACTGTGCAGTGACAGATCTGTGTTCACACTGTTATAAAGTCAGGTCTTCTGGTAAACTATAATGGCAGATCTGTGTTCATACTTATAAACCCTGGTCTTCTGGTGAACTGTGCAATGGCAGATCTGTGTTCACAGTTATAAACCCTGGTCTTCTAGAGAACTTTGCAATGGCAGATCTGTGTTCACAGTTATAAACCCTGGTCTTCTAGAGAACTGTGCAATGGCAGATCTGTGTTCACAGTTATAAACCCTGGTCTTCTAGAGAACTTTGCAATGGCAGATCTGTGTTCACAGTTATAAACCCTGGTCTTCTAGAGAACTTTGCAATGGCAGATCTGTGTTCACAGTTATAAACCCTGATCTTCTAGAGAACTTTGCACTGGCAGATCTATGTACACACTGTTTGCAGTGTGACATGTACATGATACTTATGCATAAAGTTTTTAAGTCTGATGAGGATCAAATCTGGCATTTTTACTGGATATGGATATGGTGTTTTTTGGAATAACCAGTCTGATATTTTGTGAAACCTTTGATTTTTTTTATAAAAGGGTTATATAAAATGGTAAGGGTTATTTATAATGTAGTAATAGAGTTATTTATAATATAGTAATTGCTATGGTTATTTATATGGTAGTAATTGTTTCATTTAGGGTTATCTATAATGTAGTAATTGTAGTTATTTATAATGCAGTAATTGTTTGGGATCTTTTTATAATGTAGCAATTGTTAGGGTTATTTATAATGTAATAATTGTTAGGGTAATATATAATGTAGTAATTGTTAAAGTTATTTATAATATAGTAATTGTTAAGATTATATATAATGTAGTAATTGTAAGGGTTATTTATAATTTAGTAGTTGTTATGGCTATTTATAATGTATTATTTGTTAGGGTTTTTTATAATATAGTAATTGGTTATTGATAAGAGCTAGTGGTATGTCAGTACATGTATTTTCAACACTCATTTCTTTTAGCCAGCAGATGCATTACCAGCAGCAAGTTTTATTCAGGCCCCAGGTTATGGTGCACCTCTTGTCTATCAGTATCCATCACCAGGTATGTTGTACTGTTTTCTTCATTTGGGGCTTGATTTGTCTCTCCAATTCTGTGAAATCATGCTGTAACATGACCAAGTTCATGAAACGCCTTTGTGCTATGGAGCATATCATGCCGTAGGGCAACAAGTTAGTTAACTGAAGAAATTATCTGTGCATCTCCCCTGAACTCTAGACTTGGGGTGATGTATAGGTGTGGGCTTAAAACTACATGTTTCCAAGAGACAGTTACAATCTTAAATGAATGCATATTGATGAATGATTGCATATTTTTTATTCTTAAAAAAAAGAATCATGCATTGGTACATATATAGCATAAATATTTAAAATGTTGATACAGCCACTGTTCAGTCTCATATTTAAAACATCATACACTGTCCAGTCGTGTTTAAAATATTGATAGTCACTCTCTGTCTTTTTTCTTATTTAAAACATCAATACAGTTACTGTCCAGTCTCATTTAAAATATTGATATAGGCACTGTCCAATCTCATATCTAAAACATCAATAGCCACTGTCCAATCTCATATTTAAAATAGCAATACAGTCACTGTCCAGTCTCATTTAAAATATTGATACAGTCGCTGTCCAATTGCGTATTTAAAACATCAGTAGTCACTGTCCAATCTTATTTAAAATATTGATGCAGTCACTGTCCAATCTCATATTTAAAACATTGATACAGTCACTGTTCAATCACATATTGACACAATCACTGTCCAGTCTCATTGTATCCATAATAGTGAATCAGTAATTATTGCACTGAATATATGTACCTCATCATAGATCATGACATGTCTCAATTCAGTGCAAAAATATAATCCCAACATAGTGTAGAGAAAGATGAAAAGTTTATTGTATATGCATGTGTATGTGTCAAATGTGTCAAGGTCATTAATCAGTGTCTGTATACATTTAAATTCACTATAATATTATACTAGATTCTTCACAAATCTGACTATTCAAACAGTAGAAATGAAGATTTACAAACACAAATTTGATCATAGATATAGTTGAAATGAACATTCACAAACACAAATTTGTTATATATTTCTGATGAAAAAAGCATTGATGCAAGAAATTATTAAATCTAACTCATATTTTGGCATTAAAACATTGTATTTAATCATCTTATTGCTGAAATTATTATAAAATTCTTTAGGTACCCCACCATTGTGTTATATCCAAATTTTGTGTTATAATGAAGTGTGTTAATGTTGGGTTTCATTGCAGGATTTTTTGCTTTGACATTTTTAGGGCTTTCAATTATGGCTCAGTAGACTATTGTGAATGATAGCCAGGTGATTATTGTGAAGGATTACCAGGTTATTATTGTGAATGATAGCAATGTGATTATTGTGAATGATAGCAAGGTGATAGGTTCCATTACTGATTATTGTGAATGAGTGCCAAGTTATTTTTGTGAATAATAACCAGGTGATAGGTGCCATTACTCATTATTGTGAATGATAGCCAGGTCATAGGTGCCATTACTCATTAATATGAATTATAACCAGGTGATTATTGTGAATGATAGCCAGGTGATAGGTGCCATTGCTCATTATTGTGAATGATAACCAGGTCATAGGTGCCATTACTCATTCTTGTGAATGATAACCAGGTGATAGGTGCCATTGCTCATTATTGTGAATGATAGCCAAGTTATAGGTGCCATTACTCATTATTGTGAATGATAACCAGGTGATAGGTGCCATTGCTCATTATTGTGAATGATAGCCAGGTCATAGGTGCCATTACTCATTATTGTGAAAGATAACTAGGTAATAGGTGCCATTGCTTATTATTGTGAATGATAGCCAGGTCATAGGTGCCATTACTCATTATTGTGAATGATAACCAGGTGATAGGTGCCATTACTTATTATTGTGAATGATATCTATGTGATTATTGTGAATGATAGCCAGGTTATTATTGTGAATGATAATCAGGTGATAGGTGCCATTGCTCATTATTGTGAATGATAATCAGGTGATAGGTGCCATTACTCATTATTGTGAATGATAGCCAGGTGATAGGTGTCGTTACTCATTCTTGTGAATGATAGCCAGGTGATAGGTGTCGTTACTCATTCTTGTGAATGATAGCCAGGTGATAGGTGCCATTACTTATTACTATGAATTATAACCAAGTGATTATTGTGAATGATAGCCAGGTCATAGGTGCCATTTCTCATTATTATGAATGATAGCCAGGTGATAGGTGCCATTACTCATTATTGTGAATGATAACCAAGTGATATATGCCTTTACTCATTATTGTGTAGGATAGCTATGAGATTAGTGTGAATGATAGGTGATTTTTGTGAATGATAGCCAAGTGATAGTTGCCATTACTCCTTGCACAGATTGGATTCCAAAACTAACATAAATTTAACTCTACAACCTGTTTGATTATTCTGGCATCATTTTGTATAAAAAAAATTTCATTCAGTCATCTATTCATATATGCAATAATGGATTCAGGAATTAGTGTTTTCCTCACTATAATCAATTACTTCATTGTAAAAATGATAAAATGAGAAATGTTTCTTAAAGAAAGAAAATTAATAGTAAGAGACAACCAAAGAGTTTAAAGCAAATTCTTACTAGGTCTGTATTTAACTTAATAGAAAGGGAGGCTAGATTAAGCAATTGTAACACAAGGTGATATAAAACATGTTCTAATATAATAAAATGAACTTACGTTAAATTAAAAATGTTAAGATACATAAAGTTGAACAGAACATGGATTGAAATTTTAAAAATGTGATTTATGCTTTGATATGTATGAAACATGAAGTCTTTTCATAGATCACATTAAAAATGAAACAAGTTTTAAAAGTACTTTTAACATATTATTGATATGTCATGCTGAGGAAATGGGAGCCAAATGCATTTCCCAAGGAGACGCTGAGGCAGTCAACTTGGGTTGGCTTAGGAGGGTATCAGACCTGTGACTTTTAGATTAAAATTCAACACTTGAATAGCAGATGATCTTTGATTATTAAAAGTTAATAAACATCTGCCTAATTATTCGGAGGAAACTTCACAGTCAAGAGTGATGAAAAATTAAAATTGGATACTTTATATCTTGAATCATTACACGGATACATGACATGAGTGTAAATACCTATATTGGTGACAAAAAAATGCTTTTGTAAGGCATACTTTATATATTGTGTCAATACATTGATTTACGCTTATAAAGTTCTGTACTGGGCCTGTGTCAAGTGCATTTCTGTCAAGTTTGCATTTGTTCTGGTTAGCCTCAAACTTCCCTTTTTTTTATTAATTTCAAACTTTGTTTTATTTATTAACCTCAAACATATTTTTGTTTTAATTGGCTCAGACTTTGCTTTGTTTTTGGTTAGTGTTAGACTTTTGTTATGTATAATTAATTTTCATGTTTTTTGTTATTTGTTTTACTCATTATATGCTATGGGTTTTGTAAAATTGTATTATTGCTGACCTTGTCCAAATTCAAATTCATTGTCTACCTGACGAAAATATTTTTTTTTAAAATTCTGTAAACAATACACAGCTACTATCATTTACATCACCTGGTGGTAAATATTAAAGAAATCACTTGGCTGTGCAGAGACACTGGCTTAAACTAGCAGCTGATGTTTTAGTATCACTTAAGTAAAAGTATAACACTAAGTTTCACACAGAGTAGACTCCCAACAACAACCGCTCTGGTGGCCTAGTGGTTAGAGCATCTGCCTCGGATGCAGGAGGTCGTGGCTTTGATCCCCGGTCGAATCATACCAAAGACTTACAAAAATGGTAATAACAGCTGCCTCGCTTGACGTTCAGCATTAAGAGGTTAGTGTTAGGACTGGTCGGCCTGGTGTCAGGATAATGTGACTGGGTGGGACATCATGCTACATGTCTGTGGCATGATGCCCCAGTGCTAGACATCACTATAAACTGCCACACTGCAGACATCGTAGCGATATAACTGAAAAATTGTTAAAGCTACATTAAGAATTATAAACATCTAAACCTAAACCTCCCAACAACAGCCATTGATATAGTTGTGGATGTTCATATGAATAATCACCATGTGCTAGACATTGCATATATTTGGCAGTGAATGTTGAAGGGCATTAACACTTGGGCTGTACTAAATGTATTCAGGTTTTGTCTGCTGGAAACTTGACAAGGAAAACAAAATGGATGATTAATTATAGTATATATTGTTTCTCAGGAAAACCAGATTTGCTTCCAGACAAAAATTGAAATGTTGGTCTTGTTATAATATTCAAATTTGGAAGCAATATGGCAAAACTAAATGTCTCATATTGCACTGGTTTTAAACTTAGGTAGATAGGTATGCAGGGTTTTGTTATTTCTAAACATTATATATATATATGATTAGTATATATAATGTACCAAAAGCTTCAAGTACTGGGATGAACCAGATCCATTAGATGCACAAATCAATTTTGGGATTTTTTTTAAAATTATTTTCTAAAACGTTTTCCTGGAGGAGTAAAAATTGCTAGGATTGGTAACAAAAACAGTCAGTCTTTGCCAGGGACATGTACAGCATCCTGGATATTTGTCATGGAGTTCTATAACTAATAATTGAAATTATTTGTTGTTTTCCCACTTGGATAGCACTCAATATGCACAAGGCATAAAACAATAGAGATATGGAACATACGAAATATACAACTAAACTAATTCCCCAGGGTTCTGAAGGCCTACTGTAACATTAACTTGCACCATTAACTTTTGTATTGCAGTGAATCAGCACATATCATGTCTTTGGAAATGTATAAATTCAGTCCAGGCCCTTTTGAAATTAAGACTAAGGAAAAATGGCAACAAAAAGCTAGCTTTTGTCATCATTTCACAAAGCTTCTTTGGGGACTGTTATGATGAGATTTGACTATGTCAGTTAAAGTTTTATATAGCTTGTTAAGTAATAGAATGGGAAATAATACTTTTATTGGATCAAATTCTATAGGTATTTTATTCTGAAAGAAAATTATATTTTTACAGATAAATAGTTTAGAGAAAACTAGTCAAGCATGAAAGGATAATACTATGAATTAAATTCATATTTGGAAATAAACAAATCTTTGATGTATCTAATAATTGCATATATCAATATTTATCTATTCAACTACAGTAATAACACCTCTTATTGCACCTATGCTAAATTTCACAAATATCTGGTGGCCACATTAATTTTAAGGAAAAAAATGACAAAGACTACAATTTTGGGACTTGTATCAAATAGATGTTACCTAAACATAATGTGGCAGTATGTTATCTAAATCAAACAGATATATGAATTGCAATTATTTCATCAATTCCATCCTTTACAGTCTTCAAAAATGCTGTTTTATATGATCACAATAAGGCTGAGCTTATTATGTTATGATGTTGTCCCAGTCTGCATCAATTACCAATTTTTGTTTTCTGCACAATAACTACAGCTGTTCTCTCTTTATTGTTGCCAGTTTTTGTACAGATATCACCTCTATGAGTAAGAACCCTATATACATCACTCCCTCAATAACTCGCGGACATTTGGGTACAAAAACATCGACCGCGATATAAGCGAGGGCGCAAGTTATCGAGTACCTATAACAAACAACAAATATAACAATGGGATCGACGAAAAGGGGGTGGGTGGCTTGGCATGTTGAGTACTCAATTAATAATCGCGCTAAGATTAACAATGGATAAATATCTTTTCATATCGGTGTACTTTGTTTAGTATTTCCTCACAGAGTAACATTAATTTCAGGATAACTTACAGTATATTGAGAAAATCATCTAATTATTTTTCCTTCTGGTTTCCGTTTGCTTAGCACATGTACTTCACACGTTGTGTATTACGTCACTTATTTTTGTGGTGAATGGTATGCATTCTAATTTTATTGTTTGATCCAAAGTGGACGTTTTTTTTTCAAATACAAAAGAACGACACATTTCGAAAAAAAAACTGTTGATCGAACGATGTGTAGATTTTTATTGTGGTAGAAGTAAAATGGAAGAAAAAAAAATCACAAGGTTTATCCATTACCAACATCAATTTAATGGGTCTCAAAATTTAAAACGACATAAATTAGAACACAATAACACTTGCGGTTTGTGACACGTTTGAGAAATATCACTTCACATTTTGAAAAAAAAATGCAAATTTCACAATATGGATTCCATCTTTACAGGCAATACTGTAATTTCCGCCATATAAGTCACTCCTGCGTATAAGTCGCTCCTCCACACTTACCATAATCACGTCTTTGATACCACTGACCATTGCATGCGACTTGGTAATTTCCAACTTCGTGTAAGAAATATTATACAATTGTTTAAGAGTTATATAAAAGTCAGTATTACAATAGACTTTGACTTTGCCTTGAGTCGTATCTGAATTGTTGAAAATCCATGACTTGCAGCACGCTGTACCACAATCCATTTTCGTAGATTCTCCTCGAGAACTGGCCAACTTGCTTTGCCACTACGATTTCCCTTCTTGGTTTTTTTTTTGTTGACCTTAACTCGTCTTCTTTTTTTATGCCAGTCACGCACAATCTTCTCGCTTACATAAAATTTTCTTTCTGCTGCATGATTTCCGTTTTCTTTCGCAATTGCTACGACGTTTAACTTAAATTCTGCATCATATTTTTTCTAGTTGTTGGTGCCATGATAAATGGCATGAATTTAATTTAAAACTAAACTTATTGACTTACGCTAATATAACAATTTTAAATCATACAACGTTATTGTGAAATTATATTTTATTAATGCTCTATTGTATGAACAGTACATATTTATATATCGGTCATTTCCACAACCCAAGCGAACTTCAATGGCACTTTATACGCTACAGTGATTTCAATACATTAATGAAGACACTGGCGAATTCACCTAACCATTGAAACTGTTCACCAGCCTTCCATTTATTTTTTTATATAATAATTACCGGTACTTTGAAGTTCTCTCCATGAAGCCGGTCTTGGCTTAATCCAGAGTTTAAAACTAGAGCAATCTTCGGAGGAAATATTCCTGCTATTTTTTTTTTTATATAACAAGCCATGGCGAAACCAACCGAAAAAATGATTGTGTGTTTTTATAAACTACTATTGAAGTAAGTTATGAAGCGATAACAGAGGTCTAGGAAACGATTTACAGTGACATAATTCGTTGTTTAAAATAACAAAATAATCCCAGTTCGGCATTTTGTATTTATTTGAGTACATCAAAAGAACAGGACACAATAGCTGGACGGCAAGTTCAAAGGACTTTGACTAGCAGCTTGGGTTGGAAAATGTGCTGAAATTTACAACTACATAATTTAGAGACAAAAAGATTCTAAGATGTACATGCTGAATAATAAAGGAAATACAATGGCTTTCGTTATTTCAAATTTTTTTTATTTATTAATAACAACAAATTTTAACACATATATAACTAAATATTATTTGACTATTTAATTTGATAATCTTATAGTCCAATACTTACGTGTACGATATGTAAGTTTCCAGCAATTGGCTTGCCCGTATACCGGCAGATGCATTTCGCTAAAGCACAGCATCACTGCGCATCAGTCACAAGCATTTAAAAAAATTATTTATTGTATAAGTCGCTCCTGCATATAAGTCACACACATCATTTTTAAGAAGAAAAAAAACAAAAAAAGTAGCGACTTATACCCCAGAAAATACGGTAATCACCATTTTCAATCATAAAAATGAACTATGTATCAAGGTTAAATTTGCCAATTTACATTTTCTTATCACAAATTTTTTATGTTTAACACATTTTAAAATATATTTTCCTTGGGGAAAAAAAAATCGGGAGCCATGCCGGACACCGCATTATAAGCGGGTTCGCGAGTTATCCGGGCACGAGTTATCGAGGGAGTGGTGTATTTTGGACCCAAAGCAAAATATTTACAGTCACTGTCTGAATATATAAAAAAAATGTCCACATTGAAAAATTTATTTGTCCACCATTAACAGTTTCTGAACTTTGTGGAAGGTTTGCACATAGTAAAGAAAAATCCTATTGATTTGGGGTTCAAAAGGTTCAGGACTGAAGAAAAATGGTTTCTGCACAATTATTGGAGGCCTCCATCAGGTACAGTTGGTGGGTAACATGCACTTGGGGTAAGAAAGAACCCTCTTGGCTCTGGGGTCATAAAGTTAAAGGTCAAGGTCACTATGAGAAGGAAATTTGTTTTTGTCATTATTGTTCATTTTATATCACATACTTGGACCAGACATTTTGATAGGCTTGTACTTATTGCAAAGAAGAGCCTGTTCTATTTGGTGTTAAAAAGTCATGTCAATGTGACTGAAGAAATGGGAATGATTTATGCAGTATGACTTGAGCTCTTTTTCATCTTCAGTTTCTAAACTTTCTGGACAATTTGTACTTGGGGTATAGAAAATCTGATTGGTTTTAAGACTAGAATATCAAAGGTCATGTCTCCTGAAAAAAGAAAAATAATTTCTGCTCAGTAACACAAGTTACACAATATATATTTGAACCAAACTTTGTAGATGGCATAGGGCAAGTAAGATGCCATCCATTTTGGACCCAAAAGGTCAAAATCACTGTGACTATTACTCTTGTTGAATACATTTATTTACTGTATCATTTCTCATGGAGTTCAAGGGACTAAGTTTTACTGCAACTCACTTCAGTTTGTAGGAAAAAATTAATTGAATTTAACAGCACCATAAATTTATTTTGATATTAGTCACATTAATAGCATCATAATCTAACAGTATGTGGATTGCCACTCAAATGAATAGCAGAGTAATAAATTCTGAAAATTGTGTCATTAATGTTCTAAATTTCAAAGTGATAGTTCCAATATACATATATAAGTACAGTAAAGTTTTTCATCATCTAATTTAGTAGTCTCGCAGAGAACCATCCCATCTCAAATAATTTCCTAAAATCTACTGTTTATATTTTATAAAGCAGTTCTTCAGCCTGCATACCCAATGCAGCAACAGCAGCCGATGCAACCACCACGCCAGCAAAGGCCAGGGTACACAGAGGAAGACTTCAAGCAGGTCAAGGACATGTTTCCCAACCTGGATGATGAGATTATTCAATCTGTATTTGCGGCCAATTCTGGAAACAAGGATTCAACAATTAACTCATTGTTGTCAATGAGTGCAGAATGAACCAGGGCTCTTGTCCTTTTATTTGCTTTTATTTCAGATGTTGATGTATATCTTAATAACTCACATAAAGAAATTAATTTTCTGGTGACTTTAAATTACATCTGTGGAATGGTGGCTTTCTGTGTATAGCTGAAGTGCTACTCATTTCATCATTGTTTAGTTGCAACTAATGACTAGCTAGATATAAAAACATCTAAGTCCATCAGAGAAGGATTTTATTTCATTTTGGCAAAATTGTAAATTTTGGGAGTGGGTTATTATGGGATAAAGAGAGATATTGACACCATTTACTTTGTTTTGTGCCGAATATTTATGACATATTTTGTTTATTAATTTTATTTCAGTCATCCAAAAGAAGCTAACTTTAATTTTTGACAGTTGTAATGGCTTTAGTTCGCAAGCCATTTGTATACCTAATTGATGTTTTCCTGCCTTATCTTGAAGACTGCATTGTAGTATCATGTATTCCATGAATACTTACATTATTGCAATAAATGTTTTAATAAGCACTCAAGAAATTTGTGAAAATTCAAACATGTTTGAATGTCTGTTTCACCTGAAAAAAGTGGAATTCCACATTCTGGATGTTCCTCTCATTTAACTTCAGTGTTTACTCCTTTTCTACCAGCATTATAAATAATCTCCTTTTTCTAAATTATTTATGTTTTTAAGTTGAGAATATATTGATTAAATTACAAATTATGCCTTAAGTCCCTTCTGTCATTAATTCAACCTCAAGGTAAATTAAATTGTCAGCATTGTAGATAAGCCTTCAGTCTCCAAAATATATTACACTTGCACCCATCCAAAATATGTTACACTTGCACCCATCCAAAATATGTTACACTTGCACCCATCCAAAATATGTTACACTTGCTCCCATCCAAAATATGTTACACTTGCACCCATCCAAAATATGTTACACTTGCACCCATCCAAAATATGTTACACTTGCACCCATCCAAAATATGTTACACTTGCACCCATCCAAAATATGTTACATTTGCTCCCATCCAAAATATGTTACACTTGCACCCATCCAAAATATGTTACACTTGCACCCATCCAAAATATGTTACACTTGCTCCCATCCAAAATATGTTACACTTGCTCCCATCCAAAATATGTTACACTTGCACCCATCCAAAATATGTTACACTTGCACCCATCCAAAATATGTTACACTTGCTCCCATCCAAAATATGTTACACTTGCACCCATCCAAAATATGTTACACTTGCACCCATCCAAAATATGTTACACCTGCAACACTTGAACCCATCCAAAATGTTACTCTTGAATCCATGAAAAATATGTTACACTTCACCCATCAAAAATATTTTACACTTGCACCCATAAAAAATGTTACATTTAGATCCATCAAAAATATGTTATGCTTACACCCATCAAAAATATGTTACACTTACAAACATAAAAAAATTTACATTGCAACTTAATAGAATACCACAAATGTTGAAGGTCTTTATTATTTTTAAATATTAATTGCCATCTTACAGATGTTACTGAGTTACGTGACTTTTTAGATAGCTAGCACCAAACAAAGATGTTATTGACTTTAGCGACTTTGGAGACAGCTAGTGCCAAACAAAGATGTTATTGACTTTAGCGACTTTGTAGACAGCTAGTGCCAAACAAAGATGTTATTGACTTTAGCAACTTTGGAGATAACTAGCAACAAACAAACATGTGAATGAACTAAATAAAAATAGTGTCATAGTTATTGGTTTTTCATGACAAAAAATTGTGCTGAGTGGGTGCACAAGGATCAAGATTTGGGGGATACAGGACAAGAAATTGGGGAAAATAACCCGTGATCCAGCACTTAAGGTGAAACAGTTATCATTATATATCTTAGTGGAAAACGACCTTCTAGTAATGAAGAAGCCATTTGATTTTAGGGTCAAAAGGTCATGATAAGTCTAATAAAAAAAATAATTGGTTGTGTTCAATATGTTAAGTTATGTATTTATACTTTGATCAAAGTTCAAGGTCACTGAGTTCCCATGTTCAATAATCTCCAGTCAACCATGTCCTACTAATTTCTACATGGATGGCCATTAGACATGGATGGGTGTACAATGTGTCATTTGCAGTCATGTAGTGGACAGCATAAAGCTAATTGCTTCTGTTCCAAAGCTAGAAACTTTAGATTTGACCAAAGACAGATTTTCACCTAAGGCTTTGAATTGTGGGATACAATATTTGCTTTTATTATATATATATAATAAGATATTCAGAATGTATCAGTATGAGATAATTTATATCAGCATGGTGGCAAATAAAAATGGTATCACAATTGTGTTGGCAACAGCCCTTGGACTACTTTTGTTGCCTATTTATAAGCTTGCAATTGGTGTATTTTCCATATTTAGGTATGATTCTTTTCTTTTTTTTCATTTTTTTCACACTTTCTTTTCATCAAGATAAACTGGTCTTAACATATGACAACTCTGTACATTTATTTAAATAATGATGAAGTGCCATCAGAAAATGCAAAACCAAAAAAAACCCAAACAAGTATGTCTCATTTAATAGATTATTATAACAGATTTTCATATTGAAATTGCCCTTCACTGAACTGGGTCAGTGGTTCTTCCCTGGGTTTTCCAGGGTTCTTCCTCCACCATTAATACTGGCCGCCATACATAGCCTATCTTGTGCTGAAAAAATGGCGTTAAGCCCCACAACAACAACAACACTGAACATGAGTTATTTCTCTTCAATATTTCATGTCACCAATACCTTTTACACTCAGTGACAAACATTACAAATTTGTAATGCAGAAATCATCATTAAATATAGATATGTTTCATTTTAATTCTAACCATGTTCATAATCCTGTTTGAAAACCACATAGAAATCAGGAATGGGTGAGATTTGATTTGTAAGTCAGAATGAGTGACCACCAAAATTTGGATGCATTGTTACCAAACTAGATGGAGCCCCAAGTGGTCTAAAGTGCTCACCATTACGGATCACTGCCATATAACCTCTGTCAGCGTTTTTTCAAGTCTTGGGCTTGTCCAATGTGGTATGTGAGAAAGCTTGCCAGTAGCTTCTCATGAGTCTGTGATTTTTTTCCTGGGTTTTCCCAGATTCTTCCTCTACGATTATTACTGGCTGCCATGTATAGCCTATCTTGTGCTGAAAAAAAGTGTTAAACCCAATAACAAAAACAACAACCAAACTAGACTGCAAGCTTTCCTGGTTGCACAATTCATGTTGAATGCAGAAATAAATCAAATAAATAAGCAAAGTCTTAATAGGTAACTTCATAATTATTCAAATATATTTTTTAAAGATGTATTTGGATGAGTCAGTCATTAATTAGATGACAGAAACAATTCAAAGCTATATACATAGGAGATAATTGTGTAAAAAGTCGTAGACAAAAATTATTATAAAGTTTCATCAGAACTTCTATCAGCATAGTAAAAAATACCTATTCATAAATAGTGTTAACCACATTGGCACAGAATGGAAAGAAATCCATGTAACTTAATGTTTTTAGACATGGGGAAACATTTTGGTTGTGAAGTGGAAACAATTCCTATTCTCCCCATTGGAAACATTTTGTTATATTTATGCAACAGGTATAGATACTCTGTCTTGTGTAACAAACACCCAAATGGAAACAGGTATAGATATTCTGTCTTGTGCAATAAACACCGAAATGGAAACGGGTATAGATACTCTGTCTTGTGTAATAAACACTTAAATGGGAACAGGTATAGATATTCTGTCTTGTGTAATAAACACCCAAATGGGAACAGGTATAAATATTCTGTCTTGTGTAATAAACACCCAAATGGGAACAGGTATAGATATTCTGTCTTGTGTAATAAACACCCAAATGGGAACAGGTGCTGGTTGGTCAGGGTTCATCATTTTGATTTTAACATAGACAGAGACAATAATCAGTGGAGATATTGTGTGATCTCAGATCTGGGTATTATTACAGTTAGATGGATATTACATGCAGATAAATACTGTACTTCAGAAGTGGTTCTTTTGAATATTTCTTTGCATCATTCAGATGAAAGGAGATATAACAGTTAAGTCAGACCAAGAATATTGGATTTGGCTAGTTAATTGATGTAAGTTGAAAATATTTGTTAAATAAAACTATACAAAAATATCCATATTATTTATGTATAACTGAAGACACAAGAAGTTTGACTTTTGTAATTATTAAAACACAAACTGTATTACATTTCTTTTCATAGAACTTGTATTAGAACCCAGTTTTGTCAATGTCAGTTTATTTTCTTAATACCAAACTGCAATTATGTTTGGGTTATACGTGTAATAGCATTCTGTAAAATGTACATGTATTGGTATGTTATTATCATACATTATTATTGTATTGGCACATTATTATCATATTGTATGTTATTATGATATGTTTAAGAAATGCTTATATTATTAGCAAGAATTTGCATGCTTCAGAGAGAAAGACAGGAAACATACACATTTGTGTGTGTTTATCATTACTATACCATCCATGTAAAAGTCAAGTCCAGCTGCAAACAATGTAGACCCTACACTGCTGTTCATAGTACAGGTCAGGGTCAATGTTTTATGATTCATCCTATGAAATTGTAGATCCAGATTTTCTGGAGCATTGTGTGACATAAAAATATGTATGGTACATCTTCATGTTACTCGTAGACACCTTGCAGATGTTAAATGTTTTCATATATAATTGATCTGTTTTGTGTTTAATGGTATATTAATACATGAAAAAGTCAATATCACACTGAAGCAAAAATGGTAAAGTGCCTTGCCCAGGGATACACTGTGATGGCTGATCAAGATTGACCTGGGCAGGATTAAAACCAGTACCTTTCTGGTCATCAGTCTGGCAAGCTCACTGTTGAGCCACTTCAGCTCAAGACATCGATTTTTCGACTTAATTTTTCTTTTGTAGGTAATGGAATATATAGATGTAATCATACCTTCATTAGTTAATGATTGATGAAAATTGATATACTAATTGAAAACAACTCTCTTTTTTCAACATAATTATTTTAAGGGATGGTTGTTTTGGATATTTATGTAGGAAACATTTAGTATTCAGAAAAACCAAGAAAATTTTAAATTTCTTATAGATTTCTTTAGGCAGATTATGTTTAGAAATTGACAGTTTTTATTAATTTCTGATTATTAGCTGCTGGCTGATGGTATTTTCCTATTTGTTCCAATAGATCACTTGGTTGTAAATTCAAATTTCATAAAATATACAAATGAATTTAGCATATTTTGTTTTTGTCTTCCCATAAAGGATGTCCACTTCTGTAAATTCTGTTTTTAATTTAGCGTCTCAAAATGACATGGTCATTACATTATGACATCAATGACATGACTCATGACATTACTTGTTGCCTAAGTAAATTGTACTGCTATGAACTATGGGAGAGATTGGATGTAAGGTTTTGTGAGAACAACTTCTGTCTATTAATGAAGAATAAAAATTGAAATTTATACAATATTAATAATAACAAGAACAGTATTGTCAAAGAAAAAGATGAAGATAACAAGAAATATATGACACTGTGGAATATCACTAGCTTTTTATGACTGGCTGTAAGTCAATTGTGCAGGTATTCTGCTTTGGAAAATATTTTATTGCAATATTTGTTTTTATACTAATAAATTTACTCATCAACATACTCTTTGTCCACTGCAGTATAATTCATTTTCATGGAGCTCAGTTTTCATGGTCTTGTATAAAAAGACATTTTCATGGTACTTACATTCAGATTATTGCCAGTCCAAGTCTTCATAATTGTAGGTATTTAATTTCATGGATTAAACTCTACAAAAATCCCAAAATAAAGAATACAAAAGAATATAACTTTGGTGACAAGAAATGGTGGTTGTTTCAATGTTTAAAACAAAACTAACATGTATGAGTGCAAATCAAACACAACTACTTACATACAATATCAATGAGAGATGATGCTAATCAGTTATTAAAATACATATTTATCATCTCTTCCTTAAGTCCATATAGTAACACCATCAGTAATTTCTCATTACCCTGGTTTTAACACAGTGGTTTTAATGTTGTAAAACTCAATTTCAATCTCCATCAGTTTTGGATATCATTCCATACACTAGCCAAACATGTGACCAGTTGTCGATTCCTCAATGCAATTAGCAAGCAGTGTCAACATTTCCTGTATTCAGATCTCAATAAAGTGTGAAAATGCATGTCATTTCATTGATTGATCTTGTCTGATGTATGCACCAATTTCAACTACTAGAATTTACTTAAAAGTTTCATCAGTGAAGCAAATTCATGATGAACAGATAATTATCTAATTATCTTTGAGAATGTTTGACTTGTTTAATTCAATAATTTAAGGAATTTTTACCTGACAAACATTTGTATGTATCAGCAGAATTGATTGACAGTTTGATTCAGTGGCTGTATCAGTAATGTGTGAGCTTGTATACCCTGCAGTAATTGGTGTGTATGTCTAGTATTTCGTAAGCAATAGTATTTTACAGTCATGTTGTTTATTCAGATTAGGCATGGATAGATAAAATAAGAGGTTTTAATGAGGATTTGCATTTTTTGACAACAGTTGAATGAAGAATTGATTTTTGAGTAAGTATTAAATCTAATATTCATATACTAGTATCATTTGTTGTTCATTCTTTCATTTTCAGTCACACTAGTGTTTGAATAACATGTTTCTTTCTCATTTCTTTATATCATCTCTTATGTCACAACATATCATTGTAAGGCAATGAGTGGAAATTGTAGGTACCACATAGCATATAGATATATTGTGCATTTAACAGTATAAAATGCATTACATTTCTCTTTTTAAAGGGTCAAAATCAAGCTATCACATGTAAAATCTTTTTTATTAACAGATTACAGAAATGACTGATTTATCAAACAGCTTTGTTGATCTTAAGGAATGCAACATAGGGAAGGGGCAGCTCTTTATCATGTATAACTAATTTTTCATTTGGTCTTTAAATTCATGGTAACAACCAATTCCATGTAAGTTTGAAACTTTGTGATATTACATTTCTTGATAAGAAGCATCTATGATCTTAATTCAGTATATTTTGAATTACATCTATTATTTCATGGGTTTCCAGGTACTTTTTCTCATGCTTTTCTATATACTGGCACTTACTTTGGACTAGATAGTTAACGAAAGTTAGCCATGAGAATGCACACCAACATATAAATTTTGAAGTGATGCTTAGCATTACTGTGAAATGAGTTTATAGTGTGGTCCAGTCTGTCATGTGTCATGCATGCATCTCATCTATCAGTTACTTGCTACTACGTTGGAGTCCACATTTTTGATCTGATTGAATTAAAATTTAAAATTTGGGTTTTTTAGTATAAAAATTGTGGAAAAGTTCAATAATGAGTGAGATCCATGCATATTTACTCATTAGAAATCAAAGTCATAACTTGTGTCATGAGGTCATACCCATGTTCAATGGCTAGTGACAGCATAGTTCATGATAGGTAATTCATGTTGTCAGAGATTTCGTTGTACTGATAACATGTCTGATTCCTGTGGTGGTATTAATGTAAAGAAAATTTGTAGCTTTATGATGATGCAAAATTATGCAGTCTGGTTAAAATCGGATTACCAAAGTCCTATGTGTAGATCTGAAAGACACCAATAAAAGTATGTGCTTGGTAACCTTTGGAATTTTCTATCCACTTAGTTTTAGTATCCTATCAAATAAAGCCATACAAATTCATATTGGGGAGAATTATCATTACAAAATTATATGTTTTGATTTATGTGTGTCACTTTAAGAAATTTGAAGGTTTTGATATGATTAGTGAATGACAGAGTCAACAGAATATGACCCTCTTATTGGTGTTCATTAGATGTACATGTAGGATTCTGGAGATCTAATATTATTTAGATCACTAAGTCATGTAGACAGTCCATGCATATTAAAAATAACATCTAAAAAAATTACAAAGTTTGAGACCAATTTTATTTAATTGCATCTGCATTCAAACCATTAAAAAAGATATTACAAAAATTTTAATTATAAGACAATTTTAAAGATTCTCCAAAAATCCATTAACTTAACAAGGCTGAAAGTCATAATTTTGCTTCATGAGGTAGTACCCTTGTTTCAGGGTCTGTGACATCACTGGAGTTCCGGAGAGACCCAAGTTGTTGATACTGGAGAAAAGAATAAAGATTAATCATTACAGTAATGTCAAGTGATGTAGACATTTCACACACAGTAAATAATACATCCAAATTTTCTTAAGGCAAATAAATGCCAGTTCTATAACATGTTTTTGCCTCTCATTTTAGACTATTTTGTTAGATCTGCAGACCTCACCAAACATCACAGAGAGATAAACTCACAAAACATGGAAGATTGGGATTTTGGGATAAAGAGGGCCTGCAGATAAAAAAAAATCATGGGTCTAATAAAAAAAAAATTTTTTCTCCAAAAAGAAAAAAATTTCTGTTTGCTCATGCATGGACCAAAAGCCCATCCAAAATAACTTAAACAGATTAGAACGACTGGTGATATGAATGTCTCAGAAGCAGACATGCATGGATCAAACTGGAACTACCAAGAAACTTTGTGTGTGAAAATGAAAATAAGCTCCAGTCTTGACAAAACACACACACTGTAGGTTAATTACCCATCCTAGAACAGGAACAATAAAAGAGCATTTTTTAAAAATTTGGGATGAGTGAAATTTAAAAAAAATATTTGAAGACAAAAATTCCCTAAAAGTTAAAAATATTTGGAAGCCACTATAAGTTTACAATTCATGATTTCTTGTTTGGCAAGCTTTCCACACAGAAAGAAAGAAAGACAAATGTGTGTGTTTATGTACAATATTCAATAATAAGCATAAACTATGCATACTGATGAGGTGATTATGCATCTGAACTTCTTACCGCTCTGCAGGCCACATTTCTGATTCTGTTTTTATCTTGGAATATAGCCAAATATTAAAATCTTATACATTTTTAAATAAAAACATCTAAACATACTAATTCGGATTGGCTGGGCTTGTCGCTGCTCTGGGGCCCCCGAGTGGCTGGCCGAGTGGTCTAAAGCGCTGTCCGTTATGGATCACTGCCATATCACCTAGGATTCGGTGAATGTGGATATGTGAGAAAGCTTGCCAGTAGCTTCTTGTGGGTCGGTGGTTCTTTCCGGTGATTTCCCGGTTTCTTCCTCCACCATTAATACTGGCCGCCATGAATAGCCTATCGTGTGCTAAAAAATGGCGTTAAGCCCAATAACAACACATTATCTCCCTTGAGGTTCTTTATTAAAAAATAAAAATATAACAATATACATGAAAGTTTTCTCCCTCTCATGAAAATAACTAACAAACACATCTTCAAAAACTCATGTTTATCTATATTGTTGTTTAACATTTATCCAAGATTGTTGATTTCCCATAGAAAAACAATTGTCTACCTGATTTTTTTTCTGGCAATTTGCTAAAATTCAAGTAAACAGACCTGACATTTGTTATGAATTGAATGGAAATTTACACTGGAAATTAATCCTTGGCATTTTGTTTAGTCATAAGTCAGGTGATAGTTTGTATACAAGAAGAACAAGTAAAAAATTATTTATTCCTATCAGTCTTTTGGGAATCTATGATGCAAGTTTACATTAGTATTGCTTTTTTTATAAAACACTACATGTATTAGGTACAAAAGTAGGATGATGTTCATGCACTTGTGTGTGTGTGTGTGTGTGTATATATATATATATATATATATATATATATATATAGTCATCATTTACAGTTTTTTTATGAATATGCTAATATAAAAGATGCAAAAAAAGTTGATAAACTTGAGGAGTAATAATGTGATAAATCTCAATATTTTTCTCTTTAGTTTGTTAATAAGTAGGTTTAAAATACTGCATGTTGAGTTTTTTTAAAGGATTTAACTGACTCAGCAGATTGAATGCTAGCAGGTTGTGAGTTCCCTATTTTTACCCCTGAAAACTTTCTTTGTATTGTTCAATGCAAGGTTTTGGTAAGTCTAATTGTTGCTAAAATTTTATCATAAATTATAGACAGAAGACATTATTTAGAATAATTTAGTCATGTGCCCTGGAACATCTCCCTTGATACATATAAAAACCAGAACTGCATTCAGAAAATTTATTCTTATTTATTTTTAACCATTTTAATTCTATGAATATGTCTGATGATGCATTATTGAGACATAAGGAATCACCCGAGCTGCTCATTTATGAAGCTTGTGAATTTTGTCTAGTCAGGAACTAGTACAATTTCTTCATATTGTTGAACTGTAATTAATCATTGGAAGTGTATGAGCATTACAGAAAAGAATTCTGAAGTCTTTTGTCAGGTATTCTTGACATTACCAGTCTTTTGTCAGGTACTCTTTCTCCACTAATACAGACACAAAAACTGTCTTCTTGTTTTTCTTACTTAAGATGTTTCACAATGATTACTCCTAAATAGCTTCTTGTCCTTTACATTTTCAACTACCATATTATTAATTACAGTGATATATCTTTCATTTTTAACTTTGCAAGTGTAATATGTCCATAAACATGCATTTTGTCTTAGATTCATTTATTACCATCTTAATTTATTTTGCTTTGGCCACTCCTCACTTGATGTAAAGTCCAAACTTAGTTTATATTCCAGGTTATAGACATTGATACTTGATGAATATATTGTTGGATCATATGCAAAAATGTCAGAATTTGTATGCTGATTGAAAGGTCATTGATAAATAAAAGAAAGAAGGATACACAGTACAGAGCCTTGCGGAACACATGCCTTATATATCATAGAGTCAACATTTTCCAGAGACGTGTTTCCTCCTATCACATAAATATGAATTAAACCAATTCTATATGGTCATGAAATTTATTACAATATAACTTTTTTAGGAGATCTTGAGAAATTAGATAAAAGGCTAAAGTCTACAAATATTATGCCATTAGGTTGCATTATTTATTTCCTCCAGCCATTGATCAGTTAGTTTTGTGTGAGCTGTTTGACAGAAATGTTCTTTTGTGTAATCATGTACCTTGTTAAAAAGAGAAATGGCATTAAAGTAGTTATAATTCTGTTTTGCTTCATGGTTTACAAAACATCCATAAAGATGTTATTATAGAAATGGGTCTGCAAATCACTTCACATCCTTGTTTAAAATCAGGAGTAATTTTGGCACTCTTTAGTTTATCTGGGAAGACACCTAAGTAATACTGAGTTTAATCAAGTAAGTAACAGAAGGTGCTATAATTGGTGCTGATAGGGCTTTTGGCTCGAACCTCACCTTTACCACTCAACATTTTTGTGTTGATTTCACTAAGAATGTAGAGTACATCACATTCACTGACAACATCTACATCAAAGACTTTAGAAATGGTACTAACAGCTGCTTTGCGCTCAGCATTAAGGTTAATGTTAGGTCTGGTGTCAGGATAATGTGACTGGATGGGGCATCATGCCACATTTATGTATTGATTAAATATGGTTATAACTTGGCAAAATTCATTTTCCCTTTTTTTGTTATAACTGCTCAAGTTAGTGTACTTTGGACTAGTGGTGGCTCAGTTTTCCACAAGGCTTGTTGCATACAAATTAGGAGGGCTAGAGTGAGGGGGGAGGCCAACCTAAAGGTATAACCTCTCAGTCCTCTATTCATTGATTTCTATTCAGTGCCGGATGTATGATAAATGAGACCCTGTGCTAGTTAAGTTATGAGGCCCCTTACTTTGGGTCCTGAAGGAGGTAGGCCGATAAATTAGCCCTTCACTTCTGATATTGATTTTTGTGTGAGGGGATAATATCACCTATTTAATAAGAGCTACAATTATCTGCATCTAAATCCGGCTGTACACATCGGCGTACATCATATCGTTCATCAGTATAAACAGATTTGTTGTGGTGGGTTGATTTATCGTACTAGGCCCAGTAGGCCTATACTGGTAGTCAGGCTTATATACTTGGGAAATTTAGGGGTAGTTAAAATAGCCACAGACGTTTAAAAAATTCGTTAATTTTTTATTTTTTTTGCTAAGAAGATGGCTTCCCCTCGCCCCGCTCCCCCCCCCCCGCCAACAGGGGCCCTGTGCTTAGCACAGTTAAGTACAATTGTAAATCCGGTACTGTATATACTCTATAATTTTCTCTGTAACAGGCGCCTGTGATTTTTCGATTACATAGGAGCATCCAAGTTGATTGTTTTGTGGGGTGTGTGTGCTAAATATGGTTAAGTTTTCCATAATTACCACATGCAAATAAATTTCAAACAAATGAAATCATGAATTTAAATTCCCAATGATCTAGTATTAAATGAAATGTTTTAAAGAACAAAAGAGATTCATATATTTTGAATCCAAATGACGTATTATTAAATACAATCACGTAATATGAAATGAAACGATTTAACCTATCAAACAAAATGGTGAATTCAGATTCCAAATGAAACGGTATTACATGAAATGATTTAAAGAACAAAACGGATTGATGAATCCTGAGTCCAAATGACGTAGTAGCAAATGAAATAATATAATCTAAAGTGAATTGATTTAACCCAAAATATGAAATGATGCATTCAGATTCCAAATGATCTGGCATTAAATGAAATTGTCTGAAGAACAGAATGGAATGATTAATCCATATTCCAAATAACGTGGTCTTAAATGAAATAAAACGGTCTGACTCGAAGCAGCGTTAGAATGAACGGTCAAAATGTAAATCATCTAGCGTAAATCCAAACGAACACAAGGGGTCGCTGTTATCTATGACGTATGAGTTATGCACTCACAAAGAATAATCTAAGATGCTATTTACAGCATTCCAAGACTCTAACAAAGCTAGATCTTTCAGCTAAAGATATTAAATCTGGATCTTTTTTGATTAGTATTAATTACCATGTTTAATGACCTTACGTAGCATGCACGCTGAGCCCCAAATTTGTTGCCCGCCACGTATGTATATATATATATATATATATATATATATATATATATATATATATATATATATATATATATATATATATATACTCATTATTTGTCCAAGGTCTATAGGTTATCAAATCTTCTCGCCACCCCAATCCAGTTTACAGCGACATATTAGTGGGGGGGTGTTTGTTTGTTGTTGTTTTTTTTACCTCCAGGAGAACAAATATAAATTTGTATTAGAATCCTTATTCACGAGTTTAGTACATTTCTAAGACTCCACTCTGCTATCCAAATGTATTGAATTTTTTGGCGATGGGGAAGTCGTATATTTGGAAATATATTAAATCGTGGACAATAATCATTTGTCCCCTTTGGAGTGTGTTATGACGAATATTCTCGGTGTGTGAAGAGTACCAGAACGGCGTCATCTCCTCTTCAAAATTATTGAAACGTTGCAGCAGCATATACGGTACGACAACTGACTGACAAGGCAAATTAACTGCATTATTAGACAATGATTTTTAAATCTGAAAACAGAAATGAATATAGTAATTATGTTTTCTACATGTGTGTAATAAAACTCAGTACAATTCCGAATAATGTTGTTAATCCCTTGTTCTTTAAGAAACCTGTTTGAGCTAATATATCGGCTTACTGAGACGTCTCCTTGAATCATTGTGTTTTAAATTGAACTGTTCTACTCTGGAAAATATATATGCCGTATTACATGGGGTGATGTATTATAAATGTTTCAATACTGGCAGAATCAAAGCATGCATACATATTATCGTTTATTTAAAAAATTAAATATAACAGTTTTAAAAGACAGAAATAAATATATGTAAAATGCAGTGCCAAATATCTCTCTCTCTCTCTCTCTCTCTCTCTCTCTCTCTCTCTCTCTCTCTCTCTCTCTCTCTCTCTCTCTCTCTCTCTCTCTCTCAAACAGATTATGACAAACAATGAAAACAAATTTTTACGTACAATGAAAAATATTAATATATATACTTATTTGAAAACAGAGATTTTCAATTATGCCACTAACTTATTAGTTTCTTGAGATCGGTGAAAGTGTCCAAAACTTTCCACAAGTATGCTAATGCAGCCGATAGTCTACCAAAAAAATGGCTTGACGGTCTGTATATTCAACACCTTTAAAAGCAGACGACAAAATGGAAATAAACACCAATATTGGTCATTGGAGAACATAATCTTAATCAATCAGCACTGTTTTATCTGCATTCAACCCCATTATTAGAAGATCGCAGAATTTCTAGTTGCTATGAAAGGATAAACATTGGGGGGGATTGTTTTTTTTTGTTTTGTTTTGTTTTGTTTTTTTTTTTGTTTTTTGTTGTTTTTTTTTTTCAGTCACGTTAGTCATTACTAAATAATACCAAGAAATAATACAATGTTTGTCACAGGAGTCTGCAGTTTTATCAATAAAGCACGACGAAAATTCCGACAATATGAATTCACCTTAACGGCATTATAAATTAACTATTTTATGTTAATCTATTATACTGTTAAGGTGATTTCATATTGTCAGAAATTTCGTCGTTCTTTATTGATAAAACTGCAGACTCGTGATGTTTCTTAACTTGAACGCTAGAAAAAAAAATGGGCGTATTCAGTTATTTAAGACTGGTCAATGTTTTTTTTTTATTTTTACTGGCAATGTGAATTTTTATTAATTCTTTTTAGTACATGGATACTATTATACAGTGAAAACAATACAATTACTGTAATTATTTGTATTAGTTACAAAAAATTTGCCCGGATATGCTTTGCTCATGCAATTTTTAAGGTAGGCAAAAGATCAGGCCTGAGAAGGAGCGGTAGATATGACAATACTGTATATTTGATATTGTAAATTAATGGGTATGAAACGACTACCACTTTGGGTACGAAACGACCAGGACCTCGCGTACGAAACGACTAGCACCTTGGGTACGAAACGACTAATTTCCACTGGGTACGAAGCGACTTGGTTACGGAATGACCATGAGCCGTTCTGTGATGTGATTAATGCGCTTATGGCACAAGGATGGAATGAATGGTTCAGGAATTGAATTTTAATTTATGATAGATTTATTGTAATTAAGGTGTAAACCAGTCTATATAAGCTACCGCCATTCATCATTGCATGGCAACGGAGCATTAAACAAGGCGGCTGTGTACAACTGCAAGTGTTAATGTTGAATAAACATTTACGATAGCCTACAACCACGCGGATTTTATACAGAGATAAGGTTTGTGACATTTTATTTGTAAAATTTTAGTATATTTATATTCTGACACCTAAAGTCAAATAGTAAATTATTTGAATGATGCCGTTGACTGTTTACTTTGACATTCACTGCTATTTGACAGATAGACAAAAACACCAGCATTTGCTGTTGTCATTATAGCGGAGGGTAGGTGTAGGTAGGGGGTATTATTTAAAGATGTTACATTTACGACAGTCTTTACAATAGGGAACTTCTGAGAATCCCTGTAAGACGTCACAACTAAACCTTGGCAGAGCTCTGGTTGGCAGAACCATTATGGCAACGAAGAAAGATGATCTATGTATCAGCTTAGATCACTGAATAGGCAGTGCTAATTGTATACCTGGTACTAATGTTTTGATGTTAGGTATATAATTTAAGTCATATATATTGATGTTCCGTTTCACGTCCTCATCATCATGATAAACCCAAGATGCAGAAAAAGGAGAAGGAGATGCATGTTGTCCTGTTTATCATTGAACTTTACATTTCCTTTGGTGATAAAAAATTATGTGTATAAACAGCTGAAGAGAGAATTATTTAATGTTGTTTTAGTCATTATCAACAACAAAACAATACAACTTATCATGGTTTCATTATGGAAACTTTTATTTATTGTGGGTTGGTGTATTGGCTTTGAAGTGCTTTAATTGCATGTCTTGGTATAAAAACCTATTCCTGATCAATGATTACTGCAATAAACCTCACTGTTTATAAAGATATATATATATATATATATATATATATATATATATATATATATATATATATATATATATATATATATATATCTGGTAAACAAGTGTATTCAATCAAATGTAGAGTAAGGTTATGGTCTTTCTGTCAACCAAACTAGGGCCCCCCCCCATGATCATGGCAAAGT
The DNA here is from genome assembly GCA_016746295.1 of Potamilus streckersoni. Taxonomy (NCBI): domain Eukaryota; kingdom Metazoa; phylum Mollusca; class Bivalvia; order Unionida; family Unionidae; genus Potamilus; species Potamilus streckersoni. The sequence continues at coordinate 489,247 of JAEAOA010002000.1, forward strand.
TTCTAATTCCAGGATAGAAATAAAAATCAAAATGAATTAAATTTTATTGCATTCTAAAGTGATTTGGTAGCTCATTACATAGAATGGCAGCTATTTATATATGCATTTAGATGAATGATTGTTTGGTTATATTTTTAGGCTTTAGTTCATGGGGCATCTACAATAGCCAAAATTATATTTATTGTTTAAAATATAGCAAATTATCCAAACATTTGGAAGTAAGCTTATTCAGAATTTTGAATCTCTATGGCGATAACCTGAAGTGTGCACACCTTTAGGGTTGGTGTATTTACCATAAATAAGAGTTTTGATAGCACACTCTTGCATTTTTTCAAGTGTAGTTGTGTTCATGTCACAGCAGAAATGCCAGGTTAAGGGACAGAAATTAAAATTGGAGAAGATATTTGTATGTAAGATTGTCAGTTCAATTTAATTAAGGTGAAACTTTCAGATTTAGTTTGCTGTTACTAGTATCACTGTATTGATTTTAACCAATTAACCATTGTAATCTATGAAAGTAATCTCATAATAATATAATGGAAAGTCATGAATATTAAAGCACTTTTCTAAAGATCTGTTTCTATAGTAAATAGTTTATCCAGTCATTTTATCAATACTACAGCATGCTAAGTAGGATTATGTGAAGTTGCATTTCTTTACATGTTATTAAGAGAAGGAGGTGTAAAGGCAAAATGATGAGAGCAAATATGACAGTCATAAAATTTAAAATTAGAGATTATTACACAATTATCAAAGCAAGTAAAACAATGGTTCTTATAGGTACTGATAGGGTATAAAATGATAGAATTAGTGGACTACTGATTTGAAGATTAATAGTTAAGGCATGACAGTAACCTTTTATTACAATGCATTGAATGACTTGAATGCCTTGCAAAATAATTTAAGGATATTACCAAAAAAAATTAAAAACTGCAGCAAAATATCACTTAACTAAACAAGCTTAAATTTCTGAAGAATTTTCTTTATAATCATTTTCAGACTATTTTACAAAAAATTCATTTTTAACATAAATATAAATACTTCAAAGGCTTTTTCATAAACAACTATGACACCTGTCCTTACCCAATAAATACTCAGTGCTGGATTTAGGACAAATGAGGCCCTGTGCTAATTAAGTTATGAGGCCACTTACTTGGGCCCTGAAGGATGTAGACCTCATAGGCCTACACAGGTAGTCAGTCTTATATACTCAGGAAATTTAGGAGTAGTTAAACTAGCCACAGACGTTTGAAAAATTCATCAAAATTTTTTTTTTGCCAAGAAGATGGGCCCCACCTGGCCAACAGGGGCCATGTGCAGCACACCTAAGTACATTGGTAAATCCTGTAATATAAACACTATAATGTTACATTATCAGTTTTTCTTGTGTCCTCTACCAATGTTTTCCTTTTTTAGAATTTTGGAATCAGAACATCCCATCAAGAGTCCCATATTGTCAGCAGCCCAATGAAGATTTCTATACAATTTGGATTGTGAATGAATTCCTTTGGGTTCAGAGATAAACCTTGATTTGGCATATATAATGTCAGCAGCCCTATGGCAATTTCTATACAATTCTGATTGTGAATAAATTCCTTGTGGGTTCTGATATAAACCTTGAATTGGCAAATGTATTTAGTCACCCATCATAGATTACAGAACACTACGTTGTCTTTCTTTTGGGAACAAAGCTGACCATTGTAAACATCCACTATGTCTATACATGTACATAGTTTTCACTTCAACTAAATGCTGAATTGTGTGGATAAGTACACTCCTAGTTGCTATTCAGGGTATTTATAAACTTTTGAAGTTCAGTATAGTTTAAATAAAGCTTCTTTTGTTCTGAGTACCTTAATTGTGGTGCAAATCAGGCAGCCATAAACATAAAATGAGGTATGTGAGGCTCAACTATGTGGAATAAAACTGGCTATTATAATTTGTATGATCTGCATAGAAAAGTATGCCAAACTTTTAAAAGTGTATCATGTACAACACTACCTCAATGTAATGTTGTTTATGTGCTACACTTACCATGTACAATTCTGCCTCACTATAATGCTGTTTATTTACCACATTTACCACATGCAGTACTAACTCACTAATGCTGTTTACATTTACCTTATACAATACTACCTATTATGTCTTTATAGTCTTTAACAAAGCAATAGAAAAGAATGAAAACCAACAAGTTTTGTAAAATTCAATAAATAATTATCTTTGCAGGATACAAAGCAAAAGTTTATAAAGAACTTACAGTAATGCAAATTAAATCCCAAATAGTTCAAAAAAGTTTATCACCAGTCCTTATGAATAAAGTTGTAATTAAATTCCCGTGTTGATCAAGATAATATCCAATGCTGAAGGTGTTAATGTGCCTACCGATGCTTCAGATGTTATTGCAGGAATAAATTATTTTCCCAGTAAACAAAATTATAACACCCTCTACTTCACTTACCGGTGGGTCCAAATTAGCATTTTCTAAAAGAAGACCTATAGCTGAATGGAAAATTTCATTCTAGAAGTTAATGTTGCCAAAATTATCATAGAGAACATGGTAACCATAATGCCCTTGACTCAGACCAAAATAAATATGTTTACTTGTATTAGTCATGATTCTAATATTAAACCCAGAATCTTATAAAAATATTAGCTATGTATTATCAGTTTACCAAAATAAAAACATCAGTGTCTCTAGTCAGGAGCAACAAGAGCCCAGAATACAATTATTTGTTGCAAATAATGAATTTTAAAAAAAACAAACTAATAAACAATGCAAATTAAATTTACATAACATACCCGACTATGATTGATTCTGTTTATGTACCACATCTACCACATGTTCAGTACTACCTCACCATAATGCTGTTAATGTACCACATTTAACATGTACAGTACAACCTCACTATAATACTATCAATGTACCACATTTTTCCATGTACAGTACTACCTCACTATAATGCTGTTAATGTACCACTTTTATTATGTACAGTCATAATGAGTATAATGTACCACATTTACATTTACATTTACAGGTAGTACCTTAATATAATGTGGTTAATGTACCACTTTGACCATGTACAGTACTACCTCACTAAATTGCTGCAATATACACTTTTACCATGTATAGTACTATCTCAGCATAATGCTGTTAATGTACTACATTTACCAAGTACAGTACTACCTCACTATAATGCTGGTAATGTACCACATTTACTTTGTACAATACTACCTCACCATTATGCTGCTGATCTGCATTATTTACCATGTACTACAGCAGCACTAATTCAGTATAATGTTGTTAATGGTCCCATAAAAATGGGTTCAACTTAAAAAATTTTATAAGTATATATTACTACTAAAATAGTCATCTTATATCATGGGAATTATTACTGTAAAATAATGAAACAGAATCCATGTACATATACAGGGAATGTCATGTACTGTAGTACCTTATAATGAGGTAGTTGTATATAATTTACACCAACTGCAAAACAGCTTAAACCCTGTTCTGTTGTCACGAGATGCACCAGTGGATAAAGATTCACATTAAATCAAATAATGCTAAAGTATAGATCATAATCCATTGGCTTGACACTTCCAGTCATAGTTCATTCATCTTTTCTTTCCAAAAATGGATTCAAAGTAGTGTCATCATATGAAATAATTAACATTATTATTATTATCTTCAGATTAAAATTTATACGCATTTTTAACATTTTTATTTTTTTTGACTTTTTAAAAAAGTTTTTAATTAAGATAAAAGATTTTATTTCCAAGGGATATTATTGTATCAAATTTTGTAATTCACTAAGGATAATGCATCAAAATGGATATTTCCCTGAGGATATTATGGTACTAAAATGGGTAATTAAGCTTTATTGATTTTAGATTAGGGTAACATCTATTTACTTGACAAACAAAATTCAGTTGAAACTATGAACAGTTCTAAACAAATCAAGCTTGATGTCTGTATTCTGAGACTACCAGTAATTGTATCCAGCTATCCACTTTTATAATAACAAAAAGAACAAGAAAAAGAAATGAACAGTGATGATATAATGTATTTCAGACATTTAACATTTAAATATACATCATTGAACAGTTTCTGAAAAGTTTTTTTTTTTAAATAAAATTTCCTAATTGTTTGAAAAATTTGATGAAATTGTAAAAGACATTTTCCTAAAGAAATTTCTGTAATATGTTTCCTTTTTTACAACACTAGAAAATATTGCAGTAGAAGGTAGTCTCAGTCATTATAGATTCTACATTGATTTAACTTGATAATTTTTGTTGCCTTACCACCACCTTTAGTAGAACATGGTGAATATTAAATTCGTCATGTTTATCTATCTATTCTTCTTTTCTTCTATCCATTCACCCTTAATAACTGCAAAAAATAGTGTACTTTAGACTAATTCAGGCTGATTGTTTAAGCACATGGGGCAGTCATTTTGGTGCTTAGATCATGTACCATTTTCACAAGTATAATAGCCAAATACATTTCAGTCAATGTACATGAAAGTAACATAGAGGTATGCCAACATTCTCTACATTGTCCTTGTTGCAAATGTAAATAACATCAGTTTATTCCTGTCACTCACTGAGAGCTTCATATCTGTAGAGTGCCTTTTAGTGGAGTCATAGCTCCTAGTTGTTGCACCCATTCACTTTCATTTCTGCATAATAACTCAATTAATATGAATTATATTTCAACCAAATCTGGTATGCAGCTTGATGTTAATAAGATATCAGCTGAGCTCAGTTGTGATCATTTAGCATAATTTAGCAGAGTTACAGCTCATGGTTATGTATTTCGTGATTGAATGACTCTTCTATTGGATTTTGAAATAAATGTAGTAGACAGCATGGTAATAGACCTTGGCTGAATTTAATTATGAGTGTTCTTTTTGGTACATGTTAGGGATTGTAATTGTGAGTGGGTTTTTTTTGGTAAATGTTCATTATGCATTACATAAGCAGAGTTATGGTCACATAGTGTAATAATCAAAGCTCTCTACCACTCCTGTGGCCTAAGTGGTTAGAGCATCCTTATCAAATGTGGGAGGTAACAGTTTTGAATCCTGGCAGAGTCATTCCATAGACTCATATAGATGGCAATTGCAGTTTCCTCACTTGGAACTCAGCATTAAGAGGTTAGTTTTAGAACGGATCAGCCTGGTGTTAGGATAATATGTCCAGATGGAACATGATGCTACATGTCTGCAGCATGATTACTTAGTGATAGAAATCATTATAAACTGCCACACTGCAAACATTGTAGCAATATGACTGAAAAATTGTTAAAACTACATTAAAAACCCAAATCACACACACACACACACACACACACAACACACACACACACACACACACACACACACACACACACACACTCACCTTTGATTTTTCTAAATGATTCCCTTGGTATGCATCTTCATGTTGATGACACCTTGGTTTACTTTGATTTTTCAGCATTCAGTTGCATTATTATTTGGCAGAGTTGTGGCCCCTGATTGTTGGACATGGCTACTGTATGTTTGTTTTCACACGATAATTCCCAGAATTATTTGTACCATATTTAAAGAAAATTTGCTCAGCAGCCCTATATTGATGTAAGTTAAGCAGAATTTGATTCTAGTTTCCTATATCACCATTTAATGGAGTTACAGCCACTGAAGTTTGGATTCACTTTTTGTATTAGCTTGGTACTGTATTGATGAGACCACACTTTGTTTAATTGCTAGTGTTCCATGTCATCCTCTTCTTTTACAAATTTATCTTAAATCATTTACAATGTCATCATTGTAACCTTGCCTTTTGTTCTACTAAATTACATACTCCTATTTCCAAAACAAAAACAGGGTACATAAGTTCCTGGCATTTGCTTTTCTAATTAACAATTTGGAATTATTTTATTCCAGATTTACAGGAGGTATGTGTCAGTGCCATTTGTACAAAAAATTCAATTACTACCCATATTGACCAATATATAAAATCATGAAGATTAAATAATTTCTGTAATTTAACGATAGCAGATAATGATCATATATGACTAGGAGTAACTATCAAATTTTTCAGATCAAAAAATGGCTACTGCTGTGTCTGACTTATTGCCAGATACACAAGGCATACATTTCACTGCCAGGACTGCCCTGCCTCGCACCAAGGAATCATCTCGACAAAGCATTCAGTTTGGCCGCTCATCTTCTCTAGGTGAGTACTCTGCTGGGAATTTTAAAAAAATTAAAACGGTGCAAGTTATAATATGAGGGCTTTCAGAGATAAATGGTAGGGTAGAAAATGTAAGATGAATGATTGGGTAGACTTATAAACCTACCATATACTGTCTTTATCTGTTTGTAATTGTACAAGATTTTTGGACACATAGATATACCATATACTGTCTTTTTCTGTTTGTAACTCTGCAATATTTTCTGATATTCTCATACTAGATATAAAGGATTAGGGTTATGGATGACTGGACCATATTGATTAAACAGGGTTACGGTTAGGGTGACTGGACCATATTAGATAAACAGGGTTAGGGTTAGGAATAACTGAAACACATTAGATAAACAGGGTTATGGTTAGGGATAACTGGAATATATTAGATAAACAGGGTTAGCATTAGGGATGACTGGAACACATTGGATAAACAGGGTTATGGTTAGGGATAACTGGAACATATTAGATAGACAGGGTTGTAGTTAGGAATTACTGGAATATAATGGATAAACAGGGTCTAAGGGTTAGGGATGACTTGACCATATTGGATAAACATTATTATAGTTATTTAAGAACTTTGAAGATTTTAATCATCCTTCAATTTTAATATTAGCTTTCAGAGGAAATTTAGAATCTCCCTAATCTATCTATCACTGAGAAATGTACTCATTGTGTTTCAGGTTCTCCAGCAGAAGTAGGGGCCCTTAGTCCCAATGCTAGCCTGTCCAGTATTGAGATTGAGGCCCTTTTGAGGGAGAAGGTGAGGGCCAAAGCTGACAGCATCAAACAGGTAGGTAGCACAACAGTTACAAAGCTGAGATTTTTCTCCTTCATGTTTCCCAATATCTTTTTCTAAAGGTATGGCAAACTATACTTACATATTGTGTTAATATTTGCCAATAACATGAGGTATCAATTGATCTCTCTGCTACAGTATATGTTACAACATGTCAATCAGCTATGGGCTAGCAGACAATCCATTACAGCATATCAATCAGCTATGAGTTAGCAAACATTCTATTACAGCATGTCAGTCACCTAATTGATAGCAGACATTCCATTACCGATTATCAGTTAGTAAGCAAACATTCCATTACAATATGTCAATCAGCTAGCAGACAATCCATTAGGCATATCAATCACCTATGGGCTAGTAAATATTCCATTACAGCATATCAATCAGCAATGAGTTAGCAAACATTCCATTACAGCAGTCAATCAGCTGTGAGCTAGCAAACATTCCATTACAGCAGTCAATCAGCTGTGAGCTAGCAAACATTCCATTACAGCATATCAATCACTATGGGTTAGCAAACATTCCATTACAGCATATCAATCAGACATGAGTTAGCAGACATTCCATTACAGCATGTCAATCAGCTAGGAGTAAACAGACATTCCATTTTAGCATGTCTATCACTTATGGGCTAACATACATTCCATTACAGCATCTCAATTAGCTATCTGTTAATAAGCATTCCATTAGAGCATATCAATCAGCTGTTAGTTAGCAGACATTCCATTACTGCATTTCAATCACATATGGGCTAGCAAACATTTCATTACAGCATTTCAATCAGTCACGAGTTAGTAGATATTCCATTACAGCATATCAATCAGACATGAGTTAGCAGACATTCCCTTACAGAATGAGGGGCCCCGAGTGGCCGAGTGGTCTAAAGCTCTGTTCGTTACGGATCACTGCCATCTCACCTCTATCTGCATGGGTTCGAGTCTAGGATTCGGCGAATGTGGATATATGAGAAAGCTTGCCAGTAGCTTCTCGTGGGTCGGTGGTTCTTTCCGGTGATTTCCCGGTTTCTTCCTCCACCATTAATACTGGCCGCCATGAATGGCCTATCATGTGCTGGAAAATGGCGTTAAGCCCAACAACAACAACCTTACAGAATGTCAATCAGCTAGGAGTAAGCAAACATTCTATTTTAGCATGTCTATCACCTGTGGGATAACAGACATTCCATTACAGCATCTCAATTAGCTATCTGCTAACAAACATTCCATTACAGCATATCAATGAGCAGTGAGTTAGCAGACATTCCATTACAGCTTATCAATCAGCTATTAGTTAGCAGACATTCCATTACAGCATATCAATCAGCTATGAGCTAGCAGACATTCTGCTTAACTGTGACCAGTCTGATCTAGGTGTGCATGTTTAACTATGGGTAGCAGACATTCCATTCAAATGTTGACCAGTATGATGTGTGTTTAAATGTTTACCTAAATACATATTTAGAGGTATAATTTGATAGTCAGAAAAGACTTTGTCTAACTGAGGTGGTCATCTGGACAATTTTGGCTCCTTACCATATACAGTTTAAAATCTTTATATCTTGTTACATTTTCTTCCAGTCTCTATGAAATTTTCACAACTTACTTAAATGTATTCTGTAAATAACTATCTTTGCAGTAAGAAACACTTTGCTGTGCTAATAAGTCGACAGATCATTTTCTTCAAATCAGAGAGATTAGTTCTTGAAAACATTTTTTGATACAAATTACTAATAATATTGAAGAATGATGTGGTTAAAACATAGAAGATATACAATTTAAGGAATGTGACCCTTCATATTCCATCCTCCTGACTTTTGGTTTCAGAACTTAACTTTGCCAAGTATTCTTTATTATCAACCAAATTTGGTATGCAGCTTAACTTGACCAAGTAGTGTTTATTTTCAACTAAATTTGGTTTGCTGCTTTGTGATGACAAGAATTTGAATAATTCAATTTCCAGCATTCCACGACATCATTTACAAGAGTTATGTCCCCTGATATCCAGACCGCCAGACTCGCTTTTCTATTGCATAGCTTTACTAAGGATTGTTGGATTTCAACCAGATTTACATAGAGCTTTACATTGACATTGAATAGTCAATTTCTAGTGTTGCACAACATTTAGTGGAGTTAAGGCCCTCTTATACCCCATTTCCCCAGCTTTAATTTATGTAGCTTAATATTAGTATGAATTTTTTAATTATTTAAATCAAATTTTCCAAGCATCTTTATCTGGTAAGACCTTTAACTAGCATTTCTGACATTCATGGCATCATTTCTAGGAATTGATTGCCTCTCTGTGTTTGGTTTCCACAATATTACTTTACAAAGGATTAATATATTTCAGCCAAATTTGACGTTTGGTTTTATTTTGTTGAGACCTTATAATGAATTTAATTTCCAGTATTCCATATCATCATTTAGAAGAGTTAAAGATCTCATCATTTTTTTCCTGACTTTGTTTCCTACAACATAAATGAACCAAGGAATTATTGGATTTTAACTCAATTTTCTTTTTTATTGATGAGATCTTGCATTTGGCAAAGTTATAGTCCCATAATGCATAATTTCCAGTCTTTGTTTCTCAACACAAATTCCTCTGTTGAAGATTGCTTCGAGTTTGGGTATGAATACCATGTTTAATGCATTCCCCAGAGGTGTCCATTTTGCCCTAGGATACTTCCTATCATTATATTTTGGCTGAGAAGATCTTGTCCTATTTGAAAGAGTGTTATTTATATAAAAAGGTGTACTTACTATATTAAGGATTGGACCACATTTTGCTTTTATTATTGTTTTGCATGCTGTTTTAGTAATATATATCCAGGATTGTGTCATTAAAGTACATATACCTAGCTTCAAAAAACTTGTGTATATGCCAGATATGTCTGATGATAAAAAAAATTTTGACCAACTAAACAATTGCCTATGTCAGACATTTATAGTTATAAATGCTTTTCTTTTTCTTATATTTAATTTCACAACTGTAAAAGTGAATAATTTCAAACCCCTTATCTGACAAACCAATCATAGGATGGCAGATGCTGACAGGTGTGAGACTGCCTGATAACTCATGTATAATGGGGTCTACAAACATAGACCACACTATAATTGGTGGCATGAGTTACAGAGGGACCTCCAAAAAGTTGAAAAAATTCACTTAGAGATCAAGAAAACAGCAAAGGGAGGTGGGGACATTTATCAAAATTTCCTTACATATCATTAATTGCAGTGTACTACCATTTGGAAAGAAAATGTAAAAAGTTGTATTAATTAATTTTTAATTTGATATGTCATAATTTTGATTGAAATTTCAGGTCCTATCTAACATTTTTGAAAATAAAACGAATGATATATCAAAGTTTCCGTTACTAATTTTGATCATGATTTTCTTCAAGTTCAATAAACAGTAATCAATATTGGGGATATTTTCTGGTTTACAAAATGGGATCCACATCTGACCCAAGTTATAAGCAAGTTTATGAGTTATTGGGGTGTGAATTATCGAGGGAGTGGTGTACTGGTTAAACTAAAATATTTCTTATCTCAACGTGTAAAAAATGAATAAGTCTTGATAATGATGAACTATGTTGGACATGGAATGATACAAATTTGCAGATGGTTTGTCATGATAGACTGCTTGGTGTTTTGGAATATAATAACCTTTCATGAATTGAACATATCAAACTTATCACTAAGAAAGTAAATTCAAGTTTATGGCTTCTCAGAAGGATAAGACATTTTCTCTCATAAACATACAAAAATTATTTTGTATTACATACAACCCTATTTCAACTATTGTAATACAGTATGGGATAATTCAACTGATAAAAACATAGCAAAGCTAGTACATCTTCCAAAAAGAGCATTTAAACTAATATAAATCCAGAAAGAAAGCAAGGAAAATTTAGGTGATAAGTAAAAAAATATTACTTATTTAAGACCGAACCCAGTTGAGAAAGACAAAATTAATATACAGGATATCCAATAATAGTGCTCATGAATATTTACAATCACTATTCAAGTGTAGGCTACCTGGTAATACTCCCTACCTGTGATCCATTTCAATCAAACAGTATAAAATTCCTAAACCAAATAAGAAATTATTCAAAAATGTTTCCAATTTTCTGGAATTTTTCTCTGGAATAGTATTCAGGTTGAGATATAAATGCCCACTCTATTTCCTTATTCCAAACCCAATATAACCAGTGGCTTTAGAGATGCCATTAAAATAAATAAATTCCTTTGTATGGGGGCCTCAAGGTAGATTAGTTCTTAAGCTAATTGTAGAATACCCCAGTATACTAAATCCATTATAGAATACCCCAGTATGCAAAATCAATTATAGAATACCCTGGTAGACTAAATCCATCATAGAATAACCTATTATACTAAATCCATTGTAGAATACCCCAATATACTAAATCCATTTTAGAATACCCCAGTATACTAAATCCATTATAGAATACCCCAGTATACTAAACCCATTATATAATATCCCAGTATACTAAATCCATTATAGAATACCCCAGTATACTAAACCCATTATATAATATCCCAGTATACTAAATCCATTATAGAATACCCCAGTATACTAAATCCATTATAAAATACCTAGTATACTAAATCCATTGTAGAATACCCAAATAGGATTTCCACAAAAATCCAGTAAATATTAACTCCTAACTGAAATCCATTATTTTTTATAATGGGACATGATGTTGGTTCATTCAAAGGGATAACAAGTTGAGAAGAAAATGTTTATTTTTGGATGGTTATTTATTTTATATTTCATTGTCCTGTATGTGAGTTTGTATCATGATAATGCCATATTCATTGATGCATCAGTGATATTGCACTTGCCCTATTTTTGTACACATCTTTAGCAACCTTTGCTATCTTACACTTGATGTGTTGATCAAAGGTATAAAGGCAATATCATTATGATCAAACAAGGAAATTTTATGCAAAATATTTTAAATTGCTGACTATATATTGGCACCAGACATTCCAGTATATTTACTGGTAATGGAAGGAAATAAGCTACATCTTCTGGATCAAGGTCACAATGACTTTAAAAAAAAAGACAACCAATTATTCAGTTAGTGCCATTGTTCAGAGTAAGACAAGCATATCATATGAATATATATATGAATATATATATATATATATATATATATATATATATATATATATATATATATATATATATATATATATATATATATATATATATATATATATATATATATGGTGGTTCTTTCTGGGGTTTTCCAGGGTTCTTCCTGCACCATTAATACTGGCCACCATGTATAGCCTATCTTGTGCTGAAAAATGGCGTTAAACCCTACAACAACAACAACAACATTATCTTGTACAAACTGTAGTTTATATAGTCAGTCTCATTTATCTCATTCAAACTGTTTTTTGTACAGCCAATCTCATTTATATCATACAAAATGTAGTTATAAAGCCATTCTTATTTATATCATACAAACTATTGCTGATACATCCAATCTCATTTATATCATACAAACTATTGCTAAGACAGCCAGTCTCATTTATATCATTCAAACTCTTGCTAAGACAGCCAATCTCATTTATAACATACAAACTATTGCTAAGACAGCCAATCTCATTTATATCATACAAACTATTGCTAAGACAGCCAATCTCATTTATATCATACAAACTATTGCTAAGACAGCCAATCTCATTTATATCATACAAACTATTGCTAAAACAGCCAGTCTCATTTATATCATACAAACTATTGCTAAGACAGCCAATCTCATTTATATCATACAAACTATTGCTAAAACAGCCAGTCTCATTTATATCATGCAAATTATTGCTAAGACAGCCAATCTCATTTATATCATACAAACTATTGCTAAAACAGCCAATCCCATTTATATCATACAAACTATTGCTAATACAGCCAATATCATTTACCTCATACAATCTTTTGCTGTTGAAAATATGCAGTAAAGCTTGTTGTAAAAATTGATGAATTTAATTCCTATTGAACTCTGCCAGATTGAAAGGAATATTTTTGTAAATAAAGGTTAGATTAAGAAGTTTAAATTGATAGTCAAATTGTTTATCTGGCATTTTCATACTAAAATAAGGTAACAAGTCTTTCAGGTGCATATCTTAAATATATTTTAGTTTACATAAAATATTTTGACCCTGAAATAACAGTTTCATTCATTTGTTTGTTAAGAGATATTATTTCAGAAATGGGTTATTTTATTGTTATCATGTAAATCAAAAATACTCCATTTTTGTTTACTCTAGACCTTCATCTATTTATTTTTTTATTTATTGGATTTTCTGAGGGAAATAATCTTGATAATTCACTGCAGTGAAATAATATCAATAATTTTGATAATTCACTGGAGTGAAATAATATCAATAATCTTGATAATTCACTGGAGTGAAATAATATCAATAATTTCTCACCACTGTCAAAAGACACTGGCTATATTATGACCAGGAAATTTGAAGGTATTTTTAGAAGTTTGCATAGTCTTGTGGTAACTATTGCTACTTCCTGTTGAAGACAAGTCAAGTTCAAATCTATCAAGATGCAAATTAATTTTATTTAATAATATGCTATTTTACTTTGAATTGAGAAGGAGAATTATCTTACTGCTTATGTTTTCTGTATAACTATTCATAAAACACAGCAAAACAAATGGTAAACTTCTGACATATCACATTGGATCCTGTAAGAATTTTGCTACTTTAATTTGTTAATTATTCATGTTGGATTTTTCACCAGCAAGATGAGATATATCTTATTCTCTCATTGCAAGCAAATATCCTATGTGCATGTGTGGTTTTCTATCCTTCCATTTTATCACCCTCTATTTTCCTCATCTTTTGATCCAATTTATTTTAACCCTAACACTCCCTCTATTTTCTTTCATCTTAGATTCTTTATTAATTATAATACACTGTACAATCTTCTGCAGTTATTTTTTTTTTTTAAAATTCTGTTTGATATCAGTATGTATATCAAAATATATGTTTAAATTTGTGTCATTTTTGCCATATATAAATCTTTAAAAAAAAACAAAGGCCTTTAGAAGCATGTTTAATTCAAAAACTCTTTAATATTTTAGCTTAATTACAATCAAACTTCTTAACTAAGAATTTTGTCTCCTTGTTTAGCAGTGTCTGTTTGTCTGCTACTCATTTATTAAACATAGTAAATTTCATGCTCAATTTATCTTTGATAAAAATATTTAATAAATCTTTGAGTGTTTGTTTCTTCAGCTATTCTCTTTTTATTTATGATAAACACAGGATTCAAAAGCTACAAATGCCTACTGTATACCAATGTAGCAATGATAATTTTTATCAAGGAAAATACTATACCCTTGTCTTGCACCAAAATTTTACCTCCTTACCCATTTTCCCGAGTCTACAAATAACTGTATGGTAGGTTATTGAATATGTTAATCTTACAGAGATGAAATCTCTAGCTCTTTTTTTTCTTTTTCGTCTCAAACAATCTTTTTGAAGTGAGTTCATGCACTTTTTAAGCACATTAGACTAATTACTTCATAAGTTAATGTGATAAGAGCACCATTGTGCATTTCTGCTTACCTTATATATCATCTGAGTTTTTCATTTCATTTCAAATGTGTAATTTGTAAATGTGTAACCCCTGCCACTGTGATGCAATTAAGAGACACTTGATTCATTCTGGAAGGGCAATGTGCCAAGTTAAACAAGGGCCATAACTTCTGTTGAAATAGATTCCAGCAAATAGTGAAAATTAAAAATTTGACCTTTGACCTTTTTAATACAAGTTTTCTTGATATTGGTTTCAATCCATGAAGTTCTTGAAAAGTTTTTGAAGGAAACAACAATTTTGATGAGCAATAGGACAGGGGTACAGGATAGGACAGGCTGGACTTACATAAGGGTAAAATATGATGTACCATTCATGATATGGTTTCATTATGCTACTTTATTCTGTTGAGACCATCAAATAATTTTTTCCTTAAATGCTATGTGACTAATATGTAAGAAAACTGTCATCAGTGATGTGGTGTTGTGATAACTATTGACATAAAGCAAAAAAAATTAGTTTTAGGAAAGTGTTTAATGATTTTTTTAAATATTTTTTTTTTGTATTCATAAGCTATTTGTGTGTATTCACAATGTACTGGTTTGTATTCACAGCCTGTTTTTGTGTATTCACAAGGCATTTGTGTGTATTCACCAACTTTTTATGTATATTGATTTTCTGAAAGTTCTGTTGATTTAATAATGCCACCACAAACAAGAGTACCTACAAATTTGGGTTAGTATGAAAACTGCAGATGGTTTGAATTTTCAAATAGCACTGATATTCTTTTGTACAACAGATAATGTACTAAAATGAAACAATGATGAAAAACCTAATTATTGTATAATATTTCTAATTAGATGTAATGAATACCAGTTTATGTTCAAATTTATGGACTAAATTATGCACAAGAACCATTTGTATACATAGTTTATTCATACTCAGAGTGTGAAATTCATACATAGGTATTTAAAAGCCCTGAAATTTAATAATATCAGGCATAGGAATTTAAAAGCCATGAAACATGATAATAATATTTGTTGAGCATTAAATTGTTGTTTTGTTTTAGATGCTTTGATAGGTATATCAATAAACAGATTGTGAGTGACTTCCCAAAAGGCAGACTTGTGTATTGCTTTATCAGTAGAATGGTATCTTGTATATCAATTAATATGAGTGGCTTACCAATGATTGACTTGTGTATTACTGCATCATGTACATATAGTAGTATATTGCATGCCAACAAAGCAGTGTAATATAGATTTTTGTATTAACTTACCTTATTGTATAGTGTTATTTGAACTGTCTTTTTATTGTTTTTTATGGGACATTTTCTTATTATGCTAACAATTGTCAAGAGACCATATAATGTATATATATATATATATATATATATATATATATATATATATATATATATATATATATATATATATATTTAGATGCAATAAACTGAGGACAAACAGTACGAAACTAGTAACTAACTAGCCTAAGCGCTTTCGACTCTTAATGAGTCTTTTTCAAAGGCAAATACAAAACATATATACAACAAACAAATAAACACAAAAATGTTGTGTTTGTAAACCTCTACATGGCTGTCTTCACATGTGCTAAAACTATAAATACAACAAGCTTAAGAGTCAAAAGCGCTTAGGCTAGTTAGTTACTAGTTTTGTACTGTTTGTCGTCAGTTTATTGCATCTATTTTAATTAATCCCTGACACACGTGATCCCTTGGTGGATCCAGTACGCTTGAAAGGGTTGTTATTCGACATATGATTTGTATTCTTTATATATATATATATATATATATATATATATATATATATATATATATATATATATATATATATATATATATTGGTGATGGTCTCTAACATAGAATACATGCTTTTAATTCATATTAAATTTAAAAATTTCAGTATTATTAATGCTTAACATGCCTTTTAAGATAATCTAGAAACAATCCTTTTACTGTTTGAGTGTTGTGTACATAATGATGAAATACATATCAAACTTTTCAAACACTTATTTTATTTGTTAACTTCTTGAAGAGTGACCAAATCATTTGTGTCTGAAATTCAAATTAAATGTTGAAAAGCCATAATATTTTCCATAATGATACATTTTTCATGATTAGTTCCAGTTATACATGTATTTATAACTCTTCACATTTTCCAGTGTAAGCTCCATTGATACATGTATTCATAAGCCTTCAAATTTTTCATCATAAATTCCATGAATACATGTATTAATAAGACATTGCATTGTCTGAAATAGCTCTAATTCAGTCTTGGTCAAATATCAGTTAGAATGGACTAAAAAAAAACAAAGGTAGATTCTTCATCTTGTAATGACTTAACCTGCTTTTGGAAAAGGGGTACATAAAGGTTGACCAGGGAAATTTGTCACACATCTGTGCATACTGACATGTCTTAATTCCTTTGTTCACACTGAAATTAGATTTTGTTCTGGGAATTTTGTTTTGGTAATTTACAGAATTATTACATCTTAACCTTTTATCTTTAATTTTGTAGTACTTCAGGATTACATGTGTGTGAAAGGGTTTATATTTCTCATTTTTTTTGTGCAGTTCTATATATTTAAATTTTTAGAAACTTTAATCAGCATCAAATAGCTATAATTGTGCTGATGTGCCATTAAATGTGGATACATACATATTGTTTAATGGAAGCTGATACAATTTGATGAGAAAATAAACTTTTGAGAAATCATTAGAGATTTAGATGATTTATAATTAATATGAAATTTATCATTTTGTAAAAACAATGACATGAATTTTAAAGTGATTAATATGAGATAATCTTATAAAACATGTACTTCTTCTTTTACTATCCTATTTAAATTTTAATTAGTTAATTTATTATTTTGCACACTTTTCTTGACAGATCATATTGCTGTTTTTATTCCAATACTTAGTACTAATACATTTTCCTTACAATGAAGTTGCTTAACTTTAGATTAAAATATGCAAACAAGATCAGTTGCCTGCTTATTAAAATAAGCATACATGATCAGTTGCCTGCTGAAAACTGTTTCAATTTACTACTATATGTCAGTAATTGAAAATGCCAATTTGATTATTTTAAATAATCTAAAATCCCCACTCACTTAATTCTTTTGATGTTAATTAGTAATGAGTATTCACTTAAGTCTTTCATGCAGGGCTGGGTTGACTATTACATGAGATTTATTCTCAATTGCATAACAGATTATCACAAGATTTAAATACAGTTATACTAATGAATAGTGATGCAGTACCAATGTAACACATTTGTTTGACACCGCTGCAATCTAAAGTTCAGTCCTCAGTTAGAACATATGCATGGGTGTGTGGTCCTCCATCCAATCCCATGGTTTCCTTTTAGTTCTTTGCTTTTCTTCACCACTAAAAATCCAGTATGACAACCAAACCCATTGTGAACATTTCATTTAAATTTTTTTACTTCTGTTGCAGTGCAGCAACTGTGAAATAAATACAGCTTTAAAATATACTGAATAATGGGTTCAGTACTTCACTTTAATAATTATAGGCTGTTCAAGGAAAATTAAAACCTCTAAAGATAAATATTTTGAGAAAATTTCAGGATGCACATAACAGACAAATTTCTCAGTTCATTAGTTAATTAGTTTCTGTGACTAACATTGTCTCTTTCATTTCAGGCATTTCTAACCTATGATGCTGATCAGAATGGTAGTGTTACTAAGGGGGAATTCCGCAGAGTTTTGGAATCCTTTTGTTTTCCCATGACAACAAGCCAATTTGAGGCAGTATTGGCCAAGGTATTCAGAATGACTTGGCCAATTAATTTTTGCCCCTGTTTTGACATAATTTAACTACTTTTATAAAATAGGTAACAATAGGACAATTTTCATTATTTATTTACATGCATGTGAATTTTCATTGAATATGACTGATAAATTCCCATACCTTAACTGCACCAATAAATATAACCGACTAAAAAATTTTTATGATAAATGCTTTTGAAACATTAAAAAGTACCTTATTTAAGGTACATATTAACAGTCACAGCTTGGGTTTATATTTACTTGATTTTTTTCTAATACACTTTGTCCCTTTTTTATATAGTTGTCAAGTGACATGAGCTGATAACTAAAAAGGCCAAAAGTTTGCTTTTTAAGCTTCATTGATAGGCATTAAACCATTTTCACACATAATGCATGATCGTCAAGAATAGTCACTGTGTAAAAAGAATGCACATAGTTTTTATTGAACTCTACAATGAAATTTAGGAATCAGCCAAATGAAAGAAAGACATATTTTTTTTGTATAGGTATAAAAGAAATTGATATAAGCTACTGTATATTTAATTGGTCATATGATAACTGACTGCTTCAAGAGGTCAAACTTTGTGTGGAATGTTGATTTGCCAGCCAGAATGTTTAGTAGCTTTTTAAAAGTAATTAACAATTATTTTGAATCATTGTTTAATTTTGTACAAGGTTTAAGTTTTAGATGGGTGTAGTATTGGCATAAGAAAATTAACAGGTAATGTATTACAGCACCTAGATGCTTTATATGCTTCTGTCTGTGGCCATACCTTGTTGAGAGATTCTGACACATCTCTTCATTTTTAGTGTGATGCCTGATAACTTACTTTCTTGCAGAATTTAAAATCATAATTACTAGCATTTTTGTTGCAAAATATTATGTAAATATTTTCTTTATAAATTTTCAACCTAGTATCAAAACTGATAAATTGGCCTTTGGCTTCACAAAGGATATCCAGCTTTTGTCTTTTTATGAATTGCTTCATTTTAGTAACAGAGAAAATTCAATTCTATTTCATCAGAGACAACTTATTTTCACTAGCAATTAGTTTATTGCATTGTTTGATATATTCAGAGGAAGTCATGCTTTGAACTTATTATTTCTTATTACATTCCATACAGTAGAACTCTTGCTATGAACTTATTATTTCCTGTTATATTCCCATCAGGTTAACACTTCTAATTTTAAGATAGCTTTCATATAATATTTTTTATGAAAACTTGGATTTTATCTGGCCACAGTAATGCAACAAGGACAAAAATGCATTCACATTTTAAATTGAAGAGTTTGTGCTAGAAACTTGTCCTCAAGAACAGTAATCTGCAGAAAATTATGCTGCTCTCCTGGCCAGACAGACAAATGCATATACATTTATGCATGTTAAAAAACTAGATGTTTGTGATATGTGTAAAGATCGTGTTTATTTATTTAGTGTGATGTAGAGAAAGATGGTGCATGAGTTACTGTAATAACAGCATGATTGAAGGAAACCAACTAAATAGATCATTTTTGTTCATATATTTTGTATTACTTTTGATATAAATTGATCAGACAGGGAGGATTCATCTTCTGTTGGTAATTGTTTGTAAAGCAGTTCCATTGCTTTCCTCTATGACTTTTACCAATGTCATTACTTTTTTATTCTTACCATGCGAGGCACCATGACTGGGGTGGGTGGGCATATTCCACTCTGCCATTTCATCATATCCAGGTCAAATTTGCAATAATACATTAATCTGTCTTAGCTAATTTAATTCAGCTCACACAGCTAATTAGCTGTCAGATGATACAGCTAGTTAGCCTTCAGATGACACAGTTAATTAGCCTTTAGATGACAGCTAATTAGCTCAGGTGACACAGATAATTAGCCTTCAAATGACACAGCTAATTATTTCAGATGATAAAGCTAAGTAGCCTTCAGATAACACAATTAATTAGCCTTCAGGTGACACAGATAATTAGCCTTCAGGTGACACAGCTAATTAGCCTTCAGATGATACAGCTTATTAGCTCAGATGAAACAGCTAATTAGCCTTCAGGTGACAGCTTATCAGCCTTCAGGTTACACAGCTAATTAGCCTTCAGGTGGCACAGCTAATTAACCTTCAGATGATACAGCTTATTAGCTCAGATGAAACAGCTAATTAGCCTTCAGGTGACAGCTTATCAGCCTTCAGGTTACACAGCTAATTAGCCTTCAGATGATACAGCTAATTATTTCAGATGACAAAGCTAAGTAGCCTTCAGATAACACAGTTAATTAGCCTTCAGGTGACACAGCTAATTAGCCTTCAGATGATTCAGCTTATTAGCTCAGATGAAACAGCTAATCAGCCTTCAGGTGACAGCTTATCAGCCTTCAGGTTACATAGCTAATTAGCCTTCAGATGAAACAGCTAATTAGCCTTCAGATGATACAGCTAATTAGCCTTCAGATGATACAGCTTATTAGCTCAGATGAAACAGCTAACTAGCCTTCAGGTGACAGCTTATCAGCCTTCAGGTTACACAGCTAATTAGCCTTCAGGTGATAGCTTATCAGCCTTCAGGTTACATAGTAGCTTATCAGCCTTCAGGTTACATAGCTAATTAGCCTTCAGATGAAACAGCTAATTAGCAGATGATACAGCTAATTAGCCTTCAGATTATACAGCTTATTAGCTCAGATGAAACAGCTAATTAGCCTTCAGGTGACAGCTTATCATCCTTCAGGTTACACAGCTAATTAGCCTTCAGATGATACAGCTAATTAGTTCAGATGATACAGCTAATTAGCCTTCAGATGACAGCTAATTAGCCTTCAGATGACACATCTAACTAGCTCAGATGAAACAGCTAATTAGCCTTCAGGCAACAGCTAATCAGCCTTCAGGTGACACAACTAATTAGCCTTCAGGTGACACAGCTAATTAGCCTTCAGATGAAACAGCTAATTAGCCTTCAGGCGACAGCTAATCAGCCTTCAGGTGACACAGCTAATTAGCCTTCAGATGACACAGCTAATTAGCCTTCAGATGATACAGCTAATTAGCTCAGATGAAACAGCTAATTAGCCTTCAGGTGACAGTTAATCAGATTTCAGGTGACACAGCTAATTAGCCTTCAGATGACAGCTAATGAGCTTTGATGACACAGTTAATTAGCCTTCAGATGAGCTAATTAGCTCAGATGGTATAGTTAATTAGCTTTTAGATGATATTGGATTTGCATGCATAAAACTGATTACATGTCATCTTTTCTTGGAAAAATGTTTGTTAGTGAAAAATACTAAATAAGAAAGAACATTGCTTGTAAGCCTAAAATACAGAATTATTCATAAAGGAATGTGAATTTAATCACTTCTTGCTTTCTATTAATCAACTCTTATAAAGGACCCCAGCACAGACATATGTGTCTTATATTACATTGTATAAAAATGTGTCACACTGGTTCATCTGGAACATAATCAGTCATAATATAACATCATGCACAGACAAAAGGAAAGAAGCAAATAAAGAGATAAATGTTGATACATCTTAAGCCAGATGTCCTAGATCAGCTTGATCCTTATCAACCTTAATTGGAATATGTAGCACATTTTAAGTGTTTTTAAACAATTGACCTCTTACAAATGAAAGATTTATTACATACAGGAAGCAAAGTCAATGCTTATTGCAGCGATTATATTCAAATGTTTTCAGTGTCAACTTCCATGACATCCACATGAATGCATTGAAAAGAAATGTGTTAGGGATTTGATATTGAAATACTGACCCCCCAAACAATGTCTGTACTCTCATTTCATTGTGTGCTAATAGATTGTAATCCAAACTAGCTTCCAAGGTAAATGTTACAAGCAGTCTGATTGGATCATTTTTTCAGCTACATCCAATCCATCCAATCATGTTTTGACAAGCTACATCTGCTAATGATCAATGTGGAACAAAGTGGATCAATGACCCTTGGCTTGCAAACATAATGTTGGTTCTGATAAAAATGTATATAATACTTATAAGTATGCATGAAAAGTGTATATACAAGCATGGCATGATGGTAAAATATGCATGAAAAGTAAGTATATATATATATATATATATATATATATATATATATATATATATATATATATATATATATATATATATATATATATATATATATATACACACATACAAGTGTGGCATGATGGTAAAGGATGCATGAAAAGTATATATATATATATATATATATATATATATATATATATATATATATATATATATATATATATATATATATATATTTATGTGTATATATACACATACAAGTGTGGCATGATAGTAAAGTATGCATGAAAAAAATATATATTTCATAAGATACTATTTGGATATAATTGACTTGAAAGCATTCATAACTAAAAATTACATACACATGATGATTGCATGGCTTTGAAAGTGTGGGAAACTTCTTGTGGTAGGAACATATAGCATTGATTCTCTAGAAAAATTGATAAATAAGCAAATTGTGATGCAGGTATTCTGTATTGATTTTAATGTGTCTTATTACAATTATTAAATGTAGAAATATATGACCGATACAAATGATATGAAAATAACTGAATAAGTGTTTGCAATTTCCAGCATGGGTGCACTCTTTTTTAAGGTGACAAATTGCCTGGCAAAAAATTTATGAGTTAACTATTGGCAAAATTCATGTGAACAGTGTGTGAGCTTTTAATTAACTCATTAACCCCTGGATGTATTTATCATTTTTACCTGAAATGCAAGTAGGAGACACATTTCAGGGGGTATTTCTAAATACATCCTAAGACATCAACCTCCTAAGACATCCTAAGACATCAACCTCTTAAGACATCAACCTCCAAGAGATTTTCTGTTAACCTAATGCCTAGTTGTCTTAGAAACATTCTTTTTCATTGTTTTACATCCTAAGACATCAACCTCCTAAGACATCAACCTCCAAGAGATTTCCTGTTAACCTAATGCCTAGTTGTCTTAGAAACATTTTTTTTCATTGGCTTTTTGCCTGTGCTTGAGCAAAAGGGTAAAAGTTGGGGTTCTTTTTTCTTTTCTTTTTTTTTTGCTTTATGGACCCATCATTTTCATATTGAGACCACTCTTTATTCTAAATATCCATCTGATCCTACTATTTGCAAAGGTTTGCCTGTCTGTGTGCAGTTCAGACCAGTCTGCCTTAGATACGAGGCCAAAAAGTCTAAAATCTGGACACAAAATCAGATTCCCACATTGGGTGATATTTATTTGGAAAAAACTCAAGTCTAAAAGTTATATTTTTTTCATCTGTATTTTGTAGTGCAACTAGAACATCCAGATTATTTGGTATCACTATAGAGCTACATCTGTTTACCTTTCTATAATAGCACCCACTTTAGTGTATCTTACATGACCTTGACTCTACAGAGCTCGGAAGTAGGCTACTACCTCCTGCTACATAACTGTGGTGCCAGGGGTTAATGATTTAATGGGTAATACTGTTTTCCCTATTGGGGAAGGTCACAGTGACTAGTTCTCTATATTCTAAGTCACTCATGTGACAGGCTTCTTTTCACTTCATTGTGAGTTTTTCTTTGCTGTATTGTTTCGGATTGGCCACAGTTTCATTTATTATGTGAAAGGATTTGGTCACTTGAACTATTTTCAGTTTTCATTCAAAGGCCAGTTTTTTTATTGTCTCATTAAATGCTATCTGCCCTGACAATATAACATAGGCACTAAATTTACAGGTAACTCAAGATATTTATAAACTGAATGCAACCAGTAGAATATGAAGTCATGTTGATTGACTCCTTTGTCAATCCATACTCACGAAGAGGATGGTTTATTCTGATTTTTTATAATCACAAGACCAGATCATGTCTTAACAGAGTGTTTAATATTGTAAAGAAACAATATTGCATTTGACATGTGCTACTTCAATCTTAACATTAAACCAAACCTTAATACTTGTATAGTGTCAGCATTGATTTTTGTGTTATAAATCACATGATCAATATTGACAAAGAACATTAAATGGTATTACCAGAAATGATTTCACATTTCCTCTTTAATAACCAAGCGGCAAATTTGCAATGATTCCACATTTCCTCTCAGATAACCAAGGTGGTAAATTGCTGATTCCATGTCATCTCTCATATAACCAGGTGGCAGGTTGCTATTGGTGTTTGTCAGGAAATTAATTTTGATTTTAGCTAAGTCAATTTTCATTCTAAACATCAAATTGTGTGTTTTTAAGTTGTTGATCATAGCAATACAGAGTTATCAGGTGTATTGAGAAAAAAAAGAAATTCTGATGGCAACAGTGGAATGTATTGAGACAAGGTACCACTCAGATAGCTACAGTGGAATGAGGAATGACCATGAAATTTACATTAATGCTGGAAGGCATATATGATAATCATTATCCAAGCAATGTGAATGTTTCAAAACCTGCCTTAAGTTGTTTTTTTAAGTCTATTGGAATAAAACAATTTTGTATCTAGGCACACATAACCTGGTAAGTCCCATTCTTCTGTGGCTAGAATAAGGTGTACTAACAGGGTGTAATGGGCTGTCAGTGAGTGTTAGTTAAAGTAAACAAGGATTTGCTGTGCATTCCACTTAAGAAAGAAGCAGTTTTATGTTGTTGCATTTGAGTTTGAACATGCTTTAATGTTAAGATTAAAGCATTCAGTGCTGCCTGTTGATTCTTGCTTCTTTGACAGGTATTATTTGTCTGAAATTGACCACTTTGATTTGATAGTTTGATTAATATTTTTATCTGTCTGCATTATCAATGTAATAAATCCATACAGTATTAAAATTTAATTTTCATGTTACTTTGCTCAGTTTTAGTCAATAGCTTGACTTTGAGTTAGCAATAATAATTGCTTAGGTCAAAGGTTATAAGTTTGCCAATATTTCATGTTCTTTAACATCTATAGAGAGAAACTAAAGGAATTTCATATTGAGAAGATTTAGGCTGAAAAAAAAATCATTGATGTTCATCAGTGTGAAAAGGAAATTCTAAGTTAAGAATAAAATTTGACCTAGAAATGAGGCTTGTAGAATTTTCAAAGTGACATGTGCAGTGTTACTCTAGGATTTAAGATGTGAAAATTTCAGGAAAAATCTGCTTTTAAACTTTGCATGACATTGATACAGCTCCCTTTAACCCTGCTCAGTACATCCTTCATACAGCATCTTCTCTATCAGATTTAATGTCCCTTTCCTTGTACAGTCAGGTTCTGGTAAAGACAGGTGTGCTGGCAACTCAATTATGAAATGTACAGTCAGGTGTTAATAATCACAGGTGTGCTGACAGCTCAGTTACTAAATATATATATCAGTAAAATTTGAATGATATTTCTTATTTATATCTATGACATGTGTGAAACAAAAATATTTTCAGTGTTTCATTTTCAATATATTAGGTCAAGAGTTTCAAAGATAAAGCAGAAGAAGCCATCTCTTTAAAAGGAATTTTGAAATATTTAAAAATCACATTTATTATATAATCATATTCTTTAACAGATCAGAATTAAATTTGTTGCTAATTTATTCAATTATTTTTATTTTGTTTTAGTTAATTATTTTATTTTTTACATTGAATTCATATTGTTGCAAATTCTGGTAGTAAAGATATTGAGACATTTCTTATGTAGAAATTTTGAGCTTGGTTTTAGCTTTTTGTGGATTGATTGATGTTTATCCAAAATATAAATAAATAAAAAAATGATGAAATTCATGTTCAACTTTACTTTTAAATCAGTAGGCTTGGTTTACAGATAAATTCCTGAGATTTTCAAGCTTTCTGAATAAATTGCATATTGTTTTACAACATAAAATGAAAAATGACATATATAGATGTGTCACACAATGGCATGGTCAATAAACTACAATTTTTAACTTTCACATTATTAAACTGCCAGCCACTTGTGTTTTTTTTAATGACAGCTTAACTTTTGTGATATTTTTGTTGGCCAAAAGTCATGATATGGTCTTGTATATCTTTTTCTTTTCTTTCTTCATTTTTTAGGTTTAAGATGGCCTTCCCAAAACAGCTGATGCTAATTAAGAAAAAAAAATTATATCTGAGACAAACTGTCCAATTTTGGCTAAACTTATCATAGAGCAATCTATACTAAGTACATGTTCATAATAATACATGATTTTCTGCGTAGTCATCTTAAGTTGTGTTGAACTTTATCATAATTTGATATTAATAAACTTTATTCTAGCTTTGACATTTGATATCCTTTGATAATATTGGTAATCTGAGCTATGTCAGTCCCACTTGAGCTAGCTTTATATTGATGCTTTCAAAGTAACATTCATTTTTGTTCTTTAACATAGAAAAATAGATGTACTTGTTGTGTAACCGAAGACATTAATCATTCTTTTTTCATAGTTAGATGTCTTTTCAAGCAGAAATTATGACTAATATTATTATGCTGTTTATCCTGCCTGAAGTTAGAAATACTCATTATGTAATAATAATAATAATAATAATAATAATAATAATAATAATAATAATAATAATAATAATAATAATAATAATAATAATAAATAAATAATAATAATAAAACTTAAAAGTAATAATAATAACAATAATAATAACTGTTGTAGCTTTTAATAACAATATATAGCAAAATTAACAAGTAGTATAAATTACTAGATCTAAATCTCTGTTAATGAATAATCTCAAAGATTAATTAAGTAATGTTAATATTATATAATGATTCTTATGATTTTAAATCTTCATTCATATTTTATACACAGTGCCATTTTAATCAGAGAAACTTGAATAGTTTTAATGTAGACCTGCTTCTTAAAGAAATTTTGTATTATGACATTTATCAACTCCTGGAATGAACTGCCACAACCCACAAGAAATTGTCCATCTATACTACACTTTGAAAGAGAAATTACCAAGTGCCAAGTCTCATCTCCAAGTTATTTAGCATTACAATTACCAAGCACCAAGTCTCATCCCTAAGTTATTTAGCATTAAAATTACCAAGTGCCAAGTCTCATCTCCATGTTATTTAGCATTTTGTAACTGGCATGCTTCTATGCTATCAAACTGGTTAAGACACAATTCAGTTTGCTGAATTATAAAAAAAAAAAAATTCAGCTTAATCTTATCTCCATTCCTTCCTATTCCTTTAAAATTTCAACAGAAAATTACAATTTTCATTTTGAAAGCAGACTATTTAATATAAGTTTTATGACAGATTATGATTAATGAATATTAATATATATTGACACGGATACAAATTTTTTGTCAGTGAACTTTACATAAAAGAAACAAACATTTTGCTACAAAAGGAAATGCCAAAATTTATCATTAATACATAAAGGTTAATAAACATGGATACAGTTAAAATTGTGCATACTGGAGCATGCCAAACACTATATCTTTTCTCTTACCTTTCTTTCATCACTCTCATTTCATTTGATGTATATAATCACCTGTTTTGACTTTTTCAAGAACTCTTGCCTGCATGCTCATTAATTTATTATCTTTATAATGTAGGGGAACTTGTAGTTTCAAATCTTGTTTCCAGTCATTTTCCCATGTATGCATACTTTTGATTTTCTAGGCAATTAAATATGTTTAAACTCAGAAATACCATATGGAGGATCTTAAATAAATACTCATATCAAATGAAACTAGTATACGAATATCCAGTTCCAAGTTTTGTGAAGTAAAGTTTTCTTTTTTTTTATTAAACTCATTTGAAATTAGTACAAAATGCAAGATTATTTTCACACATGATGAAAATATTGATGTTAAGCAATAAAATTGAAGATTAGTAAAGGTAAATGACTGTGAAGTACATTGTTATGTCAGGGATATTTATACTTTGGATTACATTACATCAAGGAATAGTCTGTAATCTCTTACTATTGTATTTTCAAAAATCAAATATTGAAACTCCGATATTGTCAAGGTAGCATCATATTGTTTATGATAAAATTTTATATGACAGTTTAGAATCTTTAATTATCTTTGGTATCCATCAGTTGAATTTGGTTTTACAGCATGGTTTTTTAAAATGAATTTTCTCTGACCACCAAATTCTTGGTCAGCTGGTCACCATAAGAAAACAGTTTGTATGATCTTTTACCATGTGGCTACTAAAGAAGAACTGTCAAAAATAAAGATGCATATAAATGGTGTAAGTAAAGTTACATATACATAGCATACATAAAGTTACATATACACAGCATAAATAAAGTTACATAGACACAGCATAAAGTTACATATACACAGCATAAATAAAGTTATGCATACACAGCATAAATAGTTATGTATACACAGCATAAATAAAGTTACATATACATAGCATAAATAAAGTTACAAATGCACAGCATAACTAGTTACATATACACAGCATAAATAAAGTTACATATTCACTGTAGAAATAAGTACATATACATGGTATAAAGTACATATACCCAGTGTAGATAAAGCTGCATATACATGATATAAATAAAGTTACATATAAACAATATAGATAAAGCTTCACATACATGGTATAACTTAAGTTAAACATACCCAACATAAAGTTACATATACACTGCATAAAGTTACATATACACAGCATAAAGTTACATATACACAGCATAAAATAAAGTTACATATACACAGCATAAATATAGTTACTTATACATGGTAAAAAAAGTACAGATACCATGTATAGATAAAGCTGCATATACATGGTATAAATAAAGTTATATATAAACAGCATAAATTAATTTACATATACCATGTGTGTTGGCATCCGTTAGTCTCCAGAGACAATGGAAATGTGCCCATGAGAGGTATCCCAGTTTGTAGTTGTGCAGTGTCTTCTGTGGCTTTGGAGCCCCACACGGGTAATCCTTGCTGCAGTTGCTGCACTTGAAGGTTGAATCAGGTCTGGGTTGGAACTGCATCCTCTTTCTCTGAGATCTTTTCTCATCAGCGAGCTGTCATAACTTTTCCTTGCTAGCTTCCAGACCAGTGAACAGAGCATGTTGCCAGGTGGAGTTGTCTAGGGCAAGCTCTTCCCAGGTGTTGACATCGATCCCAAGAGCTTTCATGTCATGCTTGCAGACATCCTTGAAGCAGAGATGTGGCCGTCCGATTGATCTTCTGCCTGAGGCAAGCTTAGAGTAGAGAAGGTCTTTGGGGATCTGTCCATCATCCATTCAATGTACATGACCCAACCATCTGATTCGACATTGGCAGAG
This sequence comes from Potamilus streckersoni, assembly GCA_016746295.1. NCBI lineage: Eukaryota > Metazoa > Mollusca > Bivalvia > Unionida > Unionidae > Potamilus > Potamilus streckersoni. The sequence continues at coordinate 518,885 of JAEAOA010002000.1, forward strand.
AAGTGTGACCATGCTGGGAATTTTTGCATGTTCAAGCACCTCGTTTGTCACACAATCACTCCAGATGATCCCAAGTATGCATCGGAAATAACACATGTGAAAGGCACTCAGTCTTTTCTCCTGAGAGGCATACAGGGTCCAAGTTTCACTGGTGTACAGGAGAGTGCACGAAGGCACAGTACACATATATCTTAGTGTTCAGTGTAAGCATGCTGTTGTTCCACACTCTCTGCGACAATCTAGAGAGTTGTTGTATAAATAAAGTTACATATACTTAGTATAGATAAAGCTACATATACATGGTATAACTAATGTTACATATACACAGTATAAATAAACTTACATATACACAGTATAAATAATGTACACATACCCAGTATAGATAAAGATGCATATACATGGTATAACTAATGTTACATATACACAGTATAAATAAACTTACATATACACAGTATAAATAAAGTACACATATCCAGTATAGATAAAGATGCATATACATGGTATAACTAATGTTACATATACACAGTATAAATAAACTTACATATACACAGTATAAATAAAGTACACATATCCAGTATAGATAAAGATGCATATACATGGTATAACTAATGTTACATATACACAGTATAAATAAACTTACATATACACAGTAAAAATAAAGTACACATACCCAGTATAGATAAAGATGCATATACATGGTATACTTGCTTATAAGTCCAACTGCATAATGTGCCACCAAGTCTGAGTCATTGCAGTTTGCTAGAAGTAATCAGTACTAGAAGTAATCAGTACAAGACATGCTGAAGCAGCTCGAGGTCTTTGTTATTTGCAGTTGGAATTGACATAAGCAAGTATGATTATAACATCCTTATTGCATCATGATGTGTTATTATAGATCTTACATACTGAAAACTATATGTATGTGTATATTAACCTGTACAGTAGTCATGTGATACAGTTTTGTGTCAAATCAAGACAAAAATTTGAAAGAAGAATCATTGTAGAGTTAAAAATAGCACATTTAATTTCCAGACGTTATTGAGATGCATTGCTCTAGTTGGAATGTTATGGATGTTATGCAAGTTAAGAGTTTTTAAAAATTACTTATTTTCTATAACAGGGTTTGATTTTTTTAAAACCATCATTATTGACTTTAACAGATTTTTCTCCAGAATGTTTTTTTTTTCAAATTCATAACTGTCAGGTCTTCAGTACTTCATTGTTTTTTCCCTAAGTACACCCAGTACTTCATAAAGTCTAAAATTATCATACATACAGATCATACTGATACCAGTATTGTCCCCTACTACCTAGCCATCTCCAATTTCACTACCATTTTTATTTAAAATGGAGAGTTCATCATTCATTAAAAGCTGCCTCATCTTGTGTTTGTTGCATGGATTGAAAAATGGTAATACTTTTTGTTGGCATTTACATGAATCATAAACTTTTTCAATGCTAATGATATTATAGCAGACTACTGAATTAACACAATACCATAATAGATTGCACATTATTTTTAACCTGTGGTTGAAGGAAACAGAGTTGTCTCACATTGATGAGCGAAGCTGATTATCAGTGTCAGTTCAACACCTTACCTACCTGTATATTTTCCATCACAGCCTAATAATATTTGCTAAATTTTATCTCTTATTATTTTGTAAGATCTCAATCAGATTTGTAAAAAAAAAATTTAAAAAAACAACAGTATGGAAGTAGGTACTCATCTGTAATCTGTTTTATATGATTTGATATTATATTATTGGTCAAGTTCATACCTAAGTTGCCAAAACTGTTAAATCTGCATTATGCAAGAATTGCACATTTATATTCTCATTCTCAATTGTTTTGAGAAAATTCTGGTTTAAACTGCATATTGTTCCTTTTATACATTTTTAAAAAGACCATCATAAAACCTTTCAATGGAAGTCAGTATTACTTCTAGTAATTCATATCAGTGGGAGGTAAATATTATTACTGGTAACTAATATCAATGGGAGGTAAATATTACTACTGGTAACTAATATTAGTGGGAGGTAAATATTGCTACTGGTAACTAATATCAATGGGAGGTAAATATTACTACTGGTAACTAATATCAGTGGGAGGTAAATATTACTACTGGTAACTAATATCAATGGGAGGCAAATATTATTACTTGTAACTAATATCAGTGGGAGGTATATATTGCTCCTGGTAACTAATATCAATGGGAGGTAAATATTACTACTGGTAACTAATATCAGTGGGAAGTAAATGTTACTACTGGTAACTAATATCAGTGGGAGGTAAATATTACTACTGGTAACTAATATCAATGGGAGGTAAATATTACTACTGGTAACTAATATCAGTGGGAGGTATATATTGCTACTGGTAACTAATATCAGTGGGAAGTAAATATTACTACTGGTAACTAATATCAGTGGGAAGTAAATGTTACTACTGGTAACTAATATCAGTGGGAGGTAAATATTACTACTGGTAACTAATATCAGAGGGAGGAAGATATTACTAATTGTTACTAATATTAACAGGAGGCAAATGTTATATTGCTACTGATAACTGATATCAACAAAATAGTTGAATCAAAATTAATGATATTCCAGCTGACCAACCTAAGTTGTTTCTTGCTTTTATTTCCTCTTTTGTTCAAAAGGAATGTAAATGAAGGTCTTATTTTATCATTGGCATTGAAAGTTTTGCATGCTTCTTACTTTTAAAATACATTTGTATTGTACTGTATCTAATGAAAAACTTGTATTTATTATTATGAGTAAAATTTTGTTCATAGTTTAATGTTTTTGAAGCTTCTTTCAGTATTTAACTATTTAATTTGCTTCAAAATACATTTGAATCTATACGTTCCAAGATATTCTTATTATAATGCTATTTTTACAAAAGAAAACATTGATTTTGTTATATAAATTTAAATATTACACTATAGGCAGTTTAATTATACAATCTTGATCTGTTTTCACTTAAAAAGCAGGGTTATGTCTGTTTTCAACAAACAATATAGGATTTTCATTTGAATGAATTAGATGTTTCAGGTGAATATAATACATTTCTTGTCTGATCTACTTTAGGTTGATAAGAATAGCAATGGAACAGTGCGCTACACAGACTTTTTCGATAAATTTTATGGCCAGTATCCCAGTCCAGTCCCACCATCCAGGGGTGGATTGTCAGGAGCCCAACTTCAGCCAACAAGGTCAGTCAAAGAAGCAATTACAGTTTATCTCTAATTGCCCCCACCCTCATTTGTGAAAGGAAAATGTTCTTATCTTTCGGGTTGTCTCATAAAATGGCAATTAAAATTTACTTGTGTAAATTTTAGATTTTGCTTTAACTGCCTGTCTTAGCAGGTCATGTTTATTGTATTTGTGTCATTTTACTTGTTTTTCAAGTTCTTATGGATTATGAAACTTCTGGATTGATATCAACACAGTTGTTTTAATCTACACTTCATTTTTTGATGAAACTGCTAAGTAATTGATGCTTTTGTCTGAATTATTTGTTTATCACTGCTGTGTTTTAATATCTTTTTATTTTTCTTTCCATATTTTAGGTTTGTTCCCCCAACAACTGCCAGAGAGATCAATGTAGACATGATTGAAAAAATGCTTCAAGAAAAGGTTTGTGTTTTTTCCCAAGTAAATTTACAACCTGTAACTTATGTGCTACATTATGCCATTATCATAGTCTATTTTTGTCAAGGCTGCATTGATGGGAAGTGAGATATTGCAGTAACTTTTGCTCCAGCATTGTCATCATCAACAGTGTCAATGTCATCATTAGCAGTGTCAGTGTCATCATCATAAGTGTCAGTGTCATCATCAGTAGTGTCAAGTATCATCATCAGCAGTGTCAATTTCATCATCATCAGTGCTAATGTCATCATCAGCATTGTCAGTGTTATCATCAGCAGTGTGTAAAAGTTTTGGATCCAGTTATTCAGCAATGCTTTGATCATAGGCTGGACTTAAAAGTTCTGTTCATCTTCTTAAAATAAATTATTTTTAAATTAACATCATAATGATAGTAGTTAATGATTATTTTGATAAATTTCTGTGTCATTTAATTTTGTCAACTTTTTCAACCTCATAGAATTAGAACCATGAAGAAATGGATATTTAGAACTTAGCAACCATGCTGTTTTTTTTTCTAAATTTTGCAGTGTGTGACACACACTGGTAGACACATATAAGTTTAACAGAAAACAATTAACATATATACATTTACCTCTGATATAAAAGAAAAGACAAGTGTAGTATGCAGTTAACAGGACTGACACTTAAAAAAAGACAATTGTAGTATACAATTAACAGGATCAACACAAAAGGAAAGACAAGTGTAGTATGTAGTTAACAGGACTAACACACAAGAAAAGACAAATATACTATAGAATGAACAGGACCAACAGACAAAAAAGAGAAGTATATTATACATTTAACAGGACTGACACAAAAAAGGACAATTGTAGTATACATTTAACAGGACCGACACACAAGAGAAGACAAGTTTAATATACAATTAACAGGACCGACACACAAAAAAAAAAGTGTAGTATACATTTAACAGGACCAACACACAGGAAAAGACAAATATAGTATACAATTAACAGGACAAACACATAAGAAAAGACAAGTGTAGTATGCAATTAACAGGACCGACACACAAGAAAGAACACATTTTGTATACAATTATCAGGACCAACACACAAAAAAAGAGAAGTGTAGTATACATTTAACAGGACCAATACACAAGAAAAGACAAATGTAGTATACAATTAACAGGACCAACAAATAAGAAAAGACAAGTGTAGTATGCAATTAACAGGACAGACACACAAGAAAGGACAAGTTTAATATACAATTAACAAGACTGACACATAAGAAAAGACAAGTGTAGTATACATTTAACAAGACTGTCACAAAAAAAAGACAAATGTAGTATACAATTAACAGGACCAACACATAAGAAAAGACAAGTGTAGTATGCAATTAACAGGACCAACACACAAGAAAGGATAAGTTAAGTATACAATTAACAGGACTGACACATAAGAAAGAGAAGAATAGTATACATTTAACAGGACTGACACATAAAAAAGACAAATGTAGTATAGAATTAACAGGATCAACACACAAGAAAAGACAAGTTTAGTATACAATTAACAGGACCAACACATAAGAAAAGACAAGTGTGGTATACATTTAACAGGACTGACACAAAAGAAAAGACAAGTGTAGTATACATTTAACAGGACCGACAGATAAAATAAAACAAATGTAGTATAGAATTAACAAGATCAACACACAAGAAAAGACAAGTTTAGTATACAATTAACAGGACCAACACATAAGAAAAGATAAATGTAGTATACATTTAACAGGACCGACACACAAAAAAAGACAAATAAAATAGAATTAACAGGACCAACACACAAGAAAAGACAAGTTTAGTATACAATTATTAGGACTAGCACATAAGAAGAAACATGTGTAGTATACATTTAACAGGACTGACACACAAAAAAAGACAAGTGTAGTATACAATTAACAGGACCGACACATAAAAAAGACAAGTGTAGTATGCAATTAACAGGACCAACAAACAAAAAAGACAAGTGTAGTATACATTTAACAGGATCGACACACACAAAAAAAGACAAATAGTATAGAATTAACAGGATCAACACACAAGAAAAGACAAGTTTAGTATACAATTAACAGGACTAGCACATAAGCCGAAACTTGTGTAGTATACATTTAACAGGACTGACACACAAGAAAAGATAAATGTAGTATACAATTAACAGGACCGACACAAAAGAAAAGACAAGTGTAGTATGCAATTAACAGGACCAACAAACAAAAAAGACAAGTGTAGTATGCATATATTTCAGGATCGACACACACAACAAAAGACAACTAGTATAGAATTAACAGGATCAACACACAAGAAAAGACAAGTTTAGTATACAATTAACAGGACTAACACATAAGAAAAGACAAGTGTAGTATACAATTAACAGGGCCGACACATAAGAAAAGACAAGTGTAGTATAGAATGAACAGGATCAACACACAAGAAAAGACAAGTTTAGTATACAATTAACAGGACCAACACATAAGAAAAGACAGGTGAAATATACATTTAACAGGACACATAAGAAAAGACAAGTGTAGTATAGAATTAACAAGATCAACACACAAGAAAAGACAAGTTTAGTATACAGTTAACAGGACTGACACATAAGGAAAGACAAGTGTAGTACATAATAGATAATTTAATGCCTATAGCTTTGATCATCAATTTCATCATATTATTAACTTGTTATGAACAAAAATCTTGTGTGGAATTTCAGATGAAGACTAACCTGAAGTCAGTAATAAAGGCCCTCCAGCTGTATGACTACAATCGTGATGGGAAGATTCAAAAACATGAGATGCGGAGAGTCATTGAGAATTACTGTTTCAAGCTCTCAGATCAACAGTTTGACAAGTAAGGTCCCACCCTACAGTTATTTTGTACTTCTGAAATTGTGATAGGTACAAGGTGGTGTTGTGTGCATTTGCAAGAAGCATATTGAAGGAGATAAACTGCTCCGGTGGCCTGGTTGTTACAGTGTTCATCTCGGATGCGGGTGGTCATGGGTTTGATCCCTGGTCGAGTAATACCAAAGACTTACAAAAATGGTACTTACAGCTGCCTCGCTTAATGCTCAGCATTAAGAGGTTAATGTTAGTGTTAGGACTGATGAGCCTGGTGTCAGGATAATGTGACTGGGTGGGACATCATGCTACATGTCTGCTGATTGATGCCCAAGTGCTAGACATCACATTAAACAGCCACAGAGCAGACATTGATATGACTGAAAAATTGTCAAAGCTATGTTAAAAATCATAATCACATCACATCACATTGAAGGGGTTCTAGGCACACCCCTATGCTACTTTCAGGTACATTGTGCTGTGACTGACATTTCCTTGTATGTGCTATTAAGGAAATAACATGCTGCCTAGAGCAGACATTTGATCCAAGTAGCTGTTTTGTGCACTTGAGAATTCAGCTTGAACTAATCCAAAGTACACAAACTTCAGCAGTTATTAAAATCGGAGAAATTAAATTTCCAGAGAGAAGATGATGCTAAATTATGAAGGTGCATTAAATGAATTATAAAAGATCAAAAACTTAAAAAGAGGTATCAGCTAATTGGTTTTAAAAATTATCATTGAAGTTTGGGAAGTGATAAAGACCAAACAGTGTAAACAGTCTTTTAAATGGTGCATATCTGAAGTAAACTGAATTGTATATTCTATAACCAAAATTATACTCATATATATACACCAAACTGTATATTCCATAACCCATATTATACCCATACACCAAACTGCATATTCCATAACTCATATTATACCCATACACCAAATTGCATATTCCATAACCCATATTATACCCATACAACAAACTGTATATTCCATAACCCAAATTATACTGATACACCAAACTGTATATTCCATAACTCATATTATACCCATATTCCATAACCCCAAATATACCCATACAACAAACTGTACTGGTTAGAGACCAATTCTCGTTGCGTACCAATTGTCACCATATTAATAATAACTCGCCACTGCATGTAAAGTTTTTGTTCCTGTTAAAAAAATAAGAACTGTGATTAAAGCTGGCAAGCCCAAAAGAAAATAATCTTCAGGTAACGTAAAGAAAGTAACATAAATCCCCACTTTAGCCCCTTATGCCTCCATTTTCTGATGCGGAGGAGTGACATGGTACAATTAGCATACTTGGGTCAACAGTAACTATGTCATGTAACTATACCTTGATATAGGCCCACACTTTTATAGCAGACGCTATAAATATGAATTCCATTATTTCCCCAATAAAACATCCTTAATAAGCGGTTTCCTATTTCACAGTTAAGACAATAGCAACCTACTTTATTATCCGACCGTGTTAACATAAATTTCCCTAGGTTTGACAGCATCTCCAGCCTCCATATTTTCCTTGCAAAGAAAGGTCAAGTGGTAATAGCCAGGGAGTATAGATTATTTTATATTTCTCCCAAAATGGGATAAACAATTCTTCTAGAAAATATTGCACTGAAAATAAAGTGTTACCCAGCTATGGAACCATGTATACCATTACTATTGACACGAAAACAACTAAAAAATTATTCCAGGCAATATCAATTTATTTAAAAACTAGTAAATGCTTACTACTATGAGACAATTTAAAAAAAGCATGTTCAGATTGTTAGTGGATGACTGTAAAGGAACCATAAAAAAGTGGCAAGATTTGGTCTCCAACCAGTATATTCCATAACCCCAATTATACCTATACACCAAACTGTATATTCTATAACCCATATTATATCCATACACCAAACTGTATTTCAATAACCCATATTATATTCATACACCATGCACCAAACTGTATATTCCATAACTCTGATTATACCCATAAACCAAACTCTATACTCCATAACCCAAACTATACCCATACACTAAACTGTATATTCCATAACCCAAATTATACCCATACACAAAACTGTATATTCAGTAACCCAAATTATACCCATACACCAAACTGTATATTCAATAACCCAAATTATACCTATACACCAAACTGTATATTCAATAACCCAAATTATACCTATACACCAAACTATATTCAATAACCCATATTATACTCATACACCAAACTGTATATTCAATAACACATATTATACCCATACAATAGACTGTATATTTAATAACCCAAATTATACCATACACAAAACTGTATATTCCATAACCCAAATTATACCCATATACCAAACTGCATATTCCATAACCCAAATTATAAACATACTCCAAATTGTAAATTCCATAACCTCAATTATATCCATACTACAAACTGTATATTCCATAACCCAAATTATACTGATACATCAAACTGTATATTCCATAACCCAAATTATAACCATACTCCAAACTGTATATTCCATAACCCAAATTATACTGATACACCAAACTGTATATTCTATAACCCAATAACCCAAATTATACCCATACACCAAACTGTATATCCAAAAACCAAAATTATATCCAAATACCAAACTGTATCTTCTATAATCCAAATTATACCCATACTCCAATCTCTATATTCCATAATCTAAATTATACCTCTACACCATATTGTATATTATATAACCTAAATTAGACCCATACACCAAACTCTATATTCTATAACCCAAATTATACCCATCCATCATATGCCAAAATAAAGGGAATTTAAAGTTATTTTAACAGTCCCTAAAATAATCATAATAATGTAATTATTAAATAACAATGGTAACCAGCAAGAAAAACCTTGCAGTTCTTTTTATTTTAAGATCAAAGCCTGTTCAAAGCACAAATCTTTCAAGTAGAACATGTCATGAATACAGATAGTTGTCCAAGTGACAGATCACTTAGTGATCTACTTTAGAATTTCCCCTGCTTCATCAGAGGACTTGGCCTGACACCAAAGTATATTTTTTAATTTGTTGTCTGTTTTATTATGGATTGTTACTCCCATATGGTTACTTTTCTATTGGAAGAGGTGAGATGGGGTCTCATAAAAGGAGGTTGACACCAGGTTCAAAGAAAAAAATCATTTGATGATGTTTTGCAGATGCTCTTGCTCAATTGACCAATAAGGCTTTTGCAGTTATGAAAGTGCATTTAGCTTAGGTTCCCCTTTACTATAGTACATACCAGGGGTCTCAAACTCAAACCACCCTGAGGGCTACATGCAGGCATTTTTGATGACCCAAAAGCCATATCACCTTTGTTATCTCAAGACACCTTGTGATGCCAATTATTTTGCAGGCCACAGGATATGGCTTGGCAGGCCACATGTGGCCCATGGGTCATGTGGTTGAGGTCCCTGGTATATAGTCATAAAACTTGATGGCTGTATTCATCTTGAAGGCTGCTACTTACCATAGGCAAAAGCAGATTACATTAATGTAGATCACATTAATCAATGCCATTTTATGTACAGACATGAAATTCAATGGGTGTATTCATCTTGCATGGTACTACTTATCTCTGCTGAAAGTAGTTCACAGTAACCCACTTGGCACTGCCTTGTGACTCCATAAAATGTTTGCATATAGCTCATTTTTTTCTGATGCTGTTTTGTGCACAGTTATAAAAGTTGTTTGTATTTTTCTTAGAGGTACTGCTTCCATTGTGAAAATAGGTTATGGTTAACAACTTTTCATACCTCAGCAGTTATGTTAAAGGTCATTTTTCTCATGTTCTTTTATACCATAGTATGTACAGTCATGAAATTTGAGGGATGATAATGTATTCTTTTTCATGGTAGCTACTCCCATGTGCAAAAGTAGGTCATGGTGACCATATTTTTAAACTTCAACAATTATGTTGTTTTTGCATTTACCTAACCATTTATCTGACATCAATATATGTATAGTAATGAAACTTGGAGTGTACTACTCAACATGGGCAAAAATAGGTCAATGATCTATGTTTCACACTGCATTGATTACATTTCATTTTTTGCAATCTGCTCAGTTTTCTAAGCACTGTTATGTGTATGGTAATGAAATTTGATGGATGAATCTATGCTACTAATAAGAATAACCAGGCTAACCTAATGATAAGGTCACAGTGATCTACTTTTCACGTTCTAGGCAAGGTTTATGGATTATGCCATAGTGGAGTAAGGTTTATGGATTATGCCATAGTGGAGTAAGGTTTATGGATTATGCCATAGTGGAGTAAGGTTTATGGATTATGCCATAGTGGAGTAAGGTTTATGGATTATGCCATAGTGGAGTAAGGTTTATGGATTATGCCATAGTGGAGTAAGGTTTATGGATTATGCCATAGTGGAGTAAGGTTTATGGATTATGCCATAGTGGAATAAGGTTTATGGATTATGCCATAGTGGAGTAAGGTTTATGGATTATGCCATAGTGGAGTAAGGTTTATGGATTATGCCATAGTGGAGTAGATGAACATATAATTCTGTGGAATTTTTACTGTTCAGTGAGTTTAATGCATGCATAATGAATATAATGATATATGACAAATGGATTATTGTGCAATCTTGAGATTTTTGTATGAAAAAGAAATAAACAAATATTTGGTTCTATCTTCTTCACTTACACTATGACAAAAAATGAAATAATTTGAGTTCCAAGCTTATGTCTTAGTATGGCATCAGATTTCAGACTTTTACATCAGTCCAAAATGTTTGAAAATTTGTTTGATCAAGAACAATTTTAGGTTAAACCAATTTTGTGAATCTTAGTTTTTAAAGCAAATTTGAATCATATTGGCAGACTCATTCAATAGAGCAATTTATTTCCTGTTTTGTGATAGGCTGTGGCAGAGGTATGACTTCCATCATACAGGTGTAGTTAACTACAAGGACTTCTTGTCCAGACTGGGCATAAGCAGTCAAAACCGGGCTAGACCAATGGAAGGGGCTCCTGCAGGTATGTCAGCATCATCCCATATTAACCAGTACTATTCATCTAGGTCCTGGCCAATCCATTTCTGATCCACGGCATGGCATGACCATCAGAACTCTATGATAGTGTTTTCATGTGTGTGCTCCCGTATGTATGTAAACATACAACAAAAAGTGGGAGTGAGAAATTTCAATGTGTGCTTCCTGATGTATGTGAACATGAAACAGACAGTGGGAGTGAGAGATTTGAATCTGCACTCTACAATTTTTGTAAACATGGAACAAAAAGTGAGATTAAGAGATTTGAATGCATGCTTCAGTATGCATGCACACATGCAACAGGAAGTGGGAGTAAGAGATTTGAATGCATGCTTTAGTATGTATGCACACATGCAACTGGAAGTTGGAGTAAGAGATTTGAATGCATGCTTTGTATGCATACAAACATGCAACAAGAAGTGGGAGTAAGAGATTTGAATGTGTGCTTCAGTATGCATGCACACATGCAACAGGAAGTGGGAGTAAGAGATTTGAATGCATGCTTTAGTATGTATGCACACATGCAACTGGAAGTTGGAGTAAGAGATTTGAATGCATGCTTTGTATGCATAAAAACATGCAACAAGAAGTGGGAGTAAGAGATTTGAATGTGTGCTTCAGTATGCATGCACACATGCAACAGGAAGTGGGAGTAAGAGATTTGAATGCATGCTTCAGTATGCATGCACACATGCAACAGGAAGTGGGAGTAAGAGATTTGAATGCATGCTTCAGTATGCATGCACACATGCAACAGGAAGTGGGAGTAAGAGATTTGAATGCATGCTTCAGTATGCATGCAAACATGCAACAGGAAGAGAGTAAGAGATTTGAATGCATGCTTCAGTATGCATGCAAACATGCAACAGGAAGAGAGAGTAAGAGATTTGAATGCATGCTTCGCATGCATGCAAACATGCAACATGAAGAGGGAGTAAGAGATTTGAATGTGTGCTTCAGTATGCATGCAAACATGCAACGAAGTAGGAGTAAGAGATTTTAATGTGTGTTCCTCTATGTATGTAAGCATACAATAGATTGTAAATGAGAGATTTTGAGTGTGTGCTTCCCTTTACATGTAAACATTTAATAGAGTGGAAGTGAGAGATTTGAATGTGCGTTTCCCTTTACATGTAAAAATGCAATAGAAAGTGAGATTTAGATATTGCCAGACCACACAATAAATAAGAACAATTAAACTGACTATAAGTGCTAAACAGTATATCCAAATTTTTTCATTAAACAGACCATCTAGACTGTTGTTCACTTTACCACTTCTCTTGATAAGTAAGAATGCAGTTATTAGTGACTTCAAAAAACATGCAGATTATCACTGATTCAAGTCATCACTACATCTACAGCAAATGAATATTGTAGAGTACCAGTCATCACTGCATCTACAACAAATGAATATTGTTGTACAGAAATTACCAGTCATCACTGCACCTACAGCAAATGAATATTGTACAGAGTACTAGTCATCACTGCATCTACAACATATGAATATTGTTGTACAGAGTACCAGTCATCACTACATCTACAGCAAATGAATATTGTTGTACAGAGTACCAGTCATCACTACATCTACAGTAAATGACTTGTACAGATCTTTTGACTATGACCTTGAAAGTGATAGTTTTGTTTAAAGCTTTGATAAGCACTGTGGAATCTCTGTCTCTCTCTCAGCAAATAATTCCTGAGCAACATTATGTATGCTTGATTTTTAAGCAGTTATTATTTGAGAAAACAAATTATTGTATGTTTTGTGTCATTTTAGTGATTTGATATTTTTATTAATTAAAAAAATAACAACTTTATAATTTTTGTGGTGTAAAATCACTGATTACACATCATAACTATGTTAAAGTATTAAAATGCATGGCTTCATTTTGCCTTTCAGTTTATTTTTATCAATATTGCATTTCTAAGTTCTATAATAAACAATTTTCACTTTTGCCACAAAGAAATTAAATTAATTAATTCACATAATTTGTTGCACATGATGAAAATTGTAAACAGTGATGTTCATGATATTGTGTTTATAAGAACTCATGTCATGCACACATTGAAGACCACTATATATACCCTATCTTAGGCATCAGCATTGACCAATCAGTGATCAGGAATTGTCTCTAAGGGGTGTTTTTTTACAAGCAGTAATTACTTGTTTGACCAGTCATTAACCAAGAATTTTCTCTAGGGGGTGATAGTAATTTGGTAAAAGCAGTATTGTCTAATCAATTGGTAACTAACTGTTACATCTAGGGGATTAAATTTAAGTACCAAGACAAGGTAAATCCATCAAGCATGTAGGTTTCTAAAACATTGAAAGAAGAAATATGGAATTTGCATAATAACTTGAGTTCTTCCACCATCTGCAGTTACTGAACTTTGTGCATGGTTTATAGCTGGTTAAGGAAGAAGTCAATTTCAAGTCAAAGGAGCAAAGGCTAAGGTCACTGACAGAAAGAAAAATAATGGTTTCCACAAAATAATGTTAGTTCAGTATGACAGACCTGGACAGAACTTTTGCATATCTTGCACTTTGGATGAGGAATTAGTCTATTGATATTGGGGTCAATAATTTACATGTCAATGGCACTAATATAAGGAAATGGTATATGCACAAATATATAAGTTGTTGACTATGTACCTTCAATAAAGTTTGAATACAATTTACACATAGGGTAAAAAAACTAGTGATTTGGGCCACAAAATGTAAAAGAACAGGGTGACCAAACAAAGAACAAAATTAATTTGTGCATAATAGCTTTAGTTCAAGACTACATTGAGCAAACTTTGGGAATATTTTCATGTAAGGTAGGGACAAAGCCTACTAGCATGGCTGTCAAGTACTCAGGGTTTTGTTGTGGTTGTTGTTCTGGGGTTTAACAATATTTTTCAGCACACAATAGGCTATACATGGCAGCCAGTATTATTGGTGGAGGAAGAAACCTAAAAATCAGCCAAAAGAACCACCAACCAACAAGAAGCTACTGGAAAGCTTTCTCACATATCCACATTCATTGAATCTTAGACTTGAACCCATGCAGACAGAGGTGAGATGGTAGTGATCTGTAACGGAGAGCACTTTAGTGTGCTCAGGGTCATGATGGCTTAGAGTAAAATTGGTTTTTCAGAATAACTTTCATTTTTGAGAGCAAATTCCTTGTTTAAACTTTGAGAATGATTTGAGCATTGGGTAATAAAATAAAAAAACATAAAGATTTTAGGATTGAAATGTCAGAGGTCTCAGTCTTGGTAAATCTAGAAAGAAAAAAATGTGTTATGCACAGTAAATTTAATTCAAGACTACATACCTTGTCCAAAATTTTCAAGTCCTAGTACACAAAGAATTAGTGACCATATGTCAGTCATATACCCAGCTAGTGTCTAAAGATAGAATTAGTAACCATGGGTCAATCGGTACTCTTCTTTGTTTGCTTCAATATTTTTAGCATCCTTGTATTTTTTTTAGCAATGACATGGCAACAAGGGAAGCCCACTAACTCCCAGCTGAGGACATACCAAAAAAAGAAGGAGGATGAGGCATACATACAGAGTTTGAACTTTGACCAGATTGAAGCAGAATTTAGAAGAAGGGTATTTTCATGTGTGAAACATTAAAATAAGGAAGAATCATTGATGATGGTTGTGATAATAATGAATCTGATGAATTGTGATATATATATATATATATATATATATATATATATATATATATATATATATATATATATATATATATATATATATATATATATATATACATGTATATATATTTGCTTTTAGTATTTATATCTTATTGTTATGCAGATAATTGGTGTAGTTTGAAGGTTGAGGGTATCTTCAAATTTGCATACGCAGTTGATCAATTGATCAATATTAATGAAAGTGAGATTATAAAATGGGACTTGTCTTTGTTGAGCATCTTTGTTTGTCATCCACTAGTCAACAACTAAATGCTTCTGGATTCTTTAGAGGCTTTGGAAAAATAAATTTTGATATAACTTCTAATGTGGGTTGATATAAAAAATGTCTTTTGAACTTTGAGAGCCAGGAAAATATACACATATTAATAAGGTAATCTTGGTTCCAATTGGTTAGCCTTGTGGTTGCTCCAAGGGTTTTGCCTGTGAACTTATTTTAAAAAGCTGGAAATGTGGATTAATATCAACAGGAAACTGATAGCCATTCCAGTCCATGCATGTCAAGTAGGTCTTAACGATCTGATTGGCTGATTTTGGCAGGAAGCTATTTAGAATTGGGAGTAAGTCAGAATTATTTAAAGATCAATGATTTGTTCATTATAAATGAGCAATCATTAATGTTAATTGGAGATATTTTCTAACTTATTACGGAATGTATCATTTTTGGATAAAGGGAAGCATTGCTTTACATGCCTGAAAGTTGAACTGTTTATTAACACATGTTGTTTGCATTGTTGTCTGTACTAAATAGCATAAAGTCATGGAATGTTATAAAAAAATGTAAATAGTTTTGTCATTAGTTATAGATGATCATAATTAAACACATTTCATTTGGCTTATCTGACCTGGCTTTGATATTTTGAATGATTTTCACATCACTATATTTTGTGAAAAGATTTAAATAAAACATGCCATGTGGGTTTATATGCCTAAAAAAACATGAATAAGTGACACCATACTAGTTTTTAATAAGCTTTTTTTTAAAAAACAAAGGTTAATATATGATTTTAGATGTTTCAGGTCATTAACCAGTAGAGCTTATGGGATGGCCTGTTTTCCATCTGTCCATCCATTAACACAACTTTGTTACTGCAGCTTCTCCTAAATTGCATTGAAGATTTCTAGGAAATTTTACATACATATTCACACCAAAGTTTAATAGGTCCTATATGAAAATGGTGCTGCTTATACATCAGGTATGGGAGCCATCATGAAAATCTTGTAATCACTATTCCTCTTCAATGTATGGTCTTGTCAACAAAGGGATTTTACACAAAGACTTTTTATGATGTTGGTCCTGATTTAAAATGGTGCTATCTAACATCCAATATGACACCACAACAGCCACCTTGAAAATCTTGTTATCACTTCTCCTGAATAAAGTCATATTAACATTGGGTTTTAACCTAAAATTATGATGTTTAGTTAGTCATAAATGAAAATGGTGCCAGTCTGACTTCCAGTAATGCCACTACAGCTGCCATCTTGAAAATCTTGTTGTTGATTCACCTCCTGAATGGGAAGTCATATCATCATAGGGTTTTTATTGGAAGACTTGTTCTGGTATCTAGATTTTCTTACGTAAAATTATGTTGATCTAATATCAAATGTAGCTGCCACAGTGGCTATCTTGAAAATCATATCATTGCTCTTTTTAGATGGAATGTCATATCAACATTGTCTGTTCACCTCAATACTTTTTATGATGCTTAGTTGGGACAAATGGAAATATTTCCAACCTGACGTTCAGCATGGCCACCATGGCATCCATCTTGAAAATCATGAATCTGCTACTCCTCCTCACTGGAAAGTCAGCATGGGGTTCAACACTCAGCAATCAAAGTGAACAATGATCTTATCTTGAATTCCAGCAGAGTATCATCCTATTGGAGAGACTAGTTTTTTAATGTTATTTATTATTATAGTTATCTTTTTAGATTTCATATAAAATAGCAGATCTATCCCCATTAATAGGGTAATGTCCAGACTATCGCCAATGGTAATGTACTATCCATTCCATTTATCATGTTAGTTACATTGCTTCTTTTCAGATGAGGAGTAACCATATGTCTCTGAAGAAAGCTTTTATGTCATTTGACCGCAACCTTGATGGCTTTATCAGTATCGATGATATGAAGTCTATACTTATACAGTTTACAGTTCCCATGTCAGATCAGCTCTTCAAACAGCTCATGGACAGGTAATATATCAATAAATTGTATTTAAATATCTACAAGATTGTTAATATTCACTTAAACAGCCTGATTTATTGCAAGTAACAATGTACATGTATTAACCCATCAATAATGATAATGACAATGATAGCAAAGATGATATGGATGATAATGATATCATTGATGATGATGGCAATGATGATTATGGCAAGATAATGGTGTGATAATGATAAATATACTGATGGTGATGAAGATGGTACATGTACTAGTGATGTTGTCATTTGACAACTCTTTTGAACGAAACATATACTTAGCTTATGCAGATTTATGTCTTGTGATTTATGTTCATTGAGTAATTGAACAAAATGTGGCCTGCATTTCTTCATGTCCCAATGTAAATTATTTTTATCATCTAAGATATGTAAAATCTGTTATCAGAAATTAACACATTAGTTACCATATTTTACCTGCCAGATGTGGAGTGAAGGGCACAGGGAAGTTGGCATGGGAGGCATTCCTTGAAAAATTCCAAGATCCACAAGCATCAGGAAATGGTCAGACCCTACCCATCAAATCCAGTCACAAGTATGGAATAATAATGCTGCTGTTAAACTTTAACTAGGATTTTAGCTACATCAGTTTTTTGTTTTCATTTTGTGAATTTTGCAAATCCTTTATATGAAATATTTAAGGCAAATGCTTATAAGAAATTAGCATATTTAATAGTAATATCACTATTTAAAAGAAATGAATTTTATATACAAATTATTGTTATTTCATTTAATCATATTCTGAACAATTCTATGCTTTGGCAATGTTTTATCAGTAGCATTGTCTTGTAAACTTAGCTAAACCGGATTATGATGAAAATGTTGTGAATTACAAACATTATTTATACCCTGAGGTCTACTATGCAAGAGAATATAAATCATGAAGCTAGAGAGGTTTGATATAGTCTTTAGTAGACTCCATAAATCATGAAGCTAGAGAGGTTTGATATAGTCTTTAGTAGACTCCATAAATCATGAAGCTAGAGAGGTTTCATAGAGTCTTTAGTAGACTCCATAAATCATGAAGCTAGAGAGGTTTGATATAGTCTTTAGTAGACTCCATAAATCATGAAGCTAGAGAGGTTTCATAGAGTCCTTCTTAGTAGACTCCATAAATCATGAAGCTAGAGAGGTTTCATATAGTCTTTAGTAGACTCCATAAATCATGAAGCTAGAGAGGTTTCATAGCGTCTTTAGTAGACTCCATAAATCATGAAGCTAGAGAGGTTTCATATAGTCTTTAATAGACTCCATAAATCATGAAGCTAGAGAGGTTTCATAGAGTCCTTAGTAGACTCCATAAATCATGAAGCTAGAGAGGTTTCATATAGTCTTTAGTAGATTCCATAAATCATGAAGCTAGAGAGGTTTCATAGAGTCTTTAGTAGACTCCATAAATCATGAAGCTAGAGAGGTTTCATATAGTCTTTAGTAGACTCCATAAATCATGAAGCTAGAGAGGTTTCATAGAGTCTTTAGTAGACTCCATAAATCATGAAGCTAGAGAGGTTTCATATAGTCTTTAGTAGACTCCATAAATCATGAAGCTAAAGAGGTTTCATATAGTCTTTAGTAGATTCCATAAATCATGAAGCTAGAGAGGTTTCATAGAGTCTTTAGTAGACTCCATAAATCATGAAGCTAGAGAGGTTTCATATAGTCTTTAGTAGACTCCATAAATCATGAAGCTAGAGAGGTTTCATAGAGTCTTTAGTAGACTCCATAAATCATGAAGCTAGAGAGGTTTCATAGAGTCTTTAGTAGACTCCATAAATCATGAAGCTAGAGAGGTTTCATATAGTCTTTAGTAGACTCCATAAATAATGAAGCTATAGAGGTTTCATAGAGTCTTTAGTAAACTCCATAAATCATGGAGCTAGAGAGGTTTCATAGTCTTTTGTTGACTCCATCATAGATCATGGATCTAGAAAGTTTCATGAAGCTTGAGAAGTTTCACAGTCTTCAGTAAACTCCATCATAAATCATGAAGCTAGAGAGGTTTCATGGAGTCTTCAGTAAACTCCATCATAAATCATGAAGCTAGAGAGGTTTCATGGAGTCCTCAGTAAACTCCATCATAAATAATGAAGCTAGAGAGGTTTCATGGAGTCCTCATAAACTCCGTCATAAATCATGAAGCTAGAGAGGTTTCATGGAGTCCCGTAAACTCCATCATAAATCATGAAGCTAGAGAGGTTTCATGGAGTCCTCAGTAAATTCCATCATAAATCATGAAGCTAGAGAGGTTTCATGGAGTCTTCAGTAAACTCCATCATAAATCATGAAGCTAGAGAGGTTTCATGGAGTCCTCAGTAAACTCCATCATAAATCATGAAGCTAGAGAGGTTTCAGAGTCTTCAGTAAACTCCATCATAAATCATGAAGCTAGAGAGGTTTCATGGAGTCCTCATAACTCCATCATAAATCATGAAGCTAGAGAGGTTTCATGGAGTCTTCAGTAAACTCCATCATAAATCATGAAGCTAGAGAGGTTTCATGGAGTCCTCAGTAAATTCCATCATAAATCATGAAGCTAGAGAGGTTTCATAGAGTCTTTAGTAAACTCCATCATAAATCATGAATCTAGATAGGTTTCATGTAATCTTTAGTAGACTCCATCATTATTACTTTAAATGTTATGTGATTTTTCCCTACCCCTCAGTTCTTTCACAGTATTGCTTATAGGTCATGAAAATGTTGAACAATGAAATTTTTTGACCCATCACTCTTACATATTGCTAGATTGCCTGCATGTGCTATGGGATTTATAGAATGGTTCTTTGTTTCAGAAGGCTTTGTTTATCAGCAAGATTCTGAAACAGTGAACCAAAGCGTCAGTAGTACATACAGACTTTATGAAGGATAAATTTTTTAGGAGCTCTGTAGGCTTGTTAGTATGTAACAGGTCTTACTATTGTTTGAATTTCTTTTAATAAATTGATTATGGCAAACCTTTAAAGTTTGTAAGGTTACAATTTTCATTCCATAGAATTTAATCTAATTCAAATTGTTAGTTGTAATATAAAGAACAGATGATTGATGAATTTCTTTTTCCTCAGGTTTTTCCCAATCCGAGAGGAGACAGAGACAGTGAATGCTGATGACATCTGGAAATTATTGTATAAACATGTCCATAACCATTATTCATCTATGAAACAAGCTTTTCTACAGATAGATATTGTAAGCAAAACAGATAAATGTTGCTAGAGTATTAAACAAAGCAAATTTTGCTTCTGGTTTTTGAAGAAAGTTTATTAAGCACACTATTCCCAAAATTTAGTTATTTATGTTTATGGTTGTTTGTTCTTGATCTAATATTCTTAAATTTCTTGTTTCTTTTATTCATTCACCATGAGGTGGGATATATTATGTTATGTTGTTGTCTATCTGCCTATCTGTCTATTAGTTAACACACAATAACTTGAGTTTTCCACTGTCAACATTTACTAAACTTTTTGGATGGTTTGCACTTGGGGTAAAAAAGAACCTTATATTTTGGGTCAAAAGCTCAAAGGTCAAGGTCAGTGTGAATGAATAAAGAAAGATAGTTTCTGTACAATAAATTGAGTTTTCTCTTATCTATAGTAACCAAATTTTTTGATATCTTGCATTTTGAGTAAGAAATGAGCCTATTGATATTGGGGTCAAAAGGGCATAGATCAAGGTCACTGTTAATGAAAGCAGAAATAGTTTCAACACAGTAATCATATATATGACAGGTATACATAACATACCTGGGAAAAACATGGCTTGCTTTTTTGTCAATTCAACTCAGTTCTGCTTATCTTCTTGTGATTGACTACTTTTTAGCTGGGTTGATTCCATAGGATGTAAATGTTTCTAGAGGGACAGGCTTTTGATAGCAGGCTGCACATGTGATTCTGTTCTGCCATTTGTAGTTTGGAATCACAGATTGGAACAAATATGATTTTTTTTTCACTGAAATTCTCAGTAAATTGCAGTAAATTCTTTGGAATGTGATTTCTACTGAAAATGTAGTCAAGACTACTGTATAATTTTGGCCTATGGATCAGTGATTGGAACCTATGTATTTCTAATTAGCAGAAATAATTAAGAAAGCACATTTTGAGGAAATTTAAGATACAGAAAGGTAAGCACACTTATTGTCATTTCCATCTATAGATGATATATTTTTATGCCCTGTTACTTTGCATGATCTTTGTTGGAGTGACCATGGCTTTCTATAGGGTTGTCACTGTTGTCTTACTGAATGGGTGGTGTTTCTCTCTGTTTTTGTATACATTCTGCAGCATATTTTATCAGATTTCTTGTTGGTCTAGGTTAATAACTGCAATTTTAAATAATTTCTCCCCTAAAATCTATTCTTATTTGAATTGTTTTGCAGAGTACACTTATTGTCAGCCTTTTTTAATCTGTTGCTCATTTGTTTGTAAATCTCATTGCCTTCTTGACAACTCCAGTGGCCTAGTGGTTATAGCATCCACCTCAGATGCAGGAGGTTGCTGGTTCAAAACCCAGGCTGAGTGATACCAAAGTCTTTCAGAAATGGTACTAACAGCTGCCTCACTAGGTGCTCAGCATTAAGAGGTTAGTGTTAAGGCTGGTTGGTCTGGTGTCAGAAAAATGTGACTGGGTCGAACATCATGCTACATGTCTGTGATGCCCCAGTGCTAACATCACTATAAACTGCCACACTGCAGACATCAAAGTGATATAACTGAAAAATTGTTTAAGCTACATAAAAAATCCACACCCACACCAACACACACACACACACACACACACACACACATTGCCTTTATATATTTCAATGTGTATTGATCAGATTCATTCTGGAAAATGTTTGGTACATGCAGAGTAAACATGTTTGAAAGATTTCTCACCTTTTTCTTTTTTTAACTAATATATTTATTTAGTTTGTTAAAATTCATTCATCTCTTATATTTTCTGAAATTTATATAAGAATTTGTTTCTTTGTCAATTTTTTTTTGAAATAAGGTCATTAATTGAACCATAGATATAATCTTGCCATATTTGGGAAGTTTTTGTTAGTTCTTACATTGGAATAACGGTCAAATAAAAAAGATTGTTGCTATCCATCATTTCTTATGGTCTCCATTTCAAATAATGCTGGTAAGATGACTGGGTCTCACTCAGGTGCTGTTCCAGTGTAAATAATATGAAGTATTTTAGATCTGCCATCATTTGTCTTACTACAGTAAAAAGTCTGGCTATTCCTCTCAGCACAATGAAGATACTGGGTACTGCTGGAATATGTCAATACTGATACATCTACAGACTTTCATTTTCTTTGTTGATCTTTGCCTCTAAATCCAAGTATTTTTAAAACACATGAAACATGGATCATTGCAAAGGAGCTGGGGTGTCCATTTTACCAGTTGAACATAAGTCTGTCTTTATCATCTTGACTTATTGTTTGTGAGGCTTTTTGCTTTTCTACGATAACCTGCCTTTTAATTTGGTACCTGGACTGACTTGTGAAATAGAATGCCTTTCTATGCTATTGTTTGGTAGATTAGAGAGCACTACTTATAGTCTGAACTAATCAATCGTGATTCATTATAAATATTTATGATAAATAAGTGTTGAAATGATCAGGAATGATATTTTCATGTTTGTTGTCATGACAATTGCTGGATATTGCAGATATTATGTTTAATTGCTTGCTTGATTGAAGGTTTCCTTTTTGACTTAGTAAACTCATTCACATCACCAACTTTATCATCATTACTTTCAAATGGTTTGAACAGAGTTTATTTCATCCACAGACAAATCTAATAAATCAAATGCATTGGTGTCTGCTACGTGAGTGTCCATTGTTTGTTTATACTAACATTTAGTTCCTAACAGTCAATGTTATTTTTAGACATGAAATGTGAATCAGTGCAGTATGGAGAAATACTGAATGATTATGACAGTGTAAGTTAATGGAGGAGAAACAAATGAGTATATAATAATACATTTAACATCATAGAAAATACATATTGAGTATATAATAATAAGTTTAACATCATATAAAAAGACATATATGAGACAATCAATATTGTTTTTTAGTCACACTGTTTATCAAACTCACAACAAATCTTTAAATATAGGCAACTATGCCTCCTATGTAAGATGGGCAACATTGACCTACTTTGTCACTGTATCTGACACATGCTGCTCAACATCTTCTTGTTCTTCATTGTTTAACATTTGTTTTATATGATTTAGACCAGACGAGGTTTTGTGACAAGAAAAGAGCTGAGGAACATTGTTGAGAAATTCACATTCCACTTGAGTGAAGAGCAATTTAAGCAGATGATGATGAGACTGGATCCCTATCACACAAATAAAATCTTATACCATGATTTCCTGGACCTCTTTGAAGAGAAAGATTCACTGGTAATGGTCGGTTATGTGACAGTAATATAGTTAATGATGGACAAATAGAGTAAGCTTAGTGTAGTAAGCATAGTTAATGATAAAAATATAGAGTAAGCTTAATGTAGTAGGCATTGTTAATGATGGAAAAATAGAGTAAGCTTTGTGTAGAAGGCATTGTTAATGATGGAAAAATAATGAGAGCTTAGTGTAGTAGGCATTGTTAATGATGGAAAAATAGTGTAAGTTTAGTGTAATAGGCATTGTTAATGATGGAAAAATAGTGTAAGCTTAGTGTAGTTGGCATTGTTAATGATGAAAAAATAGAGTAAGCTTAGTGTAGTAGGCATTGTTAATGATGGAAAAATAGAGTAAGCTTGCATGCTTTACCTTCATCAGATTCTCTAATTATCATTGGATCTCTTTTCATGGGTTTTAATTTTTTGTGAACAAAGGCATTTTTAGTGCTTTTTTGTGGGAGAGGGAAAAGGGTTCTATGAAGAAGGACCCTTCATTGCTAGATCTTTGGATTTATGCTGCAAAATATATGGTATCGATACCCAACAAAATGCATGGTAATTGATATGCCAAATACCCCACATAATACTATATACCCCACAAAATGCATGGTAATTGATGCTCCACATAATACATGGTAATTGATACCTCACAGAACACATGATATTTGATACCCCAAATACCCCACATAATATTATGTACCGTACAAAATATATGGTAATTTATACCCCAGATACCCCACATAATATTATTTACCCCACAAAATGCATGGTAGTTGATACTCCGCATAATACATTGTAATTGATACCCCACATAATAGTTGGTAATTGATACCTCACAAAATACAAGATAATTGATACATTATGAAAAACTTGATAATATGTACCCCATAAAATACATTATAATATGTACCACACATAATACATTATAATCGATACCCCACTGAATACATAGTCCTATGTTCCCCACAAAATACATGTTAAAATTGATACCCCCAAACACATGATAATATGCAACACACAAAATACATGATAATTGATGCCAAATAAGATTCCTAATAATAAT
Source organism: Potamilus streckersoni (assembly GCA_016746295.1). NCBI lineage: Eukaryota > Metazoa > Mollusca > Bivalvia > Unionida > Unionidae > Potamilus > Potamilus streckersoni. The sequence continues at coordinate 543,806 of JAEAOA010002000.1, forward strand.
TGATATTTAACATAATACTTAATATTATGTATCCACACAAAATACATGATAATTGATAACCACTTTAACATTAGCTGCCTTCCAATGTAACGGGCAGATTATTATGAATTACTAGCTTAATTGCCTATCCTAGGATAGGAATTAAATTTGTTTTAAAAAAAATTATGATGAGTGAGTTCTAAAGAAAGTTTAAGCATAAAAATACCAGAAAAGTAAAAAATAGGAAAGAAAGACAAAAATTGGGATGCTACCTAATGTTTCAAACTTGCATCCTCTTGTTTAGCAGGCAGCCTGGACACACAGAATGTGGGTATTTATATATAAGATTATGACAAAAGATCACCAGGTCAAGTTCACTTAGATGTTCTTTAACTGACTTTGGGATAAAAGGTGCAAATTAGCAAGGACTGAATGAAAATGATTTCAGTTTGATCTACACCTGATTCATGCTTTCTTGTCTACACCAAACTTAAGAACTTATTTGCCCTTTAGGTAAGAACAGAAATTAGTTATTTGGAGCTCAAAAAGAACAGAATCAACAGACCTTTGGCTATTTGCTTTCTAATTCCATTAATGGAAATGTACACAAGTGGGTTAATTTTCATTGAGGAAATAATAGTTATTTATTTTGAATCCATTCTAGTTTTCTAGCAAAATGTACAGAAATATGAACATTGCATAGCACTAAGAAAAGATGAAATTCATTTCAACTTGAGAAAAAAGAATGAACTGAGCCTTCACTTTAGCTGATAAGAAGATAATTATTGAGAAGAATTATATTGGCCTTTATATCTCTTTCTATATTTCTGTCTATCTCTCTTTCTATCTCTTTGAAATATATACATTGTTAAATAAATAAAATTGTCAGCCACTAGTCATAGATGTTGTACTTGTTACTTATCTGGTTAATCTATTGTCATAGCAATAACCTAATTGTAATTGATATGGTTGAATACCTCACATAGTAAACAAACATATACATAGTAAACAAATACCTCACATAGTAAACAACTACCCCACATAGTTTAATACATACATAGAAGTGATATTTTAAATAAGATAATGAAATTGTGTTTTGATTCCACGTTTTATGATCCTGTTCATTACAGAAGTTATAACAGTTTGCAAAATACCATACAGGGCTAAGAAAGGGGTAGGTGTTAGGGTCAGCATACCACATAAGTATATTGTCAACATAACTATGTTGATTTTGTTGTAATTATTTTGCTGTAATTCCAGGAAGGACATAAATGGCTGAACTCTGTACACAGGGTAAATGAACAAACAAAGCCAGTAGTTATGGCATGGGAAATGGTAAGTTTTCTGTTTTAGTAAGAATTATTTTTTTCCATCAAATTTCTATCACATCAAATGCATAGGAACATAAGAAACATGAAATGAAAAAGATATAGCAGTACAAATTCTACAAATTTACATCACACACACACAGATAAAAGCTGTACAATATAATAGCTTTGATCATTTGCTGGTCTATATCAATCTAGCATTACTGATGAGAGATAGTTCATGCCGTGTGTGTGTGTGTGTGTGTGTGTGTATATATATATATATATATATATATATATATATATATATATATATATATATATATATATATATATATATATATATATATATATATATATAATTGTCCTTTGAGGAGGACTTTGAGGTAAAGACACAGGGAAACTTTATTGTTTTTCCTGCCATTTTCCAACTTCTGTATGATTATATAATGTTTATACTCTTGATTGACATTATAATTGTTTTTTCTTTCTAAATTTTGGGAATCTTGAACCTATTAAAACCTTGGATGTTGGCTATGTTGATATGTTATAAACTTTGTACCAAAGCAAGTAAAAAAATTTGGTTTCCTTTTTTTGTGTTTCTCAGGGAGAGAATTTTGTTTATAGTCAGCAAACAATTATTCTTATCAGAAAACTTAAATATACCTTTTATGATTTTTTTTAACCCTTTTTGTTCTTTGTGAAGTATTTCTGCAAATACAAATTTGTACCTTTTTTGATTGAATGGTGAGAACATGATAATAAATTTGCATCTGTTTGACTGAATGGCAGATAACATAATAAATTTGCATCTGTTTGACTGAATGGCAGATAACATAATAAATTTGCATCTGTTTGACTGAATGGCAGATAACATAATAAATTTGCATCTGTTTGACTGAATGGCAGATAACATAATAAATTTGCATCTGTTTGATGGAATGGCAGATAACATAATAAATTTGCATCTGTTTGACTGAATGGTGATAATTTTTATGACAGATTGAGATGTTGTTGAGGGAGAAAATAACTGAGTTCTGGAAGAATGTGTCTAGTGCACTGATGGACTATGACTACAAGGGGGATGGTCACATTAGTCTGACTAACCTCAAGAAAGTCATTGATAAGTATGTAATGCCAGTATCATCGGAGCACTTTATGAGGTAAGTACAGCATTTCTGTATTTTTAAACTTTATGAGGGAAATAAATTTGAAGCAGGTCAGATAAATTTGAGTTTGTTAATACATCTTAGCTGATTATGTAGTCTAACTAAATTACAAGTAATTTTTGCCTAATTATTTTGTTAAATATGTTGAACATCTGAACAAAATATGGTCTTCATCATTAGCAATAACACAATTTCTCAAGATTGTCAAAAAGAATTACACTTGTTGCACATATATAAATATGGTTATTTTCACTAGCTATAGCAGAATATGTATAAGGACTTCTTGTCATTAACTACTAGACTTCTTGTCATCAGCTACTAGACTTCTGTAATATTATTTGCTATTGAAGAATAGTCCCAGAAGATTATCTATATTATTTACTAAATACAAGACATCTGATGAGGAGATAAGACTGCCTGGAAATTATTTTTCAAATGGAAACTTAAACTCTAGTGAACATATTAAATTTCATTTTTCAAGAATTGCACTCATAATTTATCAGTTTAACAAGTTTTGACAAAGAGCATTGTGGGATTGATTTATAAATGAATATAAAGCAATGAGCAATTTTTGACCCTTCTGGTTCTCTGGGTCTCTTGTTTCTTGAACTTAAACATTTTATTTAATGAATTATGATTTTGTTTTCAGTTTGGTGAACAGATGTCAGGACAGACAAAATGGCAATGTGAACTACATAGAGTTCCTGGAGAGATTAAATGTAGATGTGAGACCTGGTGACATGAAAGGACTAAGCACACAAATCCATGATGGCAGTATGCAGCGGGAAATACAGCGGCAAGAAGATCAATTCCATAGGTACTGAGAGCAGATATGAATAATGTTGACCTTTACCGTGACAACTTCTGAGTAAAAACTGAAACTCAAACTTTAATTTTAACATCTTTTACATTCAGTAACTTTAATTATATGTAGTTAAAATTAGAACATTCAGGCCTTGAATTTTTTGGTTCCTCTACCAGCATGCTAAAGTTCTATCATATTGGTGTACTCCAAGTGTCATAGTTAGGTTCTAAGCTTCAAGTAAATACATGTACACTTATCTCTTCCTTATGTGCCAATTTGCCAAAAATACTAGGACTTGAGTACATATACACTTCTGTCATATTTATGTGTTCTTTTGCCAAAATACTTGGGCTTGTGCATAAAGGTTTAATTAATATGATTATTTTCATTATAGTTTATCATATTATGAGAGGATCAGTATCCAAAAAAGAAAAACTTCAAAGTTTTATTTTAAAAAAGTCAAATGATGGGGCTTTGTACTTGAAGCCTACTTTTGTTCTCATAGAGCTATAAGAGTCATATTGTGGTCAGAAAGATTTTAGAATAAGAAGCCAGGTCACATTTCCAAAATATAATACCTGTGTTATGAACTCAGTTATATCTGTTGTTTTAGCAGTTCTTTTAGACATGGTTTTAGAGTGGATACTGATATAAAAGATAGCACTCCAGAATATTATTGCCACTAGTTAAAAAAAATGGGGTTACATTCTGTGAAGAGTGCATTTAGTGTTTCCAGTGTCCAATGCCATGCATGTCAGAAATATCTTTCCACTCAATAATTCTGGAAGGGCTTCATTGATTGAAACAGATTTGGATTGAGGCTTGTTTTTAAGTGAATAAGGTCAAATTTGATTTTCACCCTATTGCCCTATAAAATTTGAGTTTTGGAACTCTGCTTTTGACATAGATCTTTGCCTTTTCATCATGAATTTTAGTTTTGGTTAAAAACTTTCAGAGAAATTCACAAGTTGAAACTAAGCTTGATGTGATACTTTCCTTTACAAAATAACCTTAATCATTTTCAGTTTTCACTATTTTCTGCTGAACATTTATCTACTATCATATATAAAGCCAAAGTTTCTTCAGTTTTGCCATGGTGGGATGTGGATTTGTTTAGCTGAACACATTGTATGAAGTAAAATTGTGGATAATTATTAAATATGTGTACATATGTACCTCATTCACACTAAGTCTTGTGAATTCAAAGCATTGAATATACTATTTTACCTCATTCACACTAAGACTTGTGAATTCACAGCAGTGAATATACAAATTTACCTCATTCACACTAAGTCTTGTGAATTCACATCATTGAATATACTAATTTACCTCATTCACACTAAGTCTTGTGAATTCACAGCAATGAATATACAAATGTACCTCATTCACACTAAGTCTTGTGAATTAACAGCAATGAATATACAAATGTACCTCATTCACACTAAAACTTGTGAATTCACAGCAGTAAATTTACAAATGTACCTCATTCACACTAAGTCTTGTGAATTCACAGCATTGAATAAATTATAATATTGGAGCATTAAGATTTTAATATGGCATTTCATGCAAATCTAAAATTGTATTATATTATAAACTCATTTACCCCTGAGCCAAATAGCTAGGCAGTCCCCTACAGCATACTTGCAGAGATCACCTAGACCAGTGTTAGTCTTACCAGTGCCAGAATCCCTGAAACTAACTCACAGCACTTGGCTTGCATATTTTTCCAGAGCATTTACTTGCAGTAAATTTATTATTATTTTATTTATATTCATTTAATTAGGCTGAAGTTTGGCACATCAGTTCTCAATAAAATTATGTACATAATTGTATAAATTTCATGCTACATGCAGAAATCAAACTTGTGCATAAAGGTGAAAATAAATGATGTACTTATCAATTTCTTTCTCTTGCCATAAATAATCCATAAAATCCATTAGGAATACAAACACAATGATTAACACATAAAATAATTATATTTTATGTACAAAGAATTTCCATTTGTCATCAATTTTGTAAACTTAACCTCCTGTGAATACCATTCAAAGATGCACATATTTTCCTTGCTCTTGATACACCTTTATTCCTTAGAATTCTCACTGAAAATTTAAAAACCTAATAAAACACAATAAAATTTTAACTCATTCTCATCACGTTCGCTGTTATCATCAATAGCTATTTCGATGTCACAATCAATCTCAACCAATAAAAATCCTGAAAATTCTCCATCAGAGTTTGTCAAGTAAAAGTCTGCTCTAACTGGCTGATTCCTGTCAATTTACATCATTTTTGGATCTAAATATCTTCACTATTTCTGCCGCTATCAAAATCAATTTTTTTTCATGTGTTCAGCAGTGTTCATTCTGTCTATGTAAGCTAAAATTGTATTGGTTCAACAGCCTAGATAATAAGAAAATGGCTTGAAATTAGCCAATAGTTTGCAATGACTTAACTCATCATGTGGGAAATAAGCCATGCTAAATAGTGCCTTTCAAACTCGGCGCCCAGGATACAAGCTAGGTAAACTCTGCCTCGCTAATGAGGCACTCGGGAGATGAGGAGGAAAATTGTGAAGAGTTATCGGGGCACCAGGGGTTCATGAGTTAAATGGTTTAATGAGTTGTATAAGATAGACAATTACCAGTGCTGAAACAAGCTGTATGGATTATGAGATACACAGTTGGGAGAATAAATAAATGTTAAATATTTGGACTTTCTTTTATTAACATTAAACAAGTCATGATGGGCCTTGTTACCAATCTGGACTTTCCATCAAAAAGGACAAATCTAGCCTAGTAACATCTCAACAATTCATTCACCTAGGTACAAACTTAGAAACACAGGCACCATATTTTGTCGCCCTTGGATTAGGCATAGAAACAACCTATGGTGGCACATTTCTTTTGAGGAATTTTTTCCCCATGGAATTGCTCAATGTGGCAGTGGATATCATGGTTCTTGGTTGCCTTATACTGCTTGGCTACTGTTTTTTCTGCATGAGGTGTGCCTTCATGTTGGCCCACTGGACCATCCTCTCAACATTAGCACCCAATTGAGGCAACATCATTGGAACTGGGAGCAACCTAACTTGGCTTATGGCAGGTATCCCTACGTGTCCACCCACATGAGATTACAGTCTGTACCAGTGCAAGTATGACATGCAGGAGAGCCTGCTTGCTATTGTCATTTTGGGATATGAGCAGTGCATGGTGTCCCCAGGAATGACATCTTCATAGCAATAGATCAGAAGAGGACTGCCATTGTGAAAGCCTTTCATTTGGTGGCAAGAATGCTTAAGAGGTCAAGGGAATTCTCATTATGTCTGACATATCTACAGAGGTTACTTATCTCAATAACAAAGATTATCTCAATGCTCCAACGATGATTTATCTCCAGCAATGAGGTCCTCAGATCTTTGCCTCTTAGTGTGGGACTTGTCTCAAACAACAAGGAGGAACTCAGTCTTACAATTGTGATTATCTTCAATAACAAGGAGGATCCCTCTCCCTGGACCCTTGTGTCTGTTGTGGGACTTATCTCAAACAACATGGAGGATCCCAGTCCCCAGACTTTTGTGTCATGCTGTGGGACTTATCTCAAACAAGGAGGGTCCAGTTTCCAGACCCTTGTGTCATGCTGTAGGACTTGTCTTATCTCTAACAACAAAAAGGAACTCTCTCCTACCTTGGTGCCTTATCTTCAGCAACAAAAAGGACACCAGCACCAAGAACTTTGCATCATGTGTGGGACTTTCTTGAAGTGGGTTGTCCTCAACAAGAAATACAAGTCCACCATGTCCCGGGCCTCCTCAATGCACCGATCAGGCTTTTGTCACGGAACAATTGACTAGTACAGTAGGAATCATCCTTCAATCCCTCAGTTCTCAAGCAGATCTGGACTCGATGGGATTGACCATTGGTATGCCTGTTTGTGACAATAAGGAATACCAAACCTCATAAATCATTTAACTTATTCTGATGCATTTTGATGTAAACATTGTTTTAGGGACCAAAATGTGTCTTTTATGAGTTTTGTATCAACTACCAAGCCAACCAGAGTTGACTGCCTTGGCATGTATTTGAGAAATGCACTTAGGTCCCATTTCTTTGGCATGATATTACTAAATAAAATGGCAAGAGTGCCATAAAAGAAACAACTTTCAACATGAAACTTTTTGAACAGAGCTATGTTTCTTGTTGGTCAGCTTGATATCTTTACATAAGATGTTGCTTGTATTGATGAGTTTGTAAAGGAAGTTCATCTTAAACATACCATGCCATCATTTAGAATGATCATGGCCACTGAATACCTATCTTCTCTAGACACTGGTTTCCCAGTCATGACCTTACAGAGCAGACTTTTTTAAGTAGGACCCTTTGTGATGCACCTGTAAGTAATTAGGTAGCTGTAGTTTGTTAGTAATTTTTTAAACAGTTTTTAAATGCATGATATATTACTTTTTTTGGCAGGAATAATAGAGTTCTCAATGTAGCAGCAGAACGAACAGGGGACATGTCAGCAGATGAAGTCATCACACGCTTGAGGGACAGAATTCAGCAACACAGTACCAAAATACGGGAGTCCTTCCTCATGTATGATAAAAGAGGCAAGGGACTTATATCAAAGAGAGATTTTAGAAATGTAAGTTAATTATTCATTCATTCATTCATTCATTCATTCATTCATTCATTCATTCATTCATTCATTCATTTATTCATTCATTCATTCATTGTACATGTATTTGGAAAATTGCATTATAACATGGTACTTGGAGTCTATTGCCACTAACTAAATTATATTTGGAATTGTATTATAGTGGGAATTGTGGAGCTACCATGGTACTTGGAATCTATTGCCACTAACTAAATTATATTTGGAATTGTATTATAGTGGGAATTGTGGAGCTACCATGGTACTTGGAGTCTATTGCCACTAACTAAATTATATTTGGAATTGTATTATAGTGGGAATTGTGGAGCTACCATGGTACTTGGAGTCTATTGCCACTAACTAAATTATATTTGGAATTGTATTATAGTGGGAATTGTGGAGCTACCATGGTACTTGGAGTCTATTGCCACTAACTAAATTATATTTGGAATTGTATTATAGTGGGTATTGTGGAGCTACCATGGTACTTGGAGTCTATTGCCACTAACTAAATTATATTTGGAATTGTACTATAGTGGGAATTGTGGAGCTACCAAGCTGTGAAATGATTACATTTTGTCAAATAATAATTTTGAAAAGGAAATAAGCATATAATACTAGGTTTGATGTTGTTGTCTTACATCCCATATTGTCATAATAGTGACTGACCAATTCAAATACAGTTTTCTTTTGTTTTGGTAACAGTGTCCAAGATGATGTATGTCAGTACTGAACTTTTGGCAGCCTTACATAGCTCAGAGATAAAATGGCTCTGAATTAAGCAATGAGAATTTACTACATCTAGTTAGACCATCCTATTTAGAATGAGAATTTACTACATCTAGTTAGATAATTGTATTAAAAATGTTTGTATGACAAGTATTAGTTTTGCAGTTTTCATCATCACAAACTTTGGATACAAAATCTACAAATAAGAAATTTGAATATGTTTAAAGTTGACCTTGTCTTGTAACTAATTCATTTTTAATACACAAGTCATCAACATTTTTTAATTGGTTTTAGTTGAATTTGTCTTGTAATCAATTATACTTTTTTATAACTAATATTTTTTTATGAAATCTGACTAGGTTCTTGATATAGCTGATGTGTACTTCTGCTGTTTATACTTATATGAAAAAAAAATATTAAATAAACAAAATAAAATTCTGTTTTATAGCATTAGTTAGCAACTCATGTATCCTTCTTCAACATACTTGTTCAAGATTAGAAAATTGTTTCCAACTTTAAACTTAGACTTCTTACATTTGTCTGGCTGCAGACATATATTGACTGACATTTGATTGTTAATTTCATTTACTAATCAAATGCTGGTATTCCAAGTTGTGTCTGAAGGAATTTTCAGCTCACCTAGTCTTAAAGATAAGTGACTTTATGATATGTCCTTATTTACTTATACATAATCTGTCAGCTGTTGTCTGTTTGTTGCCAGTTGAGAATTTTTTTTTTGCATTATCTCAGAAACCTTAGGACCAATTTCAACCAAACTTGGTGGATAACATCATGGCATTGAGAGAGATTTGTCAAGTTTTTACAAATGATCCAGCTATAGATATGGCTGCCATTGCTAAAATTAAAAAAAAAAATTAAAAGACTTCTAAAAATACTGAACAGATTTCACAAAATTTGACAGAAAGATTTTTGAATGGAGGCCTTTTTTGAGTTGTACAGATAATGCCAAATTGATATCAGATGTGATCACCATTATTGAAAATAGCTTGTTGTTGTTGTTGGCCTTAACGCCATTTTTCATCACACGATAGGCTATACATGGCGGCCAGTATTAATGGTGGAGGAAGAAACCGGTTAAATAACCGGAAAGAACCACTGACCCACAAGAAGCTACTGGCAAGCTTTCTCGCATATCCACATTCCATGAATCCTAGATTCGAACTCATGTAGACAGAGGTGAGATGGCAGTGATCTGTAACGGACATCACTTTAGACCACTCAGCAACTCGGGCCCCATTGAAAATTGCAACACTTTAAAACTTGTGAATAGAACTTGACAGAAAGCATTCAACCATAGAGACCTTCCAAGAGAACCGATTTTAAATTTATGTAAAGATCTCCCATCAAATGGGACCACCATCACTAAGAAAAGAAAAACCTGAAACAAATTTCTTCTTAATCACTAAATGGAATTTGACCAAATGAGATAGAAAGCATGGGGGCCTCAGTCGTCCCTCTGTCAGTTTTATGAAAAATATAAAAACCTCATAATGACTTTTCAACTGCTGAAAAGAATTTAACCAAACTGGACAGAAAGTGTTCATAGTCAAGCATGCATGGATGCCTTTCAGAAATTTCAAGATGTTGAGCAATTAAAGCTAGTGCATTTAATAAAAATAAAAAAACCGTAACAATTACTTTTCTCAAAACCCACTTTACAGAGTTTGACCAGAAATGACAGTATTTGGACATGGAATCTGTTTATGTTTTAGAAATGATGTGTCATCAGATATTGACATTGTATAAAAACTCTAGTGACTTTCAATAACTGTTGTACAGATTTTGGCAGAAAGCATCCATGCATTTAAGTCTGACAAAGTGTTGAACAATGTTGATCTGCTATCATCAATATGCCATCCGTTTGGTAAGATAGAAGAAAAAAGATTGAGATAACTTTTCTCAAAACCATTAAACATGATTCAACTGAATCTGATACAAGATAAATACATAATAACATAAGTTTGTACAAATAATGCAGTTCAGCTATCAAATATGGCTGATTTTACTAAAAATAGTAAATCCATTAAACAAGTTCTGGAAAACCATTTAACAGAATGAGACCAAACATAATCTAAAACATTAGCATAGAGGACCTTCAGATTTATGACTGATGCCAGTATGCCATAAAAATTGTAACTGCAAATAAAAATAAAACTTAAAAGAATTTTTTTTCAAAAACATGTAAACAGAATTTGACCAATTGACCAAAAGCTGTGATCCATCAATTCCTTTAACAAACCATGCAGATCTTCAAACATGGACACAGAAATCGATAAACCTTGTACTGTCAGCAAGCATCATGATAATGCACATTTCTTGCCCAACTGCACTTGCTTTTTAGGTAGATATCAGTCAGTCTGAGTGATCATAAGCTGACTTGGGCCTCTTGTTTTAATCTTGTACCCAGGATATTCATGATTTGCTTCCTCAATGTTTACTGTCATATGCCCATGTCAGGATCATGCAGTTATCATTATCAACACTAATCTACAACACCTACCATATTTTTGGAGGTTCATTAATTTATGTATGTCTGGCTGTCTCAGATTTCATTAGTATTCTGTAAGACTTATGCAACTTTATGTTAAGTCAGATTCAGTTTTCAACTTTGGAAAATATTTTACTAAGTTATTGCCCCAGTTTGACTTAAACCTTTACCATGAAATTTGATTTTATCTTTCTTAGTTGATTTTGATCTTGTGGGGAATTCCAGGTCATATATTGACATTTCTAGTTCTGTGCTAATAGGTTTTCTGTAGAAGTTAGTATCCAAATTGAGACAGAATGATTGTAAATAGATATTCCATGGAAGTTAGTACCCAAATTGAGACCCATGGAAGTTAGTACCCAAACTGAGACTGAATGATCATAAAAAGGCATTCCATGAAAGTTAGTACCCAAATTAAGACCAAATGATCATAAATAGCTATTCCATGGAAGTTAGTACCCAAATTGAGACTGAATGATCATAAATAGCCATTCCATGGAAGTTGGTACCCAAATTGAGTCCCCTTAGAAGTTAGTACACAAATTGAGACTAAATGATCATAAAAAGGCATTCATGGAAGTTAGTATCCAAATTGAGACTGAATGATCATAAAAAGGCATTCCATGGAAATTTATACCCAAATTGAGACCAAATGATCATAAATAGGTATTACATGGAAATTAATATCCAATTGATACTGTATGATCATAAAAAGACATTCCATGGAATTTAGTACCCAAATTGAGACCCATGGAAGTTAGTACCCAAACTGAGACTGAATGGTCATAAAAAGGCATCCCATGGAAGTTAGTACACAAATTGAGACCAAATGATCATAAATAGGTATTCCAGGGAAGTTAGTACCCAAATTGGGACTGAATGATCATAAATAGCCATTCCATGGAAGTTGGTACCCAAATTGAGTCCCCTTAGAAGTTAGTACACAAATTGAGACTAAATGATCATAAAAAGGCATTCATGGAAGTTAGTATCCAAATTGAGACCAAATGATCATAAATAGGTATTCCATGGAAGTTAGTACCCAAATTGAGACCCATGGAAGTTAGTACCCAAATTGAGACTGAATGATCATGTAACTTTTTTTAAGATGAGATGTATATTATCTCCTATGGTCAAATCACAGCTAAGCAAATCCAAATTGAACCTTTTTGCAGTCTTTCTCAAGAAATAATTACAAAATTTCGCAACCACAAAAAAATATAAGAAAGTTCTGTACATTCAGGTTGATTGATTTTGAATAATTTACATAAGGTATCTTATTATATGCTTTTCATCAAAGAAAATGAATACATGATAATGTGCATGATTAATAAATGCATTCATTCTTTCCATAGTTGTTATATTTTCAGTTTTACTCACATTATTTTATTGTTATCTTTGTTTTCACCTTCAGTTTCATTTCTTTTATGAAATTGTAAAAATTGTGCCCAGATGCTTTGTACTTTTAATTTAAAATAGTTGTATATCATAGAGGACATCAGAAGAGGTTTGTTTTATGAACTAATTGGGTTAAATCAGAAACAAGGATTTTATTATTATTATTATTATTATTATTATTATTATTATTATTATTATTATTATTATTATTATTATTATTATTATTATTATTATTATTATTATTATCATTATTATTATTATCATTATTATTATTATTATTATTATTATTATTATTATTATTATTATTATTATTATTATTATTATTATTATTATCATCATCATCATCATCATCATCATCATTATTATTATTATTATTATTATTATTATTATTATTATTATTATTATTATTGTTATTATTATTATTATTATTATTTAATGAATGCTTCTCTGTGTCCTGCAGGTCCTTATTACCTTTGGAATGTTGATGAATGATGAACAGTTTAACATTCTAGTCTCCAAGTTAAATTTCCACAATGGCTACATGAAGTATTCTGACTTCATTGCCTCATTTGATGATTCACAAAGTTACAGTCTTGGGGAGGAAATTCAACGAACTGGAAACCATCGAGTAAACTCCATCAGGGGTGATGAATATGGCATGACTGTAGAACAGGTTGAAGACAGGTTGAAAAGCAAATTAAGGGAGAATTTTGGGGTAAGTACACAAGTTGGGGGCTATTTGCTGTTCCTAATGTTTTTTAAAGAACATTTTTATGACCAAAACTTAATGCCAATAAAAAATTTACTTATGATAAGTTATAAATTCAAATCTGTGAAAACTTTTAAATATCTTTCAAGTTCATGACTTGGCAAAATATTTAATGGGGTGCAAGAGCAAGTATGCTATTAATTTAGTGTTGAGATGTTGTTGATACTTTAATATCTTAAGAGGATTAAATTTAATTATAACAATGAATCCAGATTTAAATTTTTAAAAAAATTACAGTGTGCTATACAGAGAATATGCTGTTCATATTTGCTATTTTCATTTCAACATTAATAATCAAGTTTAATTGAAAATTCATTTGGATTTTATTTCTGCAAAAGAATTTCTGCATGTAACTATTTATACTTCTGTGCCACAAACATATTCTTAAATGAATGTAGTCTAATGTGGAAACATAAAGATGGGGAAAAAGTAAGTTAAACTCAATTTTCATTAGCAGGTGTAATAAGCATTCTACTTGATTAAATGGGTGTAATAAACAGGTGAAATAATTATACCATTTGTTTAAATGGGTGTACTAAGCAGGTGTAATAGGCATACCAATTTATTTCAATGGGTTTGCATGATTTGATCATTCTGCTTATAGTTGCCTTTTCAAGTTATTTTTAGAGGGGATGATACACATACAGTGATGTCTCAGTATAAATCCCCTCAGTATACTATGCCAGGTATTGTCATGGATCCCATTAAAACTTTGAAAAGCATTGCAGTTGATCCCATTAAATTGTGTCATGTATTTTCATAGATTCCATGAAACTAGGCCAGATATTTTCATAGCTTCCACAAAACTGTGTCAGGTATTTTCATGGATTCCATGAAACTGTACCAGATATTGTCATGGGTCCCATTAAATGTGCAAGGCATTGTCATGGATCCAGTGAAACTGAGCTTGGTATTGTCATTGATCCCTAAAACTGTGTCAGGCATTGTCATGAATCCCATGAAACTGTGCCAGGTATTGTCATGGATCTCTTGAAACTGTCAGGCATTGTCATGGAGTCCATGAAACTCTGTCAGATATTATCATGTATCTCGTAAAACTACCATATATTGTTATGGGTCCTATTAAACTATGTTAGGTATTGTGATGGGTCCCATTAACTGTGCCAGGCATTGTCATGGATCCCATGAACTGGGCCAGGTATTGTCATGAATCCCATCAAACTGTCAGATATTGTCATGGATCCCATGAAACTATGCCAGGCATTTTCATGGATTCCATGAATGTCTGTCAGATATTGTCATGGATCTCATGAAACTGTGCTGTTGTCATGGGTCCTATTACAATGTGCCAGAAATCATCATGGATCCCATATGTTATGTATTATTAAGATCACATTAAACTGTGCTAGATGATGTCATGGATTCCATGTAACTACATTTTTTGTTTTATTATTTTTCCTTTACCTGTTTCATTTGATTTTATTTATTGATTAATGAATGCCAATTATTTATTATATGAATTTCATGTATCATCTGATGTGTATTATTTGCATGTTATTTGGTTTCACATAACACAATATTTGGAGATTTTTTTTTACACAATTAGGACACATTCTTGTTGGACCATACATTTGTATAAAGTGGTCAGTTACAATATGGGTCTCATGCATCACTGAAAGTCTTAGTCTTTAAGTTAATGCAGCTTATACTAATAAAACATTTGACACAATATTTAAAAAAGTTTATATATTTTTTACCTTTATCTTTCATTAATATACATTTTACAGAATTTTAACATCTTTACCTTTTAAAATTGTATCTTTTTGTACTTCATGTTTACATTTATTTAGAAATGTATATATCTTCCTAATCATTTTTGTCATTCTTTTTACATGTGCTTGTATTTGTACCTTTTATTTTTATCTTGTGTTACCTAATATTTACATTTATTTTGCATGGTTTATAATTCTAAATTACTTTGTGTAATTTTTTATGTTTATGATTATTGAAATTTTGCTTTTACTTGGCACCCTACAGCCATGATTGTGCTGGTATGCCATGAAACCCAACTACGTACATATATGAATTATGTTCCTAATTTTTATTTTAGAATTTGAGAGCAGCATTTTACAAATTTGATGAAAATCACACGGGAGCATTAAGAAAGGAAAATTTCCGGCGATTACTTGACACGTTTATGTGTGTTATGTCAGATGAAGAATTTGAAAAACTGTGTGCAAAACATGGAATATCAAAGAAAACTAGAATTACCTATCCTGAGTTCTTGGAGAGATTTGAAATACGAGATACAGCAGAGGGACATAAATGGTTAAAATCTGTACACAGGTGAATATCGTTAAAATTTGTGCACTTGTGAATATCTTTAAAATTCATACACAGGTGAAGATCATTAAAATCTGTACACAGGTGAATATCATTAAAATCTGTACACATGTGAATATTTTAAAAATCTGTTCACATTTGAATAATGTTCAAATCTGTATACAGGTAAATAACATTAAAATCTGAATACAGGTGAATATCTCCTATTATTGGTATATACTATTATATGAATTTGAGCAAAGCATTGCCATAAATTTTTTTGGGGATTCAGGTTCTCACTAGTTAATATGTTGCATGCCACATTCATGTGACTGAATCAAATGTTAGACAATAAAGAGAATTATTTCTTTTTTGTTTTCCATGGTACTTTTTAACCAGATGTATTGTCATTTTCAAAACATTTTGCTCATGTATACATCATAAATAAACATTGTGGTGCTTATAATAGAAGAAAATGTAAACATGGCATTTACTTAGCATCATGAACACTGTGTGCCTTGTGTTGTGTTTATATTAATATTGTTCTCTTATTCTTTGTCAGATACAATACAGCACAACCAACACCTACAATGTCAGCTGAGCAGGCCATGGCATTATTGAAATTAAAAGCACACAGAAATTTCAGAGATATAGCCCAGGTAAAGTGCTATAAGTGGTAACTACAAAATGCAGGTTTTTACAATACAAATAACTGTTGTAGTATGTAGAATTACTTTTTCTGTTCAATAAGGTCAGCATATATTTTGCTCTTGATGTTGGAAAAGTAAATTCACTGTTGGTACGAAAAGTCCAGTTCACTGTTGGTATGAAAAGTCCAATATTTCAGCTAAACACTGGGACTATGTTTATTAAGTGACTTAGCACGATCAAAATCAGGATTTTTTTCATTGATCTAGATCACAGAAATAATTTTTGTTTTTCAGATACTGCCTAAATTTCACTGATCTTGAAAAAATCAAATAGAGGCTGGAACAGTTTCTAATCCAGCAGGTTTTATTCATTAGCATTAACTCAAAATAGTAACACTTGCATTTTGCCAAAAACACTGACACTGATCTCACCACAGCCTCTCCTGGGTCATACTTAAGTAATTTGTGTTAATTTTGCCAGATTTCTGGTACTTTAATCATCTCTTCCCTCTCTTTGTGATTGTACTCTCTCTTGTCATCATCTTATTTCTGCTTTGTTGACTGCTGCACATCTTGTAAAATACTTCAACATGTTTACACTTGTCACCACACAATGCATTGAATGTTTATGAGGGATCATTAGAGCCTTTCATTTGAAATGCAGAGCACATTAGTAATCTCCATTTCCATTCAGCCATCTATCCATTTGTCCATTTTTCTCATGGTTTCTCATGCCAGGTATTTTTTCCTGAAAATCAACAGGGTGGCCTGTACATATTTGTGAAAGGAGGTATTGAAGGTTATAACAAAAGGAAACCTTCATTATATTTTAATTATTAAATGTACAGGAACAGTTTAAATTCATTATACTAAATTAATAAATTTACAGAAACTTTTTCAATCCAGGACTTTGGATGTTGCTTTTGTTTTAGAAATATCCTTCCATGCTTCAATAGGTTTTGGAAAACTATTTATTTATAAAAATTCATTTTTTTTCTTTAATAAAACCACACTTTAGATTTTAGCCAAGAACAATATTCTATTCCACTCTACTACTTGTGAAATGTATCATTATCTTACTTTTTTTTGTTGTTCGTCCGTTGTAGTCAACGAAGACTACTATAGTCATCTGTGAGTTGGAGAAGCTGGTTCTGTTCTGTGTGTGTGCAGGTGGCTGATAAGGCCAATCCTTGTATGGAAGGTTCGGTTGCATAATGGACACTGGATAAGTGGGACATCTCCAGTAGGGTCACTGGCACATGCTTTTCTGACTTGCCTCTTTATCGAGTGCAGCTGCTATCCTGCTCGATTCACACAGCTTGGAGCCTTTGTGTAGATAGGAACGCCAAGTGACTCAATCGCTAGCTGTTTGCTCCCATAAGTCAGGATTTATATTGAATGCTTTCAATGCAGCTTTCAAATTGTCTTTGAAGCATTTCTTCTGACATCTGTGGGATCTCTGTCCTTGCTGTAGCTCACCATAGAAGAGTCTCTTAGGCAGCCTGTGGTCTGGCATGCATACAACATGTCCTGCCCAGCGTAGCTTGGACTGCATCAGGATGGTGTGAATGCTGGAGAGGCCTGCTTTGGCTAGTACCTTGGTGTCTGGGACTTTGTCTTGCCATTTGATATTGATTGTTTTCCTGAGGCTTATGGTGTGAAAGTGGTTCAGCTTCCTGGCATGGCGTTGATACACTGTCCATGTTTTGCATGCATAATGTGGGGAGTACAACTGCCATGTAGACCTTTAGTTTGGTCATGATGCTGATGCCTCTTCTATTCCATACATTCTCATACAATCTGCGAAAAGTTGTGCTGGCTCTGGCAATGCAGATGTTCACCTTGTTGTCAATGGTGACACTCTGTGAAACTGTGCTGCCAAGGTAGGTGAAGTGGTTCACTACGTTTAGTTTTTGGCTGTTGACGGTGATATTTGGCTCTGTATACGGCTTTCCCGGGGCTGGCTGATGCAGTACTTCAGTCTTCTTAGTATTGATGGTGAGACCAAAGCTTGTGCAGGAACTGGAGAACTTGTCAATGCTGCATTGTAGGTCTGCTTCTGAGCCAGCATTGAGGGCACAATCATCAGCAAATAAGAACTCCCTGATGTTATCTCTCATAACCTTGGTTTTCGCTTGTAGCCTCCTGAGGTTAAACAGTTTTCCATCTGTACAGTACCTGATGCTGACTCCAACAACTCTGTCTCAGGAAGCATTAGTCAGCATGGCAGAGATAAAAAGACTGAACAGTGTTGGAGCCAGAAAACAGCCCTGTTTGACGCCATTGGTTACTGGGAATGGTTCAGATGACTGTCCATTTTCCAGGACTCACACTTGCATACCATCATGGAATTGCTAAACCATGGATATAAATTCTTTTGGACATCCATACTTGGCCATTACCTTCCATAATCCTTCTCTTCTGACAGTATCAAAAGCCTTTGTCAAGTCGATGTAGATGAATAAAAGGTCAACGTTTTGCTCTTGACATTTCTCTTGCAGTTGCCTTGCAGCAAACACCATGTCAATAGTCCCATGTTTTTTACAGAATCCACATTGGCTTTCTGGCAAGAGTCACTGATCAAGGTGCATAGTGAGGCGATTCAGTAGGATTCTGGCAAATATCTGTCCTGCAATTGAGAGCAAGGAAATACCCCGATGATTGTTGCAAGCCTGTTGGTTTCCTTTGCATTTGTATAGGTGGATTATGGAAGCATTTTTGAATTCCTGCATGATTGTCTCTTGCTGCCACATCAGCAAGAACAGTTCATGGAGCCTTTAAATCAGGGTTGTACTTCTTCCTTGTAGACTTCTGCTGGGATGGCATCTAAACCGGGAGCTTTGCCACTGGAGAGCAGATGGGTAATTGAGGGAGACGGTTGATGGTTCCTCATTGATGGATGAAGGGCGATACAAGACACTGTAAAAATGTTCTGCCATCATTCAAGAATCTTCTCTTTGTCAGTAATGAGAGTGTTATCATCTGTGCTGAGAAGGGGTGATGATCCGGAAGATGTAGGTCCATAACACTTCTTTCAGGGCATTGTAGAAGTTTTTCATGTCATGCTTGTCTGTGTAGCACTGTATCTCATCAGCTTTGTTGCTAAGCCAAGTGTCTCACATCTTATGGAGTTTTTGCTGAACCGTTCTGCGTATGTTGATGAATGCATGTTTACAGGAAGTGGAATTGGGGTTGTTAAGGTAGGTTTGGTGGAGGCGGTGTTTCTCATCCAGCAACTGCTTGATCTCAGCACAGTTCTCATCAAATCAGTCTTGGTGCTTTCTACATATTTGAGGGTCCTAGGATTTCCAAAGTTGTGGTGTAAACCAGTTCTCTTAATGCCGCCTATTTGGTCTCAACATTCTGATTTGCATGAGGGGTAAATTCCAGACGTTCTTCCAGGGCATCTATGAGCCATTGTTTGGTACTAGAGTGTTTTAGCTTGGTGATGTTTAGTCTTTTAGGAGCCTTCTTTCCCTTTCTTTTAGGCTGAATGCAGATGTTGAGCTTGGTGATGATGAGGTGGTGGTCTGTCCAGCAGTTAGCGCCACACAAGGACTTCATCACATGCACATCCTGCATGTCCCTTTTCCTGACAATGATGTAGTCAATGAGATGCCAGTGCTTAAAGCAATGGTGCATCCATGGGATTTGGATTCTAAACATTATAGATCCAGAATAATTTAACACATTTGTATCCATTTTTATGAGAATGTGGTCTACTATTACACATAGATGTGCCTTTTATACTTTTATCTTGCTGACATTATATTTGACTTCATATCTTTATATGGACTTTTGATTGTAATCAGCATAGATCAAGAACAATTCAACATTCTGAGGCAGTTTGATCTGAAGACTTTCATTGTTCTGGATGTATCAATTATGGGTCTTGTCTACAACATTTAGGGCTGAATTATGGTCCTTCTGATCAGCTTCCTATATTTAAGTGGAATTTTTCTTGATTTTATGAATCTCTGAGTTGGATTTTGTGATGAGCCTTTGTTCTTAAAATAAGTAACAGAAAAGAGTGAATACAAGTTTTTTGAAATTTAACAAACAATTGATTTCCCTAAAAATACAAAGTGAAAAATGAGGAAAAACTTTTTGTATTGTGAATTAAATAAAAAAATAATCTAAGAATTAAAGAAACAAGTCCTAGTTATAAAAAGTTCTGAGTAAAACTCAGTTAAATCCCTGAAGAGATCCAGAATTGAATGTGATGACATGTCTGTTATAGCCTGTGAAGTGCTGATGTATCATCAGTTTCTTGTTGAATCACAGAAATATTATTCCAGATTTGAATTCAATATAAATTCTAATGACTGTCTTTATCTAAGAATTTGTCAGAGCACTTTTGTATTTCCAGAGAAAATAATCACATGAATTCAATATCTTGGATTGCTCCTGTGGCCTAGTAGTTAGATCTTCTGCCTCAGATGCATGAGGTCATTGGTTCAATCCCATGATACCAAAGACTTACAAAAATAGTACTAACAGCTGTCTCACTTGGCACTCAGCATTTAGAGGTTAGTGTTAGGACTGGTTGGCCTGGTGTCAGATAATGTGACTGGGTGGGGGACATCATATTACATGTCTATGGCATGATGCTCTAATGCTAGACATCAATATTAACTGCTACACTGCAGACACATAGTGATATGACTGAAAAATTGTTATAGCTACATTAAAAATCCATATTACACACACACACACACACACACACACACACACACACACACACAGAGACACACACACACACAAACACACTCACATGAACACAATAATTTAAGGAAAATAAAATTTAACCCAAACTGGTCACAACATAATACAACTTAAAGTGCTAGTTGTTCACTGCATGACTTGTAAAATCCTTACAGTCACAAGATATTATAGTTCTCTGCTTAACATAAGGTCACAATTAGCATTTTCCAAAAACAATCATTACCTAATGGAAAATAACCTTTTATAATGATCTAATGGGCCTTTTTTATTTACAACACAATAGCCTACAAAATTCACTTAGTAAAGTCCAAATGCCTGACCCTGATCAACATATTTATGCCTTCTTGTTTACCTGAATAATAATCCTGATAATAAGCTCATACACATAGAGAATAATGAAGCTATTATTAGTTGTTTAGATAAATGAAACTAAAAATTAAAAAAGTCAAGCAGAAATGAACTCAAGTTTGGACAAGATCAAGTCCAGTAAACAATATTATATTACACTAAGATGTAATGAAATAAAAAAATTTAAAACTAACAGACAAACAATTAAATTAATTATACATAACAATTTCTAAAATTACATTTCACCATTTCGAGGAGTTATGGCTGCTAAATGTACAAGTTCTTCTAACATCGCTTTATCCAAACATGTTCCTCTGTTTTAAGGCCATATTGCACAAATTTGGACCCTTTGTGATAGATGCAGTTTAAGGCCCTAATGAGCAAATTGGGATCCTTTGTATTGCACTCAGCTTAAGAAACTAAGGAGCAAATTGGTACCCTTTGTAATGCATTCAGTTTAAGGCCCTAATGAGTAAATTTAGGCCCTTTGTAATGCACCATTTTAAGGCCCTAATGAGCAAATTGGGACCCTTTTATATGCACTCAGTTTAAGGCCTAAATGAGCAAATTGGGTCCCCTTGTAATTCATCCATCTATAGTAACTCTTATTAAGTGAGGTCACTTTGGAGTTATATCTCATAGTAAGTGATATATTGTATGTGATAACTTTGTAGTTGTAACTCTTATCAAGTGTTATAATGTATGTGCCTCTTTTACAGGCTTTCCTGAGACTTGACAGCAGTGGAATTGGGCTAATCAGAAAGAAAGACCTAAAGTCACTATTAGAGATATTTGTCATGCCAGTACATGGGGAGGACTTCAGTGAACTCTGGTCAAGGTGAGTCTGGTCTGTTGAAATGGTTTGCTTGTCCATTGTCCATCATCCAGTGTTCATCCATTTTTACAAGTTTGTTATTGCAACACCTTGTAAACTACTTAATACAAAACTTTACATTCATCCTGTAGTTGGTCCTAAAGGAAAATCATGTTGCTAATCAGACATCTAATATAGCCACCATCTTTAAAGTATTGTTAGCACTACTCCACCTGACTGAACAGTTATATTTACCTTAGGTCTTCACTCTGAGACTTTTTATGTCTTGTTTGTCGTAAATGATAATGGCATTATCTATGCCGTCCAGTATGGCCACAACATCAGTCATCTTGACAATCATATCAACAGAAATCATATCAACAGAAATCATATCAACATGGGGTTTTCACAAGAAGACTTCTTAAGATGTTGGTAGTAAATAAAAGTGTTCCACATAGACCTCCAATATGGGCACCACAACTATCTTGAAAATGTTATAATTAGTTCTTCTGAATGAATGATCATTTCAACCTGGGAGTTCCACTACAAGATATCTTATGCTTTTCTATTTGGTCCTAAATGAATAGGAACCTCTCAACTACTGAGAAATATTAACATGTATGCCACCATTTTCAGGCACTATAATGAAGGATACTGTCTCTACTGTGGAGAAACTGGGCATGTGACACAGGTATGCCATCTTGGCAGAAAGATTGAGTGCTTCAGATGCCATAAATTTGGACACAAATGAAGACTCTGGCATTCAGTGTATTATACATATTAGTAAGTTGGCAAAGAGGAGAATGCCAGTGCTTCATTTATAAGAAATCTAAATGAACCTAGTGGGACTCTTGACTCTACCTATTCAATGGACACTTTTGTCAATGCAATTGTTAATGTATTTTCAGTGTCTGTATATGACTTTAAAGATGCTAATATATATATATATATATATATATATATATATATATATATATATATATATATATATATATATATATATATATATATAAGCATTTAAATTTGGAAATAGAATGTCAGAATGATAAAAGTAGTATGGAGACAATCTCAATGGGTATGCATGACATACATATAATTGATACATATAATTGATATGAATCTAAATACAAAAGGTTTTAACATAGGCCTCTAAAATATACAAGGTACAGTGGGAAAAATAGACCAGATTAAATTAATGTTGTCTTCCAAGGAAAATAATATACATATTATAGGACTCACAGAAAGGAAATTAAATGCTAACCACAATGATAATCTAGTTCACTGTCAAGGCTACAATGAACCATTATGCAGGGACAGAGAGACAGGAGGGTGTGGTCTTGTTGTATACATTAGGGAAGAGGTAAATGCAGAAAGGCGACTTGATTTTGGAGTTGCAAGAAATTAAGAATCTGGGTGGAAATTTTTCAAAATAATGCAAAATCATTCCTAATTGTTTTCATTTATAGGCCACCTTCCTCCAAAGCAATTTGGAATGATACCTTTTTGAAACAAATGGAAAATATTCTTGTACAGGAGAAAGTACCATATATACTCTGCTATATAAATAAGGACCTTCTCAATACTCAGATAAGAAAATATGGATGGAATTTATTGCATCATTAGGCCTAGTCCAGCTTGTAAATGAGCCCAGAAGGGTAACAGAAAAATCAAGCACTCTTATTGCTCACATGTATACCAACCTACCAGATAATGTGGCTTGTGTTAATGTACCGAATGTTGGTCTTAGTGACCACTATCCTAATGTTTTTTTACAAGACAGGTTAAATGCAAGAGAAATAAGAAAAATACACAAAACTATCTCTTACAGATCATTCAAAATTTTTAATGAAGAACAATGTCTCAATGACCGATGTAAAGTTCTATGGAACATGACCCAAAATTTGGATGACATAGATGAAGCTCTGAGTGTGTGGACTGACTTATTTATGGATGTAGTCTCTGAGCATGCACCATTAAAAGTACATAAGTAAAGAATGAAATCCACAATAACTGGATTACTACTGAAATCCTAGACACTATGAAAACAGGAGACCAATTTAAAGCTATGGAAAACCATGCACAATATAAAATATGGAGAAATAAAATAACAAGTATGATTAAAATAAGCTAAAAAACTTATCAATCATTGCTTAAAAACAAAAAGTGCAATGAAAACTCTATTTGGAAAGTTTTCAATGAACTCATTGGAGGAACACACAAAGATCAGACAAATAAAATTCACTCACTTCTGGTAAATGACATCATAGTCAATGATGACACTGACATTGCAAATGTTTGTATTGATTTTTTTTCACCAACATTACCACAAAGTTAAAAGAACCAGTTATAGAAAACAACTTTAATGAACAGAAAAAGTTCTGGTGCAGCAAAAACTCTAAGGAAGTATGTTTCTTAAAAAATGTCTCAGTGAACTTGATACCAAGAAAGCTACAGGACGTGATCAGATTGGTCCATGACTCATTAAATCTTCTACTTCAGCTATTTTAGACAGCATTACATTCACATTGAATTTACGTATTGCAACCTCATATGTCTACAAAATATGGAAAACTACTAAAAGTAACTCCTATTCACAAATCTGGTTCTAGGGATGATGCTGATAACTACCGGTCAATCTTAATACTACCAAACTTGTCAAAATTGATTGAAAATGATGTCCATGACTCATTCATGTCATATTTAACCAAACAATCAAGTTTTAGACAGAAACATGCATGTGAGACTGCTCAAAATTTCTTTACAGAATACTGTTAACGAACTTGACAACTGGTGCACATGTAATGGCATGGTGATAAATACTGATAAAACTAAAATATTATCTCAACACAGCAAAAAACGAAAAATCTTGATAGTGATGAACTATTTCTGACATTGAAGGATAAAAAGTACCAAATGGTCTGTCATGTTAGACTACTTGGTGTTTTGGTAGATAATAACCTATCATGGACTGAGCATATCAAATATGTCAGTAAAAAAAGTCAATTCAAGTTTATGACTTCTCAGTAGGATAAGACATTTTCTCCCTGAAAGGCACAGAAAATTATTTTATAACAGTTACATATAACCCAATTTAGACTAATGTAATACAGTATTGGGTAATTCAAATGATAGAAAAATAGCAAATCTGGCATATCTTCAAAAAAGAGCATTTGGGCTAATATCAGTCCAGAAAGAAAGCAAGGAAAATTTAGTTGGTATGTTAAATATATTACCTATTAGAGACTGAATCTGGTTGAGGAAAGTCAAATTAATGTACAGGCTAACCAATAATAGTGCTCCTGAATATTGAATATTTACAATCACTATTCCAGTATAGGCTACCTTGCAATACTCCCCACATGCAATCCTTGTCTACCAAACAGTATAAAATTCCATAACCAAATAAATAATTATTTTAAAAAGTTTTCAATATTCTTGAAACTTTGCTCTGGAATAGTATTACACTTGAGATTAAAATGCCCACCTTCTTTCCTTCTTTCAAACCCACTATATCCAGTGGCTTCAGAGATACAGCTAAAATAAATAAATTCCTTTGTAGGAGGACCTCAAAATAGATTAGTTTTTAGCTTATTGCTACCCTCTTTAAATAAAGTCATTATTATTATTATTATTATTATTATTATTATTATTATTATTATTATTATTATTATTATTATTATTATTATTATTATTATTATTATTATTATTATTATTTATCTTCAAAAAGGCATTTATGAAACAACTATGCTTTACAGTAGGTTTCAAGGAAAAATGCTGTTGACTGTGACTAATGAAGGTAAAATTTGAGTGTAGGTCATGGGCAGCTAATTATTTTATGAGCTATAGAACCAGTCTAGGTGTGGTTGTATATTAAATATTGTATTAAGGTAAATAAATGTCACTGATTGGCTGAAAAAAAATGTACTGGAAATTATTAACATAACTGTTTCTTATGAAGTCTAGACATAAGTAAACTGTATGCAATAGTAGGCTGAACCCAAAACCATTTCCATTTTATCTCTGTCACTGTACAGGTAAACAGAAAAGTTTCACTGGGCCAAACTTGTATACTGTGAACCTGCAAGGGATGTTTTATAAAATATAAAGCTTTGCAACCTGCTGTTTTCATCCTTTTAATAGTTTTCCCTTGGGTAGATCATTCATTGTATGTCAGTGTGCTTGCCTTCAAAGCATACTAATTTGGCCAAACATTAACATCAGTCTATGGGAATTCAATTAATTCTCAGTGCCCCTGTGGAAGATTTTGACAGTTGATACTCTTGTAGAAAGTAGTCTGTTTGTTTGTTTGGGGAGAGGGGATCTGCAGCCAGTATTTTTTTGATGATGTTTTTCATATTGCAAATTAGTCACTGGTAAGAATTTTACTTAGCAAAATTTTTAATTTTTTTTTTATGATAAGTTAAGTTTTACTTAAACCATGGAAAAAATTCAATATACTTACTCATTTGTTACAATCCAAAATATATTTATTTACCCTATGCATGGCATTATCTATATTTTTTTTATCTTGCTAAAGATTTATTGGTCATTTTATAGAGGGCTTATCGATTAACTTAGCAAAATATGAGGTATGACATTTCTATAATTTGAGTACCTAAGCTGAGAGAGTGATACTTAATACATAAAATATCTTTTCAGGTTTGATGAGGATGGGAAGGGATTTGTGTCACACAGTGATTTCCTAGCCAAGATAGGGGCATCTGAGTTCACTCCTGGAGACCTTGTTGGCCCCAGCACAGACATAATTGATCAAAGCCGTAAGCATCTGGAGGATCACAGTGAGCAACAACAGGCAAAACATGAGAGGCTAACACTCCACCAGGCCCAAAGAGCAGCATTCATGACTGCTGAACAGGTGGAGAGGATACTTAGGTAAGTGGACAGGGAATATGACTTACTGAGCCATCTGATAGTAAACAGAGATTTGTATCCATTGGCTGTTCAGTGAGCCTGCCATTTTTCATACATTTGTTCCTATCATCATCGGTCTAAAACTATTCAAAACAGATTGATGAATCTTAGTACACATGCTTGATAGTGGTTCCGATGGCCATTTTGCTATTCACCATACTTGAAGTTTTTAGGGCTAATCAGCCTGTGATATCTGTCTGAAATTTAGTGTGCATCTTAACTATAGCTACAGTCTTACAGGTCTTATATGCATTCAGTACCGACCATTTCAGTTACTTTGATTACACATATCTTTAAGTGACAATTATTCACTTTATTTGGATCCTCCTACATATTTCATTGGAAGGCCATTACTTGCATGTCCTGACAAACACATACAGCACAGCTCAATGTTAAAGGAATGTCGGTGATGTCACATTGACAACTGCACATAAAGTCATAATAATTTAAACCATTGTCTATTTTTGTATCACTGTTAAGAGTATAATACATTTTGTGGCATGAATTGTGTTGCCACGCAAGTATCATGATAAACTATGATCATGAGCAAGCAGCTGATGCAGAACTAATAGCCATCTTGATTTTTTATTTTTATTCTTTTCCAGATTTGTATGAATGTCAGCTATAGAGAAAATCTTCAAAATATACAATTGTCATGCTTTTTATAAAATAATATAATTAGATTGAAAATCTGTTTCTACAGTCAATTTGATTGAACTAAAATCCAAATAGATTGTCCAAAATTGTCAGCTGCATTACCTTCCATCACAAAGGCTTGGTTTACTGGTTTACTGTTACTGTTTTAGAAATTCATTGATTTCATTGTCATTTTAAGTAAAATTGATGGATTGTGTTTAGTGACAAATTATGATCAAGATCAGAATTATGTGTTATCTGTAATTATCAAAAATATCAAAAGATCTCTAATTATTAAATTATGAAAGATGCAAGAACTAGGGATCTACTAATTCTTCATTGTCAAACCAGTAGTGTTATAAGAACTTTTTGATTTGTTGTGGGGATTATTCAGTGTCAAACAAAGAAGTATTATGAGGACTTTTGATTTGATCCACCATTTGTGGTGAGGATTATTCAGTGTCAAACCAAGAAGTATTATGAGGACTTTTGATTTGATCCACCATTTGTGGTGAGGATTATTCAGTGTCAAACCAAGAAGTATTATGAGGACTTTTGATTTGATCCACCATTTGTGGTGAGGATTATTCAGTGTCAAACCAAGAAGTATTATGAGGACTTTTGATTTGATCCACCATTTGTGGTGAGGATTATTCAGTGTCAAACCAAGAAGTATTATGAGGACTTTTGATTTGATCCACCATTTGTGGTGAGGATTATTCAGTGTCAAACCAAAAAGTATTATGAGGACTTTTGATTTGATCCACCATTTGTGGTGAGGATTATTCAGTGTCAAACCAAGAAGTATTATGAGGACTTTTGATTTGATCCACCATTTGTGGTGAGGATTATTCAGTGTCAAACCAAGAAGTATTATGAGGACTTTTGATTTGCTCCACCATTTGTGGTGAGGATTATTCAGTGTCAAACCAAGAAGTATTATGAGGACTTTTGATTTGATCCACCATTTGTGGTGAGGATTATTCAGTGTCAAACCAAGAAGTATTATGAGGACTTTTGATTTGATCCACCATTTGTGGTGAGGATTATTCAGCAACAAACCAAGAAGTATTATGAGGACTTTCTGGTTAGGTCCATCATTTGTTTTCTGTGTTTTTTTCCCAAGCATATTGCATTATGTACTAATCACAAATCCTTCTAATCATTGGAAATAGGATTTAGACCTTTCATTTGGGCACTCAGTATGGGAAAATGAGCAAGGAAGAATAAAGTATAAGATGAAGAATATTGGAAGAAAAGCCCTCTTTCATCATATCTTACAGGAATTTAAATTGCAAACTCACATCTTTATTAAACCTTTCTATTATAGATTTATAATGGAGATCAGCAAGTAGTTTAGTGGGTAATACAGGGTGAAATTTAATGTTTGGAGATACAGGATAGCAATTAAAGAGGAGTTTCTGTTGATACAAAAAATTGCAAGAGGAAGGAGTCCTACATGTAACATTTGACTTCTTTATCAGAGTTACTGTTGATACATTTGACAATAAATAAGGGACCTGGTATATTATTTATCTGTGTGTCTTTTTTAAACATAAAAATTAGAAAATAGGCCAAGATTAACTTAGATTTGAATGTGAATTTTTTTATATAATTCTTTCTAATAATGTCATTGCTTGTATTCCTTGCTTCTATCAATCTGTATATGACTATATTGTCTGTAGGGAAAGCATAATAATGAGAACTTTATGATCATCATTTGTTTTGCTTCCTAAATTCAACAGGAGTATTGTTTATTTCAAAACCTTCACAGATTCCCTCTACTATATAATCTCCATGTTAGTGAGTTCTTTCTTTTAGTGATATGTCCCTTCTGCATGCATATCAGGAGCAGGTAATTCCATTGATGAGGACCATACTTTTGAACACAGTTTATTTGTGCAATATGAATTTATAATAACAAGCAATATAGGGTTTTCAGGTATAGAAGATTAAAAGAATACATTTAAGCAGAGACCTCCATATATGATCAGGTATGGAAGATCAAAGAATACATTTAAGCAGAGACCTCCATATTTGATCAGGTATGGAAGATAAAGAGAAAGTTTAAGCAGAGACCTCCATATATGATCAGGTTTGGAAGATCAAAGAATATATTTTAGCAGAGACCTCTTTATTCGATCAGGTATGGAAGACTAAAAGAATACATTTAAGCAGAGAACTCCAGATATTATCAGGTATGGAATATTAAAAGAATATGATTAAGTAGAGACCTGAATATTAGATCAATTATGGAAGATTAAAGAATAAGTTTAAGCAGAGACCTCCTATATTATCAGGTATGGAAGATTGAAAGAATATCTTTAAGCAAAGACCTCCATATTTGCCCAGGTATGAAAGATTAAAGAATAAGTTTAAGCAGAGACCTCCATATTTGATCCTTCCATGAAGAGCTGTCTTCATGATTGTTGATTAAAAGTAAGAAGTTTGTTTTGAAGAATCTTTATGGTAATCTTTAGGATCTAAATGCATTGCATAACTAATTGCTTTTTTGTCTGCACTGAGAAACTAAAAAGGTATGATATCTGCTTGCAGTCATGGCAGGTGTAACATGCTACAACAATGAGAAACTTCTTTTCTGATATAAATAAGTTAATGTTTAAAATGAAATTTGACTTAAATTACAATTTTGATATTGTTACATGAATCAAATTTTCCCTAGATGACAAGAATGAGGAACTGAAAATATATTAGCATGCACATACATATAGATTGAAGCAGACTGTAGCAGACACTTCACTATAAATGACACGTGCCCTTAGGGTGACAAAAATATTTCTCACACTCTAACTCAGAAACAAACTCCAAATTATGTCATGTTTGATTGGTTATGGATTTTGGTCTTAGCCAATCAGATGTTGAGTTATATCTATATGCCACTCTGAGAATTGTTTGTATTCTTGAGACCTGCTGACTAAAGTCAACATTTATCCACCTATTTAGTTTATTTACATGTCTTTTTAAAAGACATGCCCACAGAGGGGAAAATTATCTGGTTCCCAGAATATTCTTGATTGAAAAAGATTTCATGGTAAATTTCTACCCTTATTTCTTTGAAGATACTGGTGGTATCTTATTTGTGATTGAAATATTTATCAGGATGGATTTCAACTCACAACAATTGCATAGATGTAATGGTTTTATTCAGTACTAATTTGGAACAGAAATGTCATATTTCATCATATTTATGCTCTATGAACATTTGGTAATCTTTATTTTTGTTCAGTATGTTTATATATAATTTTACCTATCTGTATATAAAAAAATTAAATTTGAATTAAATAAATTATTGTTGTTTAAAATTTTGACGAAATCTTTACAGAGATAAGATCCGAGACAAGTACACAGACTTTTACACAGCCTTCAAGAAGTATGACACTCAGAACAAGGGAAGCCTGTCAGTTAAAGATGTACAGAAAGTTCTAATGGATCTAAACTGCTTCCTTGATGATGAACAATTTTTCAGGCTGCTGGACATGTAGGTTCTATGGACATAAAGCATTTCAGTTTCTGTTATACATGTATAGTGCATGTAGTCATAATAATAACTTACTCTAAACCTACCTTAGTGGACACCTCCATATAATGACCACTTACTAATAAAAGACAATGTGCCAGTAGGTTTATTATCTTTTGAACCTCTGTACAAAGGACATCTATATATAATGGACAATATTGTATGGCCTATTGAATCTTCTTAGTTGACAAAAATTATTACAGTACATAACCTCTCTTGCTACTAGTTGAGTTCAGGAGAAACAATATTTGACACCGTGTATGTGTTTGAAAGATTCTGTGTTAGCATTTCATTTGTGTTAATAATTCTAATGAATTTTTACTTAATTTGACCCTAATGCAATAACAATAATTCCTTAATATGATCGCCTTTCCAAGATTATATTTTCAATCATAGTTATTCAATTGGGTTTTTTAAAATAGTAGATAAGAACATTTATATCCTTTTGAAATGTATTCACTATTCTGAAGGAAAACTATTTTCCTTTCATTGCAGCCAGTAATAATGACTCTTCTCACTTTATGTCTGATAAACAGTGCCATGCCCACTTTTGTCTCTTGTTTTCTTTCCTACAACTTTTGGAGGCTAAAAATTATAAAGATATGTGTTGGCAATTTCTGTATATATGAACAGTCAAAAATATCAAATTATATTTATGCCCCAGCCGTATGCATATATATATATATATATATATATATATATATATATATATATATATATATATATATATATATATATATATATATATATATATGTCTATCTATTACATCATGTCACTTAGTAACATTTGATTGAAGTCCTGTATTTAAATAACACTTGGTAGGACATATTTACTATGAAGAACTAGGTCAAGTAAGATTTTCATCATATTCTGGCATAGTTTTAAATTGTCATGGTCCCCATTTTGACTTGGGACATTGATTTTCTCCATAATAACATTCAGAGAATTTCATTTACATTACAAATACCTAGGTCAATTTTCATCATTTTCCAGTACAGTAAAATTGTATGGTTTTCAATTGTCATGGTCCCCATTTTGACTTGGGACATTGATTTTTTCCATAATAACATTCATAGAATTTCATTTACATTACAAATACCTAGGTCAATTTTCATCATTTTCCAGTAAAATTGTATGGTTTTTAATTGTCATGGTCCCCATTTTGACTTGGGACATTGATTTTCTCCATAATAACATTCATAGAATTTCATTTACATTACAAATACGTAGGTCAATTTTCATCATTTTCCAGTAAAATTGTATGGTTTTCAATTGTCATGGTCCCCATTTTGACTTGGGACATTGATTTTCTCCATAATAACATTCATAGAATTTCATTTACATTACAAATACGTAGGTCAATTTTCATCATTTTCCAGTAAAATTGTATGGTTTTCAATTGTCATGGTCCTCATTTTGACTTGGGACATTGATTTTTTCCATAATAACATTCATAGAATTTCATTTACATGACAAATACCTAGGTCAGTTTTCATCATTTTCCAGTACAGTAAAATTGTATGGTTTTCAATTGTCATGGTCCCCATTTTGACTTGGGACATTGATTTTTTCCATAATAACATTCATAGAATTTCATTTACATTACAAATACCTAGGTCAATTTTCATCATTTTCCAGCACAGTAAAATTGTATGGTTTTCAATTGTCATGGTCCCCATTTTGACTTGGGACATTGATTTTCTCCATAATAACATTCAGAGAATTTCATTTACATTACAAATACCTAGGTCAATTTTCATCATTTTCCAGTACAGTAAAATTGTATGGTTTTCAATTGTCATGGTCCCCATTTTGACTTGGGACATTGATTTTCTCCATAATAACATTCAGAGAATTTCATTTATATTACAAATACCTAGGTCAATTTTCATCATTTTCCAGTAAAATTGTATGGTTTTAAATTGTCATGGTCCCCATTTTTAAGAAATAATCCTAGTATTAATAAATGAATCAGAATTTTTCTTTTAAATTTCTTGTAGTTAATTTTGAAGTACTCGAATTCAAACAAATTTGTTTTGAAGTTTTATGTTGATCAAGTTTGATCTTTGCTTTTTTCTTGTACACATTTATGGTACTATTACCCTTGTTTGACATCTTTGCCCATGGAGATTGATATTTACTATTTTCTCGGAAACATTTATGGTGTTGTCACCCTTGTTTTTCAGAAGCCTGCCCTTAGTTACATCATTTGAGTGCATAAATCTGTATCATATGGAAATGTCAAGCTCATATTTACTATGACATTTATTAATACTAGGATTATTTCTTGAAAATGCATCAGTATATTACATGTATCTTTGTTTACTTTTAGCATTGGTTTACCAACCAACAAGAGCAGGTTGAGCTTTGAAGATTTCTTGCATGCATTTGAGGATGGACGGAAGTCAAGCTATGCACGGAGAGAAAAGGATGTGCAGATTGAAGAATATTCCAATCTTACCCCTCAAGAAGCAGAACAAAAACTAAGAGAATCAGTCTCGTTGCAAGTGGAGGTTCTTGAAAGGGTAGGTAGCTCCGTATGGTAATATTACTCTACTCTGAAATAGAACAGAGGTGTAGAGATGGAGAGTACCTTAAATTTTGTTTCAAGTAAATATTAAAAATGATGGTTTTATATTTTGGCCTCACAATTTAGAACTGCATTATAAAGACTTTTCTATAGTTGCTCAGCATGCTGAAATATAATTGTACAAAGCATATTATATACATACCACAAGGTGAAGCATAGTATAAAGTTGCTTATCATCTGTCTGTTACCAGTTTTTGTTTCCAGGAAATAACTGTCGACATCTACAGTTACCAAACTTTGTCGATGGCTTGCATTTTGGGTAAGGAATAATTCTATTGATTGGGGATCAGATCAGACGTCAGGGTTACTGACTAAAATAAAATTTGTGTTTTTTGTTGAATAACTCAAGTTCTTTAACAATCAACTAGTTTCCAACACTTTTTGGATTACTTGTACTTCGGATGATATATTCCTGTTGATTTGGAGGTCAAAAGGTCAAGGTCATTGAAACTGAAAAAAGAATAATGACATAGGCACAAAAAATTCAGTTGTTTGAATAGAGGACTGTTAAACATAAGGTGGACATATAATATACTATTCATGTCATTGTTGTTAATTGTATTGTTTGGACTCTTTGGTCTTAAACTAAGTAACAGACAAGAGCAAAACTAACATATTTTGTAAAATTCAACAAATGATTTATTTCTACAGATTATAAAAGTGAATTAAATGCCAAATTATCCTAAAAGGTCAAGATGTATAGAATTTCAAATGAATTTCATAGGTGTTCCAAGAATTGTAATATTGAATGTGAAGATGTGACACTAGTCTCAAATGTACTAGTGTGCTAATAGTCTTGCTGTATCACAATAATATAATCCAAAATGTCATTGAATGAATTCACAGTAATCCTAGTATAGTACTTTAGTCTGAAAATATTCAACACTTTGTAATTCCAAAGAATAATTTACTAAAATCCTCTCAGATAAAAACTTAAAACAACAATAAGACTGATTTCATGGAAATGAATACTTATAATATAATCAACCTTAATATAAACTAAATTTGATTGGAGCATTGGGCCCTGAAACAAGCATTATGTTGAAGTTTGAATATTGCATCAGTGAAGTTTTACAAATGGGTATTTATAATACAAGCTCTTTACAAGAACTAAAATTGCCTATTCCAATTATTATTTAGCTTTAAGATGATTTAGTTCAGCAAATACTATCTGATCACAGAGATGAAGGTAATTTATTTTTAAAGTTAGGAAGTATATCAGATTATAGGAGATAGGAAAGTGTTAATGGTCATACCAGTTAGTGATTTTGAACCAAGAATGGTGTTAAATACAAATCCTATGTACATGCTGGATGGTGTGCTGGTCAGCCTCTCATTTCAAGTGTTTCAAAATTAAATGTAGAAGAGACAAACAAAGAGCTAAAATAAAAAAACCTGATTAAAAAGTGCACTTTTCATTTCTTTTCTCATCACAATCTACCTGTGTGGGATCATACAAAACCATATAGCCCTAGCATAAAGGTTATAATAAATCTAATAAATTAGTATCTAATAATGAAATTAAAAAGTATGGATGCTTATTTGATCAAAATACCTCTTTTTAAAAAAGTAAAAAAATAAATGGACTTGTTATACATCTATAAGGAACAGTAAATCTGGCATAGTAGTAGGGTGATAAGTTAAGAAAGTTAAACTTTGGCATAGCTTATGAAACACCTTATTATGGAGCTGAAATATCCAAAATACAATATGGGTGATCTGTGAAAGGGGTTTTCAGTACAGAACAATATTCATACACTGATAAGAAACAGATTATGCTGAGAAACAACAAGCAGATTTATGCTTATACTGACAAAGGCATCATCTTTTAAACATTCTGATTTTTAAACAGGTCTTTCAGAATGGATGAGGAAGAGAGATGGATATTAAAGTCTTATGTCAATCTTGAACCATTGCCTCCTTCCTTTCATATTTGTTCTACTCGCTGTTATTTTTGTGACAAGGGGGGGAACACCCCAACCCCATAACAAACTCCTGAAAGCATCTCAGCAAATTCCAGAATACACAAACAAATAATTTATATAATTAAGATTGTCTATAGCATGATCAAAACATTGAATTAAAATGAAATTGAATTAAAATTTAAATTAATTAAAATTAAATGCTATTAGCGAAATGGATATGTATGAAGGATAATGATAGTTATGAATTTTATGCAATTTTTTCTGTTTTAGCCATCCTGACAGTGTTATGTTTAAATGAAATATTTCATGCATATTTTCAAGGTGCCCTACCTTCAATTTCCTTAATATGTTACAAGTCTATGTTCTTAAAATAACTGACAGAAAAGAGTGAGAAGCAACAAGCTTTGTGAAATTCAACAAATAATTTATTTCCCTATGATATAAAGTGAAAATAAAAAAAGAACTAGGGTATTGAAATTAAATCCCAAAATAATCCTAGAATTACAAACACAAGTCCTAATAATTTAAGTTCCAAATAAACTTTTGTGGAAATCCAAAAGTCCATTGTTGAAAGTGTTGATATGCCTATGATGGCCTGTATCATGGTGTTGTACCAACAGTCTTTTGTTGAATCACAGTAATATAATTGTAGGTTTGAATTCACTATAAATCCTAGTTAATCTCTGTCCAAGAATCTTATTTTTGAAGAGCACTCTGTATTTCCATAGAAGAATCACTTGAATAATTTGAAGAAATAAATTCAATCCCAAATGAACTACTGGACACAACAATAAAACAATTGTTTCTGCTAGATCTTAAAGCATGAATGAATAATTTTTGCAGTAGCAAGATTATATAGTTTTCCATCTGACCTCAGATCACAATTACCATTCTCTAAAACACTTCATTACCTGCGGCAAAATAACCTTCTGGAAGGTTCATAATGTTCCAAATAAAATCTTTATAGTTAGCAGTATGTTGCTAAAACTATAATATTAAATGTGTAGTATACAATAGGTAGATCAGCATTCATAAGGAATTTCCAATATTCAAGACTGAGATTGAGATAAATGTGTTTTCTAAAAAACAGTCAATTATTCAGGCTAGGTAGAAAATTAACTTAATTCTGGAAAAGGTCAAGTCCAACATGCAATGTTTTGAGTTCTTGTTAAATCATATATCTTAAGTTATTTCTTTGTTGTGGTATTTTCTTCACAAAGCGTCAAAACTGTTTTTGAAATAAATTGTTTGACTTGTATCTTGTCTAATTAAATGACATGAACTGAGTGTTTAATTTTATCAGAAATACAGCTTTTTTTAATTTACTATATTTTATTTTGTTTTTGATGGGCAATATGTACATAACAGTGTAAGTGTCTTGTTGAAGGCAACATGTAATTGAATACTTGTTATTACCGTAATCACCTTTTATATCTTAATACACTATACAATTTTGAACAACCTATGATTTTCTAAAAACAATGATTCATACATACCATAATATTTGCTTTCAGGCAGGGATTTTTTTTAACAATCCTAATTTTCAAGTCAAATTTTGATATCATAACATTTTTATAAATTGCTATCTTTATAATTCTCACTGAAGATACACATATGATCCATGAAAATACATAGCAAAACTATTTTATTTTTGTGGTACAGTCAAAAGCAAATTATATCCAAGTCCATTACAAATGAAACTAGTATGTTATTCCAATATTTAATCCAATAAAAGGATGAAAAGATGACTTTTTGTATGAACACAGTTGCTGATTTTCAGTTTTAATAGATTTTTGAAGGTTTTTTGTACAAAAAAAAACTATATAACTTTAGAACTTTCTGCACATGCTTCACCCTATTTTTGCCACGTTGCCTCATTCTGACTGGAAGAAGTCATTTTATGGTATACCAAATTTCATGAAATGATCTAAAAGGCTTCAAGGATATTAAGCAAAGGAGTGTATGACAAGCAGAAAAAACACAACTTGTAATTAAAACTTTTAAATGCTGGACAGACTTTACCTGTATTGCTATACACTGATTGTTTGATGTTATGGGATATCTGGAAGGTGGTGGTCAAAATAGTCAATATCACTTAGTGAAGTCCATTCATGAATTAATTTCACAGATAGGGTATGTTTTCTTCAGGTAAGTAAACAATCATTCTTTCATGCATGAAAAACAGTATATTTTTTTTTACATACACAGACATTACACAACTTATGGGCTGTACCTTATGAAAGTTAATGGTCTAATGTCAGGTTTAATACAAAGTTACAACATATAGGATTTTTTTTATGTTGGATTTGTGTGTAAAATACATTAAACACTAGCACCGAATAGGTAATTTATGTTTGGGCAAACTATTCCTTCATTCATAATGTAACATGAGACAAAAGCTACAACAGTGATGATTGTATAAACTTTGTTTATTAGTGGTAAATATGATTGTAAAAAATCACATAGATGCTGGTACCTTACTTTACACTGGCAGAAATACAAGTAAGTAATTAACATGAAAATTGTATGACTTTTATTTTTAAATGGCAGGTTTGGAAATATTTTTTTGGTGTCCCTTAAAATTCAGCCAGTAACATAAATTCTTTTTAGGGGATGAAGATATAGGATTTTTAAGATAGTTACACAGTAAGTGATGATGCTATTTTTGATTACTATTGCAGGCATTTGGTGCCTTTGACAAAAGTAACACTAATCAGATCCCGTTGATGAACTTCCGTCGAGTGTTGGATCTGTTCTGTTTCAAGTTGTCTGAAGTGCAGTGGAAACACATCTTGTCCAAACTTCATGTTGTTGGAGACAATGTCAACTATGTTCTCTTCCTAGACACTTACACCATGTCTGAGCTTGAGGTGAATTTTAAAATAAAATTTCCTACTAATGAAGAACTAACCCTAACTCTTATTTCTTTTAGCAGTTACTATGTCAGTACCATTGCTCTCATCTTTCATCAAAATACAATAAATAAACTTATTTATTTAGAGAATAAATATCTTGAAGATTGAGAGATATTAATGGTGTTTCTTTCAGTAATAAACTGTTAAACCACAGTGCATTATTGGAGCTGGTAAAATGGATATTTTGAACAACACACCCATAATGTTTTCATATGCTCAAACACAGTAATATCATCATTGTCCTAATACTTTTGAGAATTTTCTCACAAAATAAGAGAAAATGTAATTAGTCGTGGTATTGAGTCATATTATGACACAAAAAGGCATAAACATTTACAATAGTAGATTTTACTGCCACGTTTTTTGACATTTGACCAATCAGTCACTGCACTACATTTGAAGTTTCACCTCTTCCTTGATAATTTAAGCACATTGGGATCCAAAATCGTAGACCACACTATAAGTGAGGGTGCAAGTTATCAAGGGAATTAAAAAAAGTCTGCTAGACATCCAGAAAACTGCAGAGTTTAAGTGTGCGGGGGAGGGGACTGGGCTGATTAATTACCGAATCTTCATTTTAGTCTGATATCAAAACACAGTCAGCACTTAGTTAGGTTCTCAGAGAAACACTCAAAGACATAGCTGTTACAGTAGATTGACACATTTTACATCTAATTGCAAGAGGGCACATTGCATTTTATGATGATTACATTTAAACTAAACTAAAAGATATAACTAGAACACAAATTTCATTTGAAAAAAAAAAATTATTCAATTGGTATTTTTTTATTAAAGTACTGCCTCCACTAGGCGTAAGTGACATTTTCATTGATCAAAATTTCCATGAATATCATTAATTACAGTGTACTAAGAATTTCATTTGGAAAGAAAATGTAGTAAATTTTATGATATTTTTTTAAAGTTGATATTTCATAGCATTGATTAAAATATCCAGGTCCTATCTACCGTTTTTGATGATAAAGTGAGTGATATATCAAAGTTTCCGTTACTAGTTTTGATTGCAGTTTTCTTCAAGTTCAATAAATAGGGATCTGTCTTTTGGTATTTTCTTGTTTAAAATATGAGATCCATTCATGACCCCACATTATAAGTGGGTTTAGGAGTTATTAGGGCATGAGTTATCAAGAGAATGGTGTAAATATTTGACCAATCACATGCTGCACATCATTAGAAGGTGTGACATTTGGCTAATCAGACACTGGGCTACATTAGAATGTTTGACATTTGATGAGTCAGACACCTCAGTGCATCAAAAGATGTGACATTTGACTGTACTGCATTACATGGTGTGACAATTGACCAATCACCAACTTCACTTCATTAGAAGGTTACATTTAACCAATCAGACACTACACTACATTAGAATGTGTGCCATTCCACCAATCAGACACTGCACTACATTACAATATGTGCCATTTGACCAGTGAGACACTGCAGTACTCTAGAAGGCATGAGATATGACTAATGAGATACTGTACTACATCAGAAGATGTGACATTTGACTGTTGAGACACTGCACTACATCATAAATTGTGACATTTGGTCAGTCAGACACTTCACTATATTAGGCATGATATTTTACAAATCAGAAACTGCTCTACATCAGAAGGTGACTAATCAGATACTGTGCTAAATGAGAAGGTATGACATTTGACCAGTCAGACACTTCACTACCTTAATCTGATGTTATGAAAATTCTACCATGTACTTCCCCTCCACTCCCAATGGTCTCCTCTTACCAGGTCCATCTCAAGCAAGACTTGCCTTTTGTATTCCATCTGTTCCATAGCATTATCTTCTTACCATGTGATATTCCCCCTCCCTCACCCCACTCCCCAAACAACCCTTCATATGAGCTCACTTTTTGAACACAGAAGTGTGGTTTACTAAAAACAGGACCTCCATATTTGCTAAATTGGTACAAACTGTGAGATGTAAAGTTGAGCCTGTATTAGCTTTCTTGCTTGCCATTGGAATGGTTTCTTTCTTTTTGATTGAAATACTACACACTTTGATACCCAAATGCATGTTAATTGTACCAGACTTTTAATTTCTGATAAATCTCATATCTAGTTTTCTTTCTACTCTCACTCATATTGCAGTAAAACTTTGAAAGGCTTATAAACAGTCTTTTGTAAAGCCAGGAATATTTGCTTTCTCAGAGATATTGAACTTGATTTTGAACTAATCTGTAGGACACAGAAAGATGGATTGCCTCCCTTCAGAAATCTCTTAAGGACAGCATGCCCTACTTGAGGCCAGTGGATGAAGTTCATGAGCGACTGCAGGAAACAGTGACTGCTAAGCTTTATGACTTGACCAATGCTTTCAGTGAGGCAGATTATGCCAATCTAGGTGTTGTCTCCAAGGAAGACTTCAGAAACATTCTGAATAAGCACATATTCAGGCTATCAGATGAGCAGGTAAACTTACAAAGCAGATGTTTTATGTGGAAGTAAGAAAGCACACTTTTCTCAGAGTTTTACAATTTTCAAAGAATTTAGGCTGCTAAACTTAATATTTGTTTTTAGATAGAGCAGATAAATTAAGTGAAATCTTTTCCTAACATTGATGAGGAAAACAAGTTACTTGATTTTTTTTAATGATGTACTGTTGTTTTGTAAAGTTTAACATGACTTGAATAAGTTGTATTGCTTTTATGGATGGTTAAACTTGCCATAATGGGTACCTGTCCATCAAACCCATGTTTTAAATTTGTATAAATGGAGCCAGGTTATCATGCAATATAGCAACCATTACTAAAAACAAACACCTACAAACAACTTTTCAAAGCTGCTTTACAGAATTGACCAAAGCTTAATATCCTTGCATGATGTTCTTTTAGATTTTTACAAAGGTTTCCAATCCATTATCAAATATGGTCACTGTTTATAAAAAAAAGAAAACCTCTGAGTCACTTGTCAATAATTGCATAACAGAATTTGGCCAGATTTTAAAGAGATAACCATTGCATGAAGGCTTTCCAAGTTTATATGAATGATGCCAATCTGCCAATAAATATAGCTACAACTACTTCTTAAAATCCATTCAATAAATCAAATTTGACAGAAAGTATCCTGTCATGGAGACCTTTCAGTTATGTGCAAATGCCAGTCTGTTGTACAGTATGTTTCAACAAAATGTAACCAATTTTAAGGAAAGCATCCTGGCATAAAGACCTTTCAACAAATGATTATGTGTTATTTTGACATTAGGGCCTTTCAACACTG
Source organism: Potamilus streckersoni (assembly GCA_016746295.1). NCBI lineage: Eukaryota > Metazoa > Mollusca > Bivalvia > Unionida > Unionidae > Potamilus > Potamilus streckersoni. Next base: position 585,729 of record JAEAOA010002000.1, read on the forward strand.
GACAAATGATTATTTGTCATTCTGGCATTAAGGCGTTTCAACATCTGACAAATGATTCTGTGTCATTTTGCCATTAGGGCCTTTCAACACTGGACAAATGATTATGTGTCATTCTGGCATCAAGACCTTTCAGCACCTGACAAATGATTCTGTGTCATTTTGACATTAGGGCCTTTCAACACTGGACAAATGATTCTGTGTCATTCTGACATTAGGGCCTTTCAGCATTGGACAAATGATTCTTTCATTCTGCCATTAAGGCCTTTCAACACTCGACAAATGATTCTGTGTCATTCTGACCTTAAGGCCTTTCAATACAGGACAAATGATTCTGTGTCATTCTGATATTAAGGCCTTTCAACATGGGAAAAATGATTCTGTGTCATTCCGACATTAAGGCCTTTCAACACTTTACAAATGATTCTGTGTCATTTTGACCTTAATGCCTTTCAACACTGGATAAGGCCTTGGATAAATGATTCTGTGTCATTCTGACCTTGAGGATTTTCAATATTGGACATATGATACTGATGTGCCATAAAATATGAATGAAGATATAGAAAACTGAGGAACCTTTGCATTTTTATTTCTTCACAAGATATGCAATCAACAGAATTGGAAAATATATGTATGGAAGCATCTAACTGACCCAGATTTCTTGACAAACTGTTCTTGTGTTTGGGCTATTTAGACAGAAGTCAGCCATGTGAGCCATCTTGGACCCACCTGAGCCTCTAGTTAAAATTTTTTAACATTGTATGAAAATAATATAACCTTTATGGAAAAGTAATCCCAGGAGTCAAATTAGATATGACACTTTTTTAGATTTGTTCATCTGCTTATAACCTCCAGATCAGTGTATTACCACCCTTATCAAGAAGTATGGTTTGCTCACTGTTGTAACATTAACATCTTCATTGCTTTAACTAATTAGAGTCCATAATGTGTAAACAGACAAAAATGCTTCAGAAATAAGGAGTTAATTTTGGTTGTTTAGAGTAGATTAAGGCCAACTTATTTGGCTAGTCAGTTCATAGTACAATTGTTCTGTTAGTAATAAAGGCAAATCAGTTTTGTTTAAAACTAAGACTGAGACAGCAGAGTAGGAAGAAAGACATGTCCATTGTTGTTTACCTTGAATCCATCTCCATGACATTGCCTTGCTTTCAAAGCTCATTCTGATTGGATAGGCATAACCTAAACAGGGGGATGGAGTAGCTATGTGCAGACTTGCTACCTTGATAAAATGTTGACCTGTCATTTCTAGTTATGAGTACATATCTGCTCATAATAACCAGTCACTGGATTCTTAGCATACAGCAACTTGTGTTTTCTACATAATAATCAGTCCTTCAACTGTTGGCTTACAGCAGGTTATGATCCATGTGTTATCTAAACAATAGAGATTCCCTCAATGGTTGGCTTACAGCAAATTTTGCTACATGTGTTTTTTACATTATAAGAGAGTGCTAATTTGATTCTTCAGAAGTATCAATTCATATACCATACAGCCATTACTTTTTGATTGATTTTGCACTCAAAAATTCAAAATGTACTGTGTTGATCAGGACTCTGTCAATGATTAATTTTACACTCAAGAATTAAATATGCATTAAGAATTAATAGCTATAATTTTAAAATTCCACAAAAATATTTTATAGCACAAGAAACAAAAAATTAAAATTTAATTAATAAAATAGCTGATTAGACTGAAATAAATAGTCTAATTACTGGAAAAATAGTTTTACAGAAGTTTTAAAATCATGCCACTTAACTTTTTTCAGTTTGAAAAATTATGGTCCACTCTATCAGTGAATGAGTTTGGTAACCTGGACTATCAAACTTTCCTGAAGCGATTTTCCACAGCAGATGAGAACCCAGGTGTTCTTCAAGCTCCTACATTACAAAGATCAGTGTCAAACCTGGCAATGAAGAGACCCAATACCATGGGCCTTGGGAGGAGATCACTTACTCGGGTTAGTATAATGTTACTTTCAAATAAAAGACAAAATATGAACAAATTTGTTTTTATTGATATTGTGGACACAAAAATCGGACAAATTTGATTTCTGTGATCTGTTTTAGACTGTATAATTGGTTATAGTGGTTTTACAAAGTTGTTTTATTGTTACTTACATTTATGTATATTGTTGTGTAAATTTGTAGTAATCAAAAATCCATTAAAATTATTACTTAACCAATAAAAGTAATCCATTGTATTTATAAAAATTATATAATTTAAAGTGACATTTCATTCAGAGTGCCTTATGAAGTAATCAGCCAGATGGAGTCAGGAAGACTTAGCTATTGACCTATCTAATACTCTCTGCCTACTTGTAGTAATGCATGGAAACCATATTATTAAGAAGTCTGGCAGATAAGCCATTGAGGAGGTCAATATGGTTGTTGTAAATAAAAACTGTGTTGCAAGTTTGAGGAATTTACCATCAGAGTTTTTAATTTAATTCCTTACTGGATGCACCGTCACTTTGAGATCTATGCCAACAAGGTAAAAATATGCAGAGGAAGTCTATGTAGATGATTTGCATATGTTCATAGTAAATACTATAAATTTTGGAGTAAAATGTCACTGGTTTAAGCGGAAAAATTATAAGACCCCAAAGATGCACATTAACTTTGCTTCATATACATTGGATAGTTCTGACCTGTCAATAAAACTGGGCACATTAACTATTTTTTACCAATTAAAAATATGCATCAAATTCACTGTATAATTAAGCATTGCTGTCTACCATATTTCTTGACAAACAAAAAAACCACACTTGATTACTTTCTTCCTACACTGCAAATGAATTTAAATAATTATGCAGAAAATCACTGAAAATTTATCAGAAAAATGGTTTGCAGTTGTGCTTGGGGCATATACAATGCATATTGTCATTATTTTGAAAGTATTCAAAGGGATGTTTTTTTTAAATTTTCCCAAATCAAACACCAACACAGAAAAATGTCTGTTGGAAATGATGCATTATTTATACAATATAACCTATTATGAGAGACAGTCCCTTCTGCCAACAAAAAGTGGTTTCTCAAGACAGGTGGTCTCTCATTGCAGGTTTGAATAAAAAGATGTTTCCAAGATCCAGTTTCAGAACAATTTCAAGAAAATAATCACAATCACTGTATATATATTCTATTCCTTAACAATAGTTCTTGCTAAAATATTGTATGCATTCATCTAAAGACAAAATTATATAGCAGTAAAGATATAATTCTATCATTAAAAATGAAATCACATTCACACTTGAAGATCACATATTTTAGCATGTGAAATTGTTTCTGAATTACTCCTTTTTCTTTATAACAACCTAAATGTTTTACTGACGTTTCAACCATTTTGCAAGTGGTCTGCACTTTTTCACTTCTTTCAGTTAAAATAATTTTCTCCAGCATTACAATTTGTCTCTTTTTAGTTGGAGGTTCATCAATTGTTGTTAAGATTCTAGGTGTTAAAATTATTAGTGCTTAGTTATAATATCAAACATAAAGACGGTTTTTACAGGGCTGTAGGAAAATATGCAAAATGTGCATTGCATATCTAACAATTAATGAAATAAAAAGAAACAATTATCTCATCCAGAAGCAGGACCATTTACAAAAGTCAACAGCTTCATTCAAAGATGACATACAGGGATTAACTCTATAAGCAAATTGTGTAACCCAGTCACACCAGCCTGAATAGACAACAGCTTTGTGACTGAGATGTAATCACTCAACATCAGGGGGAAAAACAACAAACATCACCAAGTCTTGAACACTGTACATCAAATCCCATAAATGATTCTCTCTTGCTGGTTTACTAGACAATGACCTTATTCACCTCAGCAAGATGGATTAACTCAAGACAATATACATGACCACTATGTCAACTTTAGTACTATTTGCAACATGTACATTAGCCTTGTTTATAGACTGTAGCATCAATCATTGGTAGCAACAATCCTTTTTTAATATTCCTTTTATGTTTGTTTTTTTTATCAGAACAATTGATACTAATCAAGCAGTCATTGTAACAATTGATTAGATATAGGTCAGTGGTGTCTGTCTGTTCTTTTGGTCCATTTATTCATAGGGATGCCAGGTCCTACTAAGGCTGTAAGGAGAGGCTAAGTGCAGGAATATTGAGTTTGGTTCCCTGCTTTGTATGCTCCCTGTGTTTCTCATCCCTATACAAATAATGGAGAACAACACAGGAATCATACATAGCAGGAAACTAGACTAAGAAATAATCTACATATACTATAGTCTGGGTTACAACAGAAACCATAAAACACTATAAGCATAGCTAAAAAAATTCAGACATTGATAGCTAGCCTTTTTTTTTTAAAAAAATTTTTATTTAGAACGGTATGAGCGGTCATTCTTACAGGGATTAAATAAAGGTTGGTGGAGTTTGTCCTCTTTTTTGTAAATGCGGTCATTTTTAAGTGCCGAAATGCATATTTTGCCAAGACATCATGGTCGCTGATTACATTCAGCAGGTGGTTGCTCATAACAGCATTTATATACTATAAAATCGATCCATGCATTATGATTGTCATCAGAAATGACAGGTGGTTGCTTATTGCAGTGGTCACTCATAGCAGTTTTTACTGTAATAATATTTCATATATAATTAAACAAAACTGTTTTTAAAAAATGACATTTGCTGTGCTTGTGAAATTCTGAACACAATTTTATACTAATTGTATGCTTATGTTCAAATTGTGCATCATATTTGAGTCAAATAGTACATGCAATAAGGAAAACGTGTATACATGTTGTTTAGTTTTGCCTTTTTAATACCTTGGCTAGTTTTTTCAGAATTATTGGAATCCAGCTTCATGCTTCATTTGCCTTGATTTTGTTAAAATTTTCAAAATTGAGCATTTTTCACAACCCTATACATTTAATTCTGGAATGGTTTTAATCCTGTTGATATCTAGAAATAATTATTTCTAAATTTTAAATTGAACTTTTTTTAATACAAATTTTATTATGGAAGGTTTCTTAAACAACATTTTAAATTTATGAAGAGGTGAAACTGTTTTATTAGGCATGAGACTTTAAATAACCTGAAGCTATGACCTGCCATTTATTTCAAATAAAACTAATCTTTTAAAAATTACTGATTTTATAACACTTGCAAAATGTTATGACATCAATGAAATAAGATCAAATGAGTCACACTAATTGGCAAACAAAGGTAAAAGCTGATGCAAATATACCTCTTGCCAACATACCTGTAGTGGCTTATTTCAATATGCCATTATTATTTATTTCTTTTTTAAGAGATTATGATCAATGATCATTTTATATGCATGTCATATGATTTAAATTTATTGGTTTATTAATTATACCCATTCATGAATATATCCTTGTGTCTTCAAGCCTTATGAAATGCTGTCTGAAAAATATTGCTATCGGGTAAAAAAGTTTCAAAAATATTGATGAGAATATTTTCAATGAATGTGATGAAAAATCGATCTGCCATTGTCATGAGAATGTTTCCAATGAATATGTTGAAAATGGATGTGCCATTGTCATGAGAATGTTTCCAATGAATATGTTGAAAATGGATGTGCCATTGTCATGAGAATGTTTCCAATGAATATGTTGAAAATGGATGTGCCATTGTCATGAAAATGTTTCCAATGAATGTGTTGAAAATGGATGTGCCATTGTCATGAGAATGTTTCCAATAAATGTGTTGAAAATGGATGTGCCCTTGTCATGAGAATGTTTCTAATGAATGTGTTGAAAATGGATGTGCCATTGTCGAGAGAATGTTTCCAATGAATGTGTTGAAAATGGATGTGCCATTGTCGTGAGAATGTTTCCAATGAATATGTTGAAAATGGATCTGCCATTGTCATGAGAATGTTTCCAATGAAGATGTTGAAAATGGATGTGCCATTGTCGTGAGAATGTTTCCAATGAATATGTTGAAAATGGATGTGCCATTGTTATGAGAATGTTTCCAATGAATGTGTTGAAAATGGATGTGCCATTGTCATGAGAATGTTTCCAATGAATGTGTTGAAAATAGATGTGCCATTGTGATGAGAATGTTTCCAATGAATATGTTGAAAATGGATGTGCCATTGTCATGAGAATGTTTCCAATGAATATGTTGAAAATGGATCTGCCATTGTTGTGAGAATGTTTCCAATGAATATGTTGAAAATGGATGTGCCATTGTTGTGAGAATGTTTCCAATGAATATGTTGAAAATGGATGTGCCATTGTCATGAGAATGTTTCCAATGAATATGTTGAAAATGGATCTGCCATTGTCATGAGAATGTTTCCAATGAATATGTTGAAAATGGATGTGCCATTGTTATGAGAATGTTTCCAATGAATATGTTGAAAATGGATGTGCCATTGTCATGAGAATGTTTCCAATGAATATGTTGAAAATGGATGTGCCATTGTCGTGAGAATGTTTCCAATGAATATGTTGAAAATGGATGTGCCATTGTCATGAGAATGTTTCCAATGAATGTGTTGAAAATGGATGTGCCATTGTCATGAAAATGTTTCCAATGAATATGTTGAAAATGGATGTGCCATTGTCATGAGAATGTTTCCAATGAATATGTTGAAAATGGATGTACCATTGTCATGAGAATGTTTCCAATGAATGTGTTGAAAATGGATGTGCCATTGTCGTGAGAATGTTTCCAATGAATGTGTTGAAAATGGATGTGCCATTGTCGTGAGAATGTTTCCAATGAATGTGTTGAAAATGGATGTGCCATTGTCATAAGAATGTTTCCAATGAATGTGTTGAAAATGGACATGCCATTGTCATGAGAATGTTTCCAATGAATGTGTTGAAATGGATGTGCCATTGTCATGAGAATGTTTCCAATGAATATGTTGAAAATGGATGTGCCATTGTCATGAGAATGTTTCCAATGGATATGTTGAAAATGGATCTGACATTGTCATGAGAATGTTTCCAATGAATATGTTGAAAATGGATGTGCCATTGTCATGCGAATGTTTCCAATGAATATGTTGAAAATGGATGTGCCATTGTCATGAGAATGTTTCCAATGAATATGTTGAAAATGAATGTGCCATTGTCATGAGAATGTTTCCAATGAATATGTTGAAAATGGATGTGCCGTTGTCATGAGAATTTTTCCAATGAATATGTTGAAAATGGATGTGCCATTGTCGTGAGAATGTTTCCAATGAATATGTTGAAAATGGATGTGCCATTGTCATGAGAATGTTTCCAATGAATATGTTGAAAATGGATGTGCCATTGTCATGAGAATGTTTCCAATGAATATGTTGAAATGGATGTGCCATTGTCGTGAGAATGTTTCCAATGAATATGTTGAAAATGGATGTGCCATTGTCATGAGAATGTTTCCAATGAATGTGTTGAAAATGGATGTGCCATTGTCATGAGAATGTTTCCAATGAATATGTTGAAAATGGATGTTTCATTGTCATGAGAATGTTTCCAATGAATATGTTGAAAATGGATGTGCCATTGTCATGAGAATGTTTCCAATGAATGTGTTGAAAATGGATGTGCCATTGTCATGAGAATGTTTCCAATGAATGTGTTGAAAATGGATGTGCCATTGTCATGAGAATGTTTCCAATGAATGTGTTGAAAATGGATGTGCCATTGCCATAAGAATGTTTCCAATGAATGTGTTGAAAATGGATGTGCCATTGTCATGAGAATGTTTCCAATGAATGTGTTGAAATGGATGTGCCATTGTCATGAGAATGTTTCCAATGAATATGTTGAAAATGGATGTGCCATTGTCGTGAGAATGTTTCCAATGAATGTGTTGAAAATGGATGTGCCATTGTCATAAGAATGTTTCCAATGAATGTGTTGAAAATGGATGTGCCATTGTCATGAGAATGTTTCCAATGAATATGTTGAAAATGGATGTGCCATTGTCATGAGAATGTTTCCAATGAATATGTTGAAAATGGATGTGCCATTGTCATGAGAATGTTTTCAATGAATATGTTGAAAATGGATGTGCCATTGTCATGAGAATGTTTCCATTGAGTATGTTGAAAATGGATGTGCCATTGTCATGAGAATGTTTCCAATGAATATGTTGAAAATGGATGTGCCATTGTCATGAGAATGTTTCCAATGAATATTTTGAAAATGGATGTGCCATTGTTATGAGAATGTTTCCAATGAATATGTTGAAAATGGATGTGCCATTGTTATGAGAATGTTTCCAATGAATATTTTGAAAATGGATGTGTCATTGTCGTGGGAATGTTTCCAATGAATATGTTGAAAATGGATGTGTCATTGTCATGAGAATGTTTCCAATGAATATGTTGAAAATGGATGTGTCATTGTCGTGAGAATGTTTCCAATGAATATGTTGAAAATGGATGATCCATTGTCGTGAGAATGTTTCCAATGAATATGTTGAAAATGGATGTGCCATTGTCGTGAGAATGTTTCCAATGAATATGTTGAAAATGGATGTGCCATTGTCATGAGAATGTTTCCAATGAATATCTTGAAAATGGATGTGCCATTGTCATGAGAATGTTTCCAATGAATATGTTGAAAATGGATGTGCCATTGTCATGAGAATGTTTCCAATGAATATGTTGAAAATGGATGTGCCATTGTTGTGAGAATGTTTCCAATGAATATGTTGAAAATGGATGTGCCATTTTCATGAGAATGTTTCCAATGAATATGTTGAAAATGGATGTGCCATTGTTGTGAGAATGTTTCCAATGAATATGATGAAAATGGATGTGCCATTGTCATGAGAATGTTTCCAATGAATATGTTGAAAATGGATGTGCCATTGTCATGAGAATGTTTCCAATGAATATGTTGAAAATGGATGTGCCATTGTCATGAGAATGTTTCCAATGAATATGTTGAAAATGGATGTGCCATTTTCATGAGAATGTTTCCAATGAATATGTTGGAAATGGATGTGCCATTGTCGTGAGAATGTTTCCAATGAATATGTTGAAAATGGATGTGCCATTGTTATGAGAATGTTTCCAATGAATGTGTTGAAAATGGATGTGCCATTGTCATGAGAATGTTTCCAATGAATATGTTGAAAATGGATGTATGTGCAATTGTCATGAGAATGTTTCCAATGAATGTGTTGAAAATGGATGTGCCATTGTCGTGAGAATGTTTTTAATGAATGTGTTCAAAATGGATATGCCTTAAGATTCAATTCCAACTACAGGATTCTATTCATTACCACATAAAATGTACACAAATATGTCTGGTTTCCATATTTTAACATAATGTTGGCAATTTGAGAAGTTACTAAACAGCTTTATTTAAAATTACAAATACTAAAGGTTAAATTTTCTCAGTGATCCCAAACATTTGTCATTCAACAATAATGCAGGCTTTTATTTACATTTAACATTAAAGCAGATATTGAAAATATGGTGTTGATATATTCATTAAGATTCAGTTTTGTTGGATGAAATCGCAGTTAAATATTGCACATGTTGATGTCAGTTGCATAATAGGTAATTGAAAATAGGAATGTCAAAACAAGGAAACATTTACAAAATGTATTAATTAGTCTGCTTCAGAAAATGTTAGGATGAGACCTAACTGTAGATTTATGAATAAAAATTCATAGACAGAGGGCAAAAATGCTGAAATGTATACTTCATCTGTTCCAGTATCAACAAGCTAAAAGCATATGCTAATAAATCACTGTAGATATTCTAATATTTACCTTGGAACAAATATATGTAAATCATCGACATACAGTTGTGAATATGGCTGAAAAAAGGAAATTTATCTCCTTCATGCATTTTTTTCTAGATTAGTTTCCTTTGAAAATGGATTGAAAGAAATGCCACCATATAATCTGTCTCCATATTAAGTGTATGTGTTACTTATTTTATACCATTGCAACAATTTAAATTAAACCTTTACACAACAGGATTTTTCTTTAACAAGTTGGTCATTTTTTAAACTCTAATAGAATTATTCAGTCCTAGCAACATACAACTGCAGAAATGCCCATTATTTAACAACAGCACATGGTTTTTAGTGTACAATTTGGTTCCTGGGACAGGATGTGTGCACAAGATGAATTTCATTGGTAATTTAGTACTTGTAGAAAGTTACTGATCAGTTTTATCAATCATTTAGTACTAGTCATTTATCAGTTTCATTGGTCATTTAGTACTTGCACAGAGTTATTGATCAATTTCAATGTTCATTTAGTATACATAGACCTAGTCATTGAAGCCATTCTGGTGGCCTAGTAGTTAGAGGGTCTGCCTCCCAAGCAAAAGTCCATGGGGTCAAACCCAAGCTGAGTCATACCAAAAACTTGTAAAAATGGTACTAACAGCTGCCTCACTAGGCACTCAACATTAAGAAGTCAGTGTTAGGACTGGTTGGCCTGGCATCAGGATAATATAACTGGAGGGACATGATGCTACATGTTTGTGGCATGATGCCCCAGTGCTAGACATCACTATAAACTGCCACACTGCAGACATCTTTTTAATTTTTTTAAAGCTATGTTAAAAATCCAGACACAACACACACACACACACACACACACACACACACACACACAGAGTTATTAATCAATTTCATTGGTCATTTAGTACTTGTAGACAGATTTATTGATCAATTTCATTGGTCATTTAGTACTTGTACAGAATTATTGATCAATATCATCAGTCATTTAGTACTTGTAGACATGGTTATTGATTAATTTCATTGGTCATTTAGTACTTGTAGATAGAGTTATTGTTCAATTTCATTGGTCATTTAGTACTTGTATACAGTGATGTGATGTGATTATGATTTTTAACGTAGCTTTAAAAAAATTTCAGTCATATCGATACAATGTCTGCAGTGTGGCAGTTTATAGTGATTTCTAGCACTGGGGCATCAGGCCGCAGACATGAAGCATGATGTCCCACCCAGTCACATTATCCTGACACCAGGCCAACCAGTCCTAACACTAACCTCGAAATGCTGAGCATCAAGCGAGGCAGATGTTAGTATCATTTTTGTAAGTCTTTAGTATGACTCGACTGGTGATCGAACCCACAACCTCCTGCATCCAAGGCGGATGCTCTAACCACTAGGCCACTGGAAAGGTTATTTGTATACAGAGTTATCGATTAATTTCATTGGCTATTTAGTACTTGTACAGAGTTATTGATCAGTCATCTGAGTACTCATTACATCCTATTTTCCTAATTTCTATCAGTTGGACATGGGACGCCCAATATTTTCCCGAGGTCAGTCCAGAATGTCTACTCCAATGGTCAATGCTGAATTTGCAGAAAACCGGGTAAAAGATGTTATTTACAAGAACTGGAAACAGATCCAACAGCAGTGTCGTCAGCAAGATCTGGATAACACAGGAACTATCAGTACTGTGCACTTCAAAGGTATGCATTTGTTAAAAAATACTTTACAATCTTTACTCTGACCTTGAGCTTGTCATGTATACATTTACCACATGGCTTTCCATTACTTAAATGTATGATAATTAAGGCAAATATCTTTGTGGGGGCTGAAAACCAGATGTACCAAAAAAGTAAGAGTGAAGAAGGAACTAGCCATATTATAACTAGGTATCCATTCTTGGAATAAAACATGAGACTTTATTGTATTTTCCTTGTCTGTCCATTCCTATCCCATAATATCATGTAAGTTACAGTTTTTTACCACTCAGTAACTTCTGAAGAACATCATGGATTTAAGTAGAGGAAATTTAACATTAAGAATGTCGAAGTCAAGTTCTATTTTAACTGTTTTCTGGCAAAAGTTTACTGAGCAATGGTCCCTGTTTGACTTAGAACTTGATCTTTCAGTTTCATTTCTGCTTTATAACCTCAGGAATTTAAGAGAAATTATATTCAGTATTTTTATACTTCTAGTTGTATTCTTTCCCTGCACAGTTAGAAGGAGTTATGGTCCCTGATTAGCATAGCATTTTTGCTCTTTAATTTGTTTCCTCTCAGAAACTTTTTATAGATATAATGTACTGAGGTCAGGCTTTACATTATCAGAACATGAGTTAGGTTCAAGTTTTGGACATTATGGACCCTGTTTGACTTCAAACTTCCTTTTAATTTCTGCTCCCTTACTTTTTAAGTACTTCATGGATTGAAGCCAGATTTGCGGGTATAGTTTTTTTTCAAGTTAGATCTTTACTGTTTTCAAGCAAAATCTTATAAAGTTAATGTTTGAACCTTGCCTTTCAATTACATCATACTGGTAGTGGGCATGCATTTGGATTTATTATAGCCAGTGGTTTTTGCATTGAAAATCTTGTAAATAAGCAGAGAAATAAATTATGATGGATCATTTAATCGTCTCACACACACACACACACACACACACACACACACACACACACACACACACACACACACACACATTCATGGTAATTAGGAAAATGTCTCTTGCCATGTTTTAGCCTTGAATTTGAGAAGTAAAAAAATCTACTTAGGATAAAATTTCACAAATTGAGCATGTCAGTTTAATTTATTCAAGAAATTGTAAATTTGGATGTCACCATATATTTTTTTTTAAAGTTATATAAAAATAATTTTTTTATGATAATATTATATCTCAGAAATCCTGAACAGTTACCGTGTGGATCTGGACAGCCAGGAGTTCATGGATTTGATGACAAAGTATGACTTGAAGGAAAATGGAACCTTCGCCTATGTAGACTTCCTGCGACATTTCATCCTGGATTTGAAACCACAGGATGACTCTCGGCTCAATATGTTGTCTAGGAAGAGGATACACACACCAAAATTCACTGTGAGTGCCTAGAGAATTTTATAGTCAAAGAGAAAAAAAAGAACAGAAACATTTTTAGCAGCAAATAAACATTTAATGATGAAACAACACAATTTGTTTATATAATAGATGGTACTCATGCCTTTCCATTATATGAGTCTCAGGTAATGGAGCCGATGGGTTTCAATAAGAAATAAGAATGAGAAGTCAGAGAAGGGGGGTAGGCAAGGCACAACGTCCATTCTTTTAGTTCACTGGGAGCATGAATAGCAATGGTTGGGGAGGGACATGGGCTGAAATTGTGTTGATGTATCAACTAAAAGTTTAGACTTTCTTTACTTGATGGAGAAATTTATTTGAAAATAATTTTATAGTACTATATAACTTTGTTACTAAGGAGATGAATTTTCCCTCCCCTCAATGGCAACATCAATACATGGACATTTCAGGGTACCCACAAAGGAATCTAAGGACAAGACTATTACACGGTGTCCTATCATAGTTCCTCAAGTCAAAAACCATAGTTCTCATAAGAACCAAAAGTGGACAAAGTTTCTTTACACAACTGCCTCCATCTCTCAAAATTGACATTGTATCCACACCGCCCTTCCCATAGACTCTGGTAGGAGGAAGACTTTAATTCTTTTCTGCCAGTGGGACAAGATTTACCATGAAAATCATTGGACCTGACAAGTGGTTTCCAAGGGACTCTGCATCATTTTCAAAACAACTCTGTCTGGAGTATCATCAGCTTTAAACATTCCAAGAGACACAATCAAAGCTACCACCACCGCCTTGCAGCAAAAAATTAACAACCTTCTTCAGAAAAGGGTAGTAGAAATCATTCAAAATAATAAATTCTCAGGGATTTTATTTCATGTTTTCTTGGTCCCTGTCATCAACTTGAAGTGCCCTCAAACAATTCATTCACAATCCTTGGTTCTTGATGGAAACTCCATGACACATTTTGAATCCTGCTCAAGAGGGAGACTTTGCAATCAGCTTGTACTTAAAAGACATATCTCTTCATGTCCATATTCACAAGGCTTCCAGGATGTTCATGGGATTCACCTACAGTGACAGCCTATCTATTCTGAGCACACCCAGTTGGACTCAATATCAGTCCCTGGGATTTCACTCGTCTAATGAACCACATTATGGCTCATGTCTGGCCCATTTCCAAGGTGGCAACATCCAGTTACCTAGATGATATTGTGCAAAAACATTCAGATGAATTATATATTAGAACAAAATGTTATAAGTCATTGTTATACTGGGTTTTCTCATCAGCAAGGACAAATCCAACCTAGTACCATCTAGGTATGTAATTCAACACGCATGTAAACAGAGTAAGTCTCCCTTAGGAACAGGCACTGAAAATCAGCTTGTATGTGCATAGGAATTCATTTGCTTTCTAGACTTGCTCAATGTGGTAGCAAACCTCATCATCCTAGGTCGCCTTTATATGAGAGGCCAAAAGTTTGTTCACTGGACCAACCTCTTCCCATTTGCTCAATATGAGGTACCCTCTGCCTTCTTGGAGTGATGTAATTTTGCTCACAGCAGGTAAACCTCTACAATTGCAACTGCCAGAGGTCACAGTCTGTATGGATGCAAGAAGGCTGGTAGGCACACCTACCGTCATCTTTTTTGGAAGCCAATGAAGTGTGGTCTCTCCATGACCAGCATCTATTTATTAGTATTCCTAATATGAAGGCCACAGAAAGCTTTTCACTGGTGGCAGGAATTTTTCACTGAATAAAGAGTCCTCAAATGGCAAGGTGGAACCAAGTCCCCAGTTCTTGCATATTGGAATGGGACTTTCTAAAGTGGTGTCATCTACAATAAATGTCTAAGTTTGTCACATTCCTGGAGATCTAAATGTAATAGCAGATTCTTTGGTCTGACACAGTAAGCTTATACAGATGGAATGGTTTCTCCATGCCTTGGTTTGATATGCACTCAATGGACTGACCATTTGTGGAACTGTTTGAGACAAATTGAAATACCAAGCTTCCAACCTTCATCACACCAGTCCCAGATCCCAAAGCCTGGGTAGTCAGTGTGCTATTCATAGATTGGATTGGTCTCATATTCACTGCATCAGTCAGATAGGAGAAGTCATGTGATCAATGATCTCATCAATCTCACAGTGGAAATTCCACAGAAAATAGAATTTCCTTCATATACTCACACAACCATGATGGCAGTTGTTTCACACCCAGCCCAGACCTAATGAACATCTGGATCATATTAAACAGGCATTTGGAAATAAATGGTTTTATCAACCAGTCATGGAGAGGATCACTCTAGTAAGAAGGCCCTCCACTCAGAAAACTTAAAAAGGCAAATGGAAAACTTTTACTCAGGATTGATTGCTCATGCAAGTGCAGCCTTTGGCAGACTTCATAAAAGAACAGAAGAGGAATCAGCCTGCAAACCAAGGTTAAGGTGTACTGTGCAGTAAATCTGTCCTTCCTCTTGTACACCTGTGAGACCAAAGTGGTTTGCCATCTGTCAGACTCTGACATTAAAAAAATGGAACTGAAAATGAAATATAAGAAGGAAACAGAGTTAAGGAAGCTTGAGCTTCAGAATGAGATAAAGAAAAAGAACAAATGAAATTACAATTTGAAGAAAAGGAAAAAGAAAGGCAAATAGAATTACAAAAGGAACAAATGCATTCAAAGAAAGAAAAAGAAAGATAAACAAATGGAGTTACAGAAAAAACAAATACAGTTAGAAAAGGAACAAATGCATTTACAGAAAGATAAAGAAGATAAACAAATGAGAGAGAGAGAGAGAGAGAGAGAGAGAGAGAGAGAGAGAGAGAGAGAGAGAGAGAGAGAGAGAGAGAGAGAGAGAGATGCAAATTAAAATGAAAGAATTTGAGCTGGCAAGTGACAGGCATGATTCCACTTCTCATGCAAATTTAAATTTTAAAATTTTAGGAAATGTCAATTTAGTTCCCCTTTTAGTGAAAAGGAAGTAGACAAATATTTGATTCTTTTTGAAAAAGTTGCCTATAATTTAAAATGGGCAAGATGGCAAGGCCAGAGATATCTATATATCTCTGTCATTAGAACAAAGTTCTAATTATGATTTGGTTAAGGAATGCATCTTGAAGGGTTATGCTTTAGTCCCTGAGGCTTATCAGCAAAAGTTCAGAAACTATAGGAAAGATGCTAGACAAATTTATGTTGAATTTTGTTAGAGAAAAAGAACAGTTATTCAAAAGATGATGCTTAGCCAAGAAAATCAAACATGATTTTGAGTATTGAACAATTAGTATTACTTGAAGAGTTTAAGAACTGTGTCCATAGTGACATTAAGAATCATCTCAAAGAGCATAAGTTTGAAACCTTGGAACAATCTGATATTGCTGTTGATGAGTATTCCTTAACTTATAATGTTCCTACTGTAAGCAAATCTTTAACTCAGCAGTCTACTGACAGAAAGGTGTTTCAATCAAATACGACTCTCAGTAAAACTCAACCTGACACAAATTCTAAAAATCAAGCTTCTAAGAGACTTGATTCAAAATCCTTGTCTATTCCTAAGTGTACCTATTGTAAGATAAAAGGACACAATTTCTGATTGCTTCAAATTGCAATATTGGCATCAGAATCAAGATAGACCTATCCCAAATGCTCTTATTTCTGAGAGATCAAGGTCACAGACATGTATTGAGAACAATACATTTGTTGGGCTTGAGAAACCTCAGTCTGATTGTGTTTTAGAGAATTTTGAACCATTCATGTCAAAGAGTTTTGTATCACTCTTGGGGGATTTGGCCAATCCTATCCCAGTTAAAATGGTATGGGATACAGAAGCTTTTTAGAGTCTTTTAGTTTCAGGTATTTTGCCTTCTTTTGAGAAGACCTTTTCTAATGAGGGTGTTCTCATTCAGGGAGTAGAGCTCAGCTTTGTTAATGTTCCTCTCCATTCTGTTAATTTGTCATCAGACTTAGTTTCAGGACATGTGATTGTCAGTGTAGTGTATACTTTACCATTGAGGGCATTCATTTGTTGCTAGGCAATGACTTAGATGAAGACAAGGTTTTTTTTGTGGTTAATCCACTTGTAACTGACAAGCTTTCTTTGGATCAGAAAGTTGATTATCTTGAAAAAGAAATCCCTGATTTATTCCCAGCTTGTGCAGTTACCAGAACTATGGCAAAGAAAATGCTTGTATTGGTCAGGCTTTTGATTAGGTCACTTTCACTTCTAATTGGATCAGTCAAAAGGCATTGATCATAGTGATCCTCTTTTGATTACTCATTCTCTTTTTTCTGATTAGAGTGACAAAAGACAATCACTTGTTGTCAAACAGGAGAAGCATCCTGATATTTCATTAAAAATGGAGTTCTTATGAGAGGTATCTGTTTGTGATGTATGGTCAGTAAAACATCAGACTGTGGTTCTGAAACCTTACAGACAGGAAATACTTAGTTTGGCCCATGAAATTCATCTACAACTTACCATAAGATCTTGACTCCATTCTATTGGCCAAAAATCAAAAGTGATGTGTACAAGTTTTGTAGATCTTAACATACTTGTCAAATTGTAGGAAAACCAAATGACAAGATACCTAAAGCTCATCTGCAACCAATTCCTGCATTTGACGAACCATTCAGTAGAAGTTTGGTAGATTGTGTTGATCCCTTACCAAAGCCAAAGTTAGGTAACCAAAATTTGTTGACCATGTGTGCATCAACAAGTTTTTCAGAGAAAATACCTTTGAGGAATTTAGCTCAATTAGGCTTTTTCAAATTTGTTCAATCTGGTCAAAGGTCAAATTTCAAGTCTGGAAAGTTCCAGCTTGTTATATTTGAATTTGGTATTCAGGAGTCAAAAGTGAAACTATGGTTTCACCAAAATAATAATAATAATAATAATAATAATAATAATAATAATAATAATAATAATAATAATAATAATAATAATAATAATAATAATAATAATAAAGTCCATTCTCTCCTGCTCATTCTGCATTTTTTCTTCATTTAAGATTTTATGTCCCTTACAAAGTAAAGAAGAAAGTGAATGAGTTAAATTGTAATAATTAGTACTCTAAGTAAATTAATGGAGTACTACTATTTTCAAATAAATAGCCAGGTAAATCATGCAGTTAATTTAGTTGTACCTGTCCCACCAACTAAGGATTTGAATGAAAGAATTCAGTCAGATTCTACTGATCTTGGAACAACCAATCTTTGGAATTTGAAAGTTATGGAAAATCTAGACCAGAAACTTTCTCATTTACAAAATCAAGGAAAAAGTGAACTTAAACAATTATTGTCCAACTGTGAGCACTTGTTTCCAGACACGCCTACAAGAACAAACAAAATTTTTCACGGTGATGAAATAGTAGATTGAAAACTGAAAGCCCATGAAACAACACCCATACAGGATGAATTCTTTTAAACAGGAATGCATGAAGAAGTTCAATATTTACTGGAGAATGATTTAAAGAGACCAGTAAGAGTGATTGGAGTTCACCATGCATTCTTGTTCTGAAACTGAATAAAACTTTCTGATGTGTACGGATTATAGGAAGGTGAACAGTGTGACAAAAACCGACTCATTTCCATTGCTGAGAATTGATGACTGTATTGACAAAATTGGAAATGCCAAATACATCACTAAATTCGACCTTCTGAAGAGTTTTTTTTGCAAATTCCACTAACTGAAAGGCAAAAGAAATTTCGGCATTTGTGACTACAGTTGAGCTCTACCAGTCTAAAGTAATGCCATTGGGGATGGAAAATTCTCCAAGTACTTTTCAGCGCCTTATGAATATGATTACTTCTGGTCTAGATAATTGTAATACCTATATTTATGATGTCGTTATCTATAACAGCACCTGGAAAGAACATCTAGCCACGATTCAGATGTTCTTCAACAGTCTCACAGATGCATATTTGACATTTATCTAAAAGTGAGTTTTGCTGTGCATTTGTTACTTTTCTAGGACATATTGTGGGACATGGTCAAGTTAAACCTATAGATGCTAATGTCAAATTAAATTTCATGTGCCTGTCAGTAATAAAATGGCTAATGCGATTTTTGGGTATGGCTGGGTACTATCACAAATTTTGTTCTAATTTTTCTGATATTGTTGAACCTCTCACAACTTGTTAAGAAAATCACGTTTCTTTGGATGGGAAAATGTCAAGAGGCTTTTGATAGATTAAAGGCCATACTTTAAAGTACACCAGTTTTAACAGCTTTAGATTTCAGTCAACCCTTCAAGCTATCTGTGGATGCAAATGATGTTGGGCTTGGAACAGTTTTGATTCAAGATGACAAATATGGTGTAGAACACCCAGTGTGTTATTTCTTTAAGAAATTAAATAAACACCAATGAAACTACTCAACAACCGAGAAGGATAGCTTAGCTTTAATGCTAGCATTACAGCATTTTGAAGTTTATATTAACTCGGCTCCTTCTCTGGTTGTTGTGTTTAGTGAGCACAAACCCCTTAATTTTATCAGCAGAATGAAAAAAAAAATCAAATGCTATTTATGTTTTGCACAAGTACAATCTTGACATCAGGCACATCAAAGGAAAAGATAATTTAATTGCACATGCACTTTTCCATGTATAGAAATATTATTTTCATATACGCCTTTGTATAATTCTTATGAGTTCTTATGTAAATTTTTTTTAACCTCATATATAATTTACATCTGGTGAAAAAGAAAACTTTATTACATTAATCTTTCTTTTTTGGGGGGAGGAAAGTGTTATGTGTAGTTAAATTACATGGATGTTGGAATTTGAATTTTTTTAATTCTTTTTCATTTTATTTCATTTTTATATCATTAAATAATTATTATGATGATGATTAAGTTTGCAGGTCCTGATATTTTGTTAGAAACATTGTGTTTATTTAGAACATAAATGTGACTTGTGTAAGCACAATGTTTTAAGGTTGTTTTGTCATATTAAATAAACAGTTGGAAATAAATATGTAAATGATTGGTTGTGATCACAGTCATTACTAATAATACTTGTTGACATTCTATACTATGTTGGCAATATTTCGAAATCTCCAGGATTTCTTCATGCATTTGCATGGGGTGACATATTAGTTTGCTTTAAAATACTCAGGTAGTTGCAAACTAGTCTAGAGTCACATTTTAAACTTTTTAAGAGTCACATTATAACATTTTATAGAGTTTCTAATACCTTAAGAAGGTAGTATTCCTTTGTGCTGGAAAGAATTGTTCATCCTATGTTTATAGAACAACATGTGTTTTGTTTTTGATGATAGCTGTACTTCATCTACCTTTTAAAGAATAATTATTTTCCCTGGAGAACTACACAACTGGCTTTGGACAAATACATTTGCTGAAATTAATTTTAAATTGGAACAGGACAGTATGAATTGTGATTCACAGTGAAAATTCTGTGTTAACCTTTGTCAGATATCTTCATCCATTATCTTGGAACGAAAATGTGATTCAGACTACTTTAATTTAGAACTGTCTATTCACAGGACTTAAGTATTTTCACAATTTTAGGACAAATTTTTTGGTCTTCTTAATAAATCAATAAGTCTTATTTCATATTTTTACCTTTTCACTGTGTTGTCTAGGGAAATAAATTATTTTTGTTAAAATTGACAATAGCTTGTTGTCTTCACTCTAGTCTTTATGTTACTTTAAATGAGCCAATACATAACACTGTAACTCTTATTTTCAACCCAAATTATACTAGATTCAGCACATTTTTAATTCTTGAGACAGTTATTTCTTTTCATAGTAATTTATATTTAGACAATCTGAAACTTTCATTTCAGAGAAGTGCTGGTGACACCTCAGTGGCATTTTATGATGCAATGTTTCGACTCCGAGACTGTGTTGTCACCAACTGGAAAGAGATGCGCAGAGCATTCAGAGTTGCGGATCCTTCAGGAAGTGGTCTTGTGGATGCTACTGAGTTCCGAAGAGTGCTGCGACAATTCAATGTCAACTTAATGGAAGAGGAATTCTTCCATCTGTTGTCATATTATGATAAAAACATGGACGGGAATATCAGTTATAATGAGTTTATAAGATCATACCTCAACAAATCCTGATGTAGCAATCATTATTTAGAATCCATTGTCAGTTGAATTTATATTGACCATGCAAATTTTAAAATTTAGAAATTCTGATTCTATCTTTCTAACTTAAAGAATATTTATTTAAAAACAAAACAAAATCACTTCAGATGAAAAGCATCAATTTTAACTACAAATCAACAGTGTAACACGTTCTTTCAACTTGTATGATGTACTCTATGACCAAATCAACAGTGTAACAAGTTCTTTCAACTTGTATGACATACTCTATGACCAAATCAAGTGTATCAAGTTCTTTCAACTTGTATGATGTACTCTATGACCAAATCAACAGTGTAACAAGTTCTTTCAACTTGTATGACATACTCTATGACCAAATCAAGTGCATCAAGTTCTTTCAACTTGTATGATGTACCCTATGACCAAATCGACAGTGTAACAACTTGTATGATGTACTATATGACTCCAATCTTAAATGTTGGCATACTGTGGTGCAGAATGTAAAGAAGAATTAAGAACAGGGAGCAAAATTAAGGAGGAGGGATATGTCACTATAAACCATTGTATCAGCTAATAGTGAGGAACAAACATAGAACTGCAGAGATGCCAAGCTTTCATACAAATAATCTGTGATTGCCATCCACAACTGCAGTTGTCTTTGCACACATTAGGAGTATGGTGCTTGAAGACTAAATATGGTGACCATTCAGAATGAAAAAAGCTTTTGATGGTTTTGTTGAACTTCACCAATTGAAACTCAATAAAATGTTTACTTGCCCCTCAAACTAATTTAACAGAACCTAGCTTATGGATTATAATTTTAGACTGAGGTAAAACATGCACATTTACAGTGCAATTTTCCATAATTTAGGAGCATTTAATACCTTTTTAAATAGTTATAATTAAGACTTGGATATTATATACCTGGACATTTTTGGGACAAAATATTTAAGTTTTATAATGTGCATACCTTAAGAGAAATACACTGGTAGTAACAATGCCTTTTGAATGCAAACAACAAAATACAAAAATTCCAGTGTGAAAGAACCTGGTGGATCAGTTTAGCACAACATCTACAAGCACTGTGTCAGTTTAGGAAAATTGTAACAATTTTAAGAAAGACATTATCACCTGTTTTAAATCTTAAATATGAATGATGACAAAACTTTTGTTGTTGATAACGACATGGGCTTTCAGCTAATCACTAGCCAGCATTTAGTTTCATTAGTGATCTACATTTCCATGCAATGAGTTAATGAACACATGGCGTTCAGTTAATTACTATCCAGCATTGGGCTTGGTCAGTCATCTTTATTCCCTTGAAAAAAGTTTATAAACACAAAGCCTTTCAGTTAGTCAATAACCAGCATTTAGTTTGGTCAGCAATCTATATTCCCATATAATTGAGTTCATGAACACAAAGTCTTTCAGTTAATCACTATCAAGTGTTAATTGGCCATTTATTTTCCTATGAAACATGCTATCGAACTCAGTCTCTCATACAATCATTATCTGATGTTTAGCTAGGTCTGTCATCTACTTTCATATGAAAGAGCTAATTAAGAACATACCCTTGTTTCTATTGCTCTTAAATTCCCTTTATTTTGTTTATAAACACTTACCCTTTGTTTCTAGTTTATAAACATATACACTTTGCTTCTATTGTTTATCAGCACATACCCTTTGTGTCTATTGTTTATAAGCACATACTCTTTGTTTCCATTATTTATAAGCACATACCCTTTGTTCTATTTGATAAGCACATACCCTTCGTTTCTATTGTTTATCAGCACATACCCTTTGTTTCTATTGTTAATAAGCACATACCCTTTGTTTCTATTTATAAGCATATACCCTTTATTTCTATTGTTTATAAGCATATACCCTTATTTATATTGTTTTTAAGTCTGTTTGTGAAAATAAATATGTTTAATACTAGAAAATCACTACAAACCAGACGACTGACTACTTACAGACATAATTAATCCAAGGGAAAGAGCTAATGAACACTCAGTCTTGCAATTGATCACTATAAAATATTTTGCTAGGTTTAACATTTACTTTCCCATGAAATGAGCTAATAAACACATACATTTTGGGTTCTTTGTATTGCTTAATACTAGAAAATCAATACAAAACAGACTAGTAATGTACAGACATAATTTATATAAAAAAAACCACAAAATTTGTAAAATATAAAATTATTTTCAGGTAGAGAATACAGGGATTTGAAATGCATGATCCTACAATATACCTGTAAGTTTACACCTGAAAGGATTGACTATTGTTTTATTGCATATTATTTTTATACAATAGTTGTTATGAGCCATTTTAGTCCTTGTGCATTTTTTAAGATGACAAGTTATAACAAAATATGTTCTTGGATGAAAGAACATAATTTAAGTTTTTCACCCTGTATTAAAGTGTAATTCCAATGTATCATCAGGACAGCATGAGAAGAAACTTTCTTAGTTTTAATGCAGTTTTTCCACTATATCTCATATTACATGTAAGCTTTCTGCAGTTACAGTCGCATCCTGATATGATTTTTGTCCAGGTAAAGAACCAGTCAATGGTCCAGAGGGTACTGCATCACTGAGTGAAAAGTCAAGAAACTTGGTTGACAAAAAGACCCAGTATGTTAGTCTTACAATATCTACTGTTCTTACTTTATTATGATATCTAAAAAAAACAAGCTACATATGAAATCCGACAACAAAAGAATTAAGCTTCATGAAATCTTAGCTTTGCACAAGTCTCATTGTATTTTATAATTGTTATCTACCTTTCATCATTGTTATCTACATTTCATCATTGTTATCTAGCTGTCATTCATTGTCATTAAGCTGTGATTCTCAAAATTAAAATCTGGTTATTCCAACACTTACAAAATTCTAGCTAATTACCTTCATTACACTTGGTCACAAGACCCTGTACATCATTTCTCAATATTTAGACTAGTTAAATTCATTTAGCATAGTTAGAATCAGCAATAAAATAATGGATTTTTTGTATGTCTGTGTTAAAATAGTTATTCTTCAGGTTATACATTAGTGATATTTATTTAAAATCTAAAGATTCATGTTTATTGATAACATGTGCCCATATTTTTGCATAAACATTTATTCTTTGTGTTTAAATGTTGATATGAGCAAAATGTCTGTCAGTATTATGTATAGTCCATTTACAGCTTGCAAATACATATCTGTGATAGAAAATAATTTTGTTGAACACTATATGAAGACCATAAAGTTGTAACAGTGGGGGTTGTGTGTAATAAAATTTAAGTACACTGACACTTGTTATGGATTTTCTGAAAGAGTGAATTTTATGCTGAAAAGCAGATTATCGTCTGTAGTCAAAATAGGTTAATATAATTAACACAAGATAGGTTGGTTACTATTACATCAAAATAGTCAAAATAGATGAGTTATTATCTTGTGTGATTGCATATTTATTAAGGGTCTAAGTTGTTGTTATAGGGTTTAACGGCATTTTTCAGCACAAGATAGGCTATACATGGCGGCCAGTATTAATGGCGGAGGAAGAACCCTGAAAAATCTCAGGAAGAACCACTGACCCACAAGAAGCTACAGGCAGGCTTTAAAACTTACCCACCTTAGCAAAGTCTGGACTTGAACTCACGATGACAGTGGTGAGATGGCAGTGCTTTAGACCACTCGGCCACTTGTGGCTAAGTAAACTGTTTAATAACAAAATTATGAATATTTTATGTTCACTAATTTATCAAACCCATCTTAGCTTGACATAGCGATCACTTTTATCTCTATATGCTCATACGTCCTTTTACACTCTAAATGGTATGGAAAACTAACTGGTTAGTTTTCAAGGTTTTAGATGAAGTTCAGTCTTTTTACTTTCTAGCCAAATAAAAGGTAAATTCCTCAAAGAGAAGCCTTCTGATTACAGAATAGCTGGATGCATAAACATATAAATATCATCAGTGCTTAAGATGTACCAGTTAGTATATTGAATTGCAACATACATGTACTACATACTTTATTTAAGGAATGCTGTTTTACATGTAGATATAGACATTAAGTTTTTGTAGGTTATGACTGACCTAACATCCCTTACAAAAAGTGGATTCCAAAGAGATCACTCATAAAGAGTGATTTTTCATTACTGAGTTTCATATTTTTGTGGCTATGTAATGTTTGCACATGTAGACAAGCACACTGGTGTGGATGATGGTTTAAATTTTGTTTGTTGTAATTTTTTATTTAAAAGGGCAGATGGGTTTCTAATAGTGTAATCATTTGTTTGCTTTGTCACTGTTGCATTTCTTCTGGCATTTTAATTTTACTCTGCCTGTGAATAAACTTTCCATTCAAAAGGTCAAGAAAACCCTATTGTCCCCCCAAAATGCAAAACTTAAATATTTTTTGTTCTGTAGACATGGAGACAGGAGGAAAAAAACATTTGTGCCTTATTTTGTTACAAGCTTATTTTCAAATTAACAAAATGAAACATTATACTTGTTCCAGTATTAAATCATCAGTTGTTATGCAGATGTACATTCAAGATGAACCCGTCCAAACTGCTGATATATAAAATATATTTAAGCTGATGCGGATATATTTAGTTTTGTAAGTACATGTTACATTTTCTTGTATGAAATGTGTTTTGAAAAAATTCATACTTGTTAATTTTATTATTGATGTACACTTTTCTCTACTTTAGAATTAGACAAGCAATATCACAAAATAAACTTTTTCAAAAGTATTACTTGTACATATTCTTGTTTTTCTTAAATTGACATTTTGAAACACAGATCTATTTTCTCATGTCATTCTTTGATTAAGGGGATGTTGAGCACATGAAACAAAAGCTACATGTTACTACATTACTGTCACCATAGTCTTTCAAAATGTTAGTACATTACTGTTGCCAGTCTTTCAAATTGAGGAGCATATACATGTTACTACATTACTGTCACCATAGTCTTTCAAAATGAGGAGCATATACATGTTACTACATTACTGTGACTATAGTCTTTCAAAATGAGGAGCATATACATGTTACTACATTACTGTGACTATAGTCTTTCAAAATGAGGAGCATATACATGCTACTGTATTACTGTGACTATAGTCTTTCAAAATGAGGAGCATATACATGTTACTACATTACTGTCACCATAGTCTTTCAAAATGAGGAGCATATACATGTTACTACATTACTGTCACCATAGTCTTTCAAAATGAGGAGCATATACATGTTACTGTATTACTGTGACTATAGTCTTTCAAAATGAGGAGCATATACATGTTACTACATAACTATGACCATAGTCTGTCATTAGTAGGACCATACTTAACTTATTATCAACTCATGAAAGTTTTTACCCAGCATGGTTCAAATCTGCCATGTTAAGTGTCCATCACCTACCTGATAAAACAAGTGTTAAAGTTTGCAAGCTGGATTTAGCAACATTATACATGCATATTGAGGTGTGTCATATTTTTCTCATCAAAAACTATGGGAATCATCACTAACGAATCAAAAATGCAAGTAACTTTCTCACAATCAAATTGTAAAAATATTTTCCTTCATGCAAGACATCTGAGCATAATTTTAAAAAACAATTGATGATAATAAAATCAACAGATCAAAAATATGGCTTCAGGAGTGATAACTGAACAATCACCTTGTTTAGAAGAATTAATCCTAGTTACTATCAAAATTACCAAAGATCAAAATCTGAACAGAGTTATGACTTCCAAAGTGGTAATAAGTTTAGCCAATCCTATGCCTCACTGAAATATCCAATTCTTGATGATATTCCACAGTAGTACAAAATCCGATCAAAAATCTGGTCTCCCATATGATGCAAGATTATCTAATAGTGTAAATCTTGCTTATAACCAAACACATCTAACATTTTGATTAACATAAAAGCCATGTTTCAAGTCTGATTAAAGTAAGATCAGACATGAACTCGGGAGGGGTAGCAAGACCTGCAAATCACATACAGAATCACCTCATTTGTATGTGTTGATCTTATCAAATTTGTCAAGATCTTAATGGATCAAACTATAGAAAAACTTGTTTTAAAAAAAACTATAATGGATTTGATCAAAATAGGCCAAAGATGACAAATACACAAATGGGTTAATAGCACCTACACAACAAAATAGCAGTAAAATTTTCTTACATTTATGAAAAGAACAATCATGTAACAAACCCTGATAAGGATCACTACAAAATTTCAAAAAAGAGCAAGGAAAGTATGTAAATTATGTACAGTCTAAAACAAGGACAAGGAAACCAGCCAAAAGGTGCAGTCTAAAATTAAGGCAAGGAAATGAGCCAAAAGATGTAATGTCAAAAATTTGGGCAAGGAAACCAGCCAAAAGGTGTAATGTATTAAATTAGGGCAAGGAAACCAGCCAAAAGGTGTAATGTTTAAAATAAGAGTATGGAAACCAGTCTGAACAAGAGAGTACAAGTCTTGTAAGAAGTACAATTAAGGCTTGAGGACAGAACAAATGGAAACCATGAAAATGGAATCGAAACAAGTCCCTATAAAAAATACAATCAATGAGTAAATGAAGTAAAAAATATCTAAATTAAATTCCTTGGCACAAAATTTCTTTTCATTTTTAACTATTGAATTTGAGTGTGTGTTGCATACAGACATAAAAACCTTTTTGTCTTGTTTGAAAGGGAGTTACCTTAAAGCTCCAATAGTTTACCATAGCTATGGATCCAAGAGGTTTCCATGCAAATAAGTTTAATAATAAAAAGTAACAATAGGAGCAGTAATCTTTGCGAGATGACTCCGTTCTGATGAAATATCACCAAACATACAACCCACTTGAGCCACAAAGTAAGGACTTCATGGGTGATATCCTGGGTTCTGGCTCACACCAGTTGAAAAAGGCATTTGATCATGCCTTGACTTGTCTCAATGCTTTGTTTTGTTTGTTGCTTCTTTAAACTTCTGTTTTATGGTCAAAAAGTTTATAATGTAGATATTTGGTAACTTGGAGTACATTTTATATTAAAGAGGGTAATTAAATTTGGATGTGCTTCACTTAAAGCATCATGGATTACTGTTTACTATTTTCATTAAAGGCCAAAATGACTAAGAATAAATATAAAATTATTGGACTAATAACATTTAACATGAATAACTAATGAATTCACATCAGAGTAGAATTCCCATGTTAGAGGAGGATCCCCATGTTAGAGGAGGATCACTATGTTAGAGTAGAATCCCCATGTTAGAGGAGGATCACCATATTAGAGGAGGATCACCATGTTAGAGGAAAATCCATATCTTAGAGATTAATCCGATCCATGCCAACTAATTATCCTAACACTTCTGCACATTTCAAGATTTTTTTTGGAAAGTATTTGATTCAAAGAGAAATCTTCCATGGAAGTGGGTGAGTGGCAGTGAAGTTATACCAGTCTGACTTGTTCCTACCACAGAGAAAAATTGTCTGAAGGGTCATAACTTCCATAAAACAGTTGTTTTATAGTCAGAAGTCTAGATATTATTACATAATAAATTACACAAAGCTAAGCTTGAAGCTGGGCAATAGTCTGCTGTAATTCTGAATAATAAATAGCACAAAGCCAGGCTTAAGGCTGGGCAATAGTTTGTTGTAATTCTGAATAATGAAAAACCAAAGCCAGGCCTATGGCTGGGCAATAGTCTGTTGTAAGTCTGAATAAAAAATTAACTGACAGCTTCTGGTAGGTATGTGGAATTTGGAGATTCATCAATTCTAAATCACATTAACTAAGAACAACAAATTTCAAGTTGTTTTAGATTACATTTTTTATTAATGAAACAACCAATACTGCCTTTTATAAAAGTGTTATACTTTTTGACAGTTAAACTTTAAATGCCAGGACTGCTTTCTTCTTCTGTTTTTTCTTTTTCACTTGAAATTTTCCGGTAGCATCAGAGAAGAACATTATGTTTTCGGCACTCTCAATGTCAGCCTGCAGGAATTGCATGCCTGCCAGATTAAACCCAATCTGATCCTGAAGAAAAAAAAAGAAAACTAGAATGGGGTTATTGGAACATAAATGCCATCTTGGAGTGATGTAAATACAAAATTTCAATGAATGTAGATACATACAGATGGATAATGTTACATGCCACTGGGAACAAGTATAGAGCACCTCAAGAATAAGGTATGAACAATGTTTTCTGACTGAGCAAGGAACAGTTTCACATATTGAGCTCTAACAAAATGCAACAGTGTCATGTTTTCTCCTAGTTTGCTAAAATGAACCATCAAAGTGTCAACATGTTCATAACGAATATGTGGCATGTCACTAAAATTTTGGTCTGGGAATCAATAATCTATGTTTGAAGGTATAATCTGTAGACTGGTTTGACTGGGAAGTTATTCTTATGTGTCAGTTCTATTCCTCTGAAGATACTGTTGTATGTGGCTGTAAGAAATGCATTGCAGAAGAGCACAAAATGGTGTGTTTCTGAGGCACAAAGCTTCCAGTGATTTAAAAAAAATCCATCAACATGCTGCTTCACAGTAATTTACAGCAAAAACTCATCTGCAAATAACTGTTAAATGTTACAGCTTTCATCCTTGTTAGGTCTATGCTTTGATTTAATGCCTTCTTAAACAGTAAAATTGAAACTTATTGTATCAACAGGGCATATCTATGACAATCAATTAAAACTATCAATAGATATTAGCATATCTATCACTATCAATTAAAACTATCAACAGATATTAGCATATCTATCACTATCAATTAAAACTATCAACAGATATTGGCATATCTATCACTATCAATTAAAACTATCAACAGATATTGGCATATATATCACTATCAATTACAAGTATCAACAGTTATTAGCATATCTATCACTATCAATTACAAGTATCAACAGATATTGGCATATCTATCACTATCAATTACAAGTATCAACAGATATTGGCATATCTATCACTATCAATTACAAGTATCAACAGATATTGGCATATCTATCACTATCAATTAAAACTATCAACAGATATTGGCATATCTATCACTATCAATTACAAGTATCAACAGATATTGGCATATCTATCACTATCAATTAAAACTATCAACAGATATTGGCATATCTATCACTATCAATTACAAGTATCAACAGATATTAGCATATCTATCACTATCAATTACAAGTATCAACAGATATTGGCATATCTATCACTATCAATTACAAGTATCAACAGATATTAGCATATCTATCACTATCAATTACAAGTATCAACAGATATTAGCATATCTATCACTATCAATTAAAACTATCAACAGATATTAGCATATCTATCACTATCAATTACAAGTATCAACAGATATTGGCATATCTATCACTATCAATTACAAGTATCAACAGATATTAGCATATCTATCACTATCAATTAAAACTATCAACAGATATTAGCATATCTATCACTATCAATTAAAACTATCAACAGATATTAGCATATCTATCACTATCAATTAAAACTATCAACAGATATTGGCATATCTATCACTATCAATTAAAACTATCAACAGATATTGGCATATATATCACTATCAATTACAAGTATCAACAGTTATTAGCATATCTATCACTATCAATTACAAGTATCAACAGATATTGGCATATCTATCACTATCAATTACAAGTATCAACAGATATTGGCATATCTATAACTATCAATTACAAGTATCAACAGATATTAGCATATCTATCACTATCAATTAAAACTATCAACAGATATTAGCATATCTATCACTATCAATTAAAACTATCAACAGATATTGGCATATCTATCACTATCAATTACAAGTATCAACAGATATTAGCATATCTATCACTATCAATTAAAACTATCAACAGATATTGGCATATCTATCACTATCAATTACAAGTATCAACAGATATTGGCATATCTATCACTATCAATTAAAACTATCAATAGATATTGGCATATCTATCACTATCAATTAAAACTATCAACAGATATTGGCATATCTATCACTATCAATTACAAGTATCAACAGATATTAGCATATCTATCACTATCAATTACAAGTATCAACAGATATTGGCATATCTATCACTATCAATTACAAGTATCAACAGATATTAGCATATCTATCACTATCAATTACAAGTATCAACAGATATTAGCATATCTATCACTATCAATTAAAACTATCAACAGATATTGGCATATCTATCACTATCAATTACAAGTATCAACAGATATTGGCATATCTATCACTATCAATTACAAGTATCAACAGATATTAGCATATCTATCACTATCAATTACAAGTATCAACAGATATTAGCATATCTATCACTATCAATTACAAGTATCAACAGATATTAGCATATCTATCACTATCAATTAAAACTATCAACAGATATTAGCATATCTATCACTATCAATTACAAGTATCAACAGATATTGGCATATCTATCACTATCAATTACAAGTATCAACAGATATTGGCATATCTATCACTATCAATTACAAGTATCAACAGATATTAGCATATCTATCACTATCAATTAAAACTATCAACAGATATTAGCATATCTATCACTATCAATTACAAGTATCAACAGATATTGGCATATCTATCACTATCAATTACAAGTATCAACAGATATTAGCATATCTATCACTATCAATTAAAACTATCAACAGATATTAGCATATCTATCACTATCAATTAAAACTATCAACAGATATTGGCATATCTATCACTATCAATTACAAGTATCAACAGATATTAGCATATCTATCACTATCAATTAAAACTATCAACAGATATTGGCATATCTATCACTATCAATTACAAGTATCAACAGATATTAGCATATCTATCACTATCAATTAAAACTATCAACAGATATTAGCATATCTATCACTATCAATTAAAACTATCAACAGATATTGGCATATCTATCACTATCAATTACAAGTATCAACAGATATTAGCATATCTATCACTATCAATTACAAGTATCAACAGATATTAGCATATCTATCACTATCAATTAAAACTATCAACAGATATTGGCATATCTATCACTATCAATTACAAGTATCAACAGATATTAGCATATCTATCACTATCAATTACAAGTATCAACAGATATTAGCATATCTATCACTATCAATTACAAGTATCAACAGATATTGGCATATCTATCACTATCAATTAAAACTATCAACAGATATTAGCATATCTATCACTATCAATTACAAGTATCAACAGATATTGGCATATCTATCACTATCAATTAAAACTATCAACAGATATTAGCATATCTATCACTATCAATTAAAACTATCAACAGATATTGACATATCTATCACTATCAATTACAAGTATCAACAGATATTGGCATATCTATCACTATCAATTACAAGTATCAACAGATATTGACATATCTATCACTATCAATTACAAGTATCAACAGATACTAGCATATCTATCACTATCAATTAAAACTATCAACAGATATTGGCATATCTATCACTATCAATTAAAAAACCTTTAGAATAACAAACATACATCTTCACTGAGAAGTAGCTCTTATAAATTTAACACACTACTGTTCAGTAAAACCACTAAATCAGCTTACTGTAAGCAATATAGCCTTGAGTTTTATCAATCAGACACCCCTATCTGGTTGCCTTCAGGCAGTTGAATTTTAACAATCTGACACCCCTATCTTGCTGCCTTAAATATATACAATATATAATCTGACACCCCTATCTGCTTACCTTAAATTGAAACAATATATAAACTAGACCTAGCTACCTTTGAGGCAAGCTTAGTCTGTGACAACTTTATTGAATGTCAAAGAAACAAACCCGTGAACCAGACACAGTGACATCTAAAATTCACTTTATTATGGTGTTTACTGGACAGTTTAATGGATAAACAAATCAAAGGCAATTTGATAAAATGATATTTGGGATATCCTATGGATTATGCCTGGTGCTCAGAATATGTGCCAGTCAGATAACTGAACTGATGGTCATATCTGGCAAATACAACAATTTAAGGAAGCCTGCATTAGAAATAGTGTATTTTCTTAAAATTTTAAAAGCTTTAATAAGAGTAAAGAAAGTTGAGTTCAATAATTTGGTTGACAACAAGAATTAACTATTCATTGGCTGGCAAAATCAGTATTGCCAATACTAAAAAAGAATTTCGCTGAATGTTATGTCACACAAGTTACCACATCCCAAGACCTTCAAAAGTCGCTGCAGTATGAAAAGTATGTCACTGTTACCTAATTTTCCTGTGGTGAAATACATTCTCCAAAATAAATATATCAATCAAGTTTCAAGACTCTATATACAAGTCAGAGAAAATGAGCTAAGTACCATAACTTATTGTAATCAATAGAATGTGAATAGTATGTCATTGTTCCTACTCTGGCCTGTCAACTGTAGAACCCTCTAAGATAAATTCACCTATCAAATCTCTTAACATAAAACTGGAGAGAAAAAAGCTAGGAACATGGTATTCCAACTCATCACCAAGAAGTCTAATAGGGGTCAACCATGATGGTATAGATCTGACTGAAGGCAATTGAGTGGATGGACCATTCAGGGTGAATCAGCTAATTCCATCTGAACATAAAGTCTAGCAGAGCTACAACAGCAAGTGTAAATAGTGCTAGGACTACAACAGCAAGTGTACTTAGTGCTAGGACTACAACAGCAAGTGTACTTAGTGCTAGGACTACAAAAGCAAGTGTACTTAGTGCTAGGACTACAAAAGCAAGTGTACTTAGTGCTAGGACTACAACAGCAAGTGCAAGGACTACAACAGCAAGTGCTAGGACTACAACAGCAAGTGCAAGGACTACAACAGCAAGTGCTAGGACTACAACAGCAAGTGTACTTAGTGCTAGGACTACAACAGCAAGTGCAAGGACTACAACAGCAAGTGCTAGGACTACAACAGCAAGTGCAAGGACTACAACAGCAAGTGCTAGGACTACAACAGCAAGTGTACTTTGTGCTAGGACTACAAAAGCAAGTGTACTTAGTGCTAGGACTACAAAAGCAAGTGTACTTAGTGCTAGGACTACAACAGCAAGTGTACTTAGTGCTAGGACTACAAAAGCAAGTGTACTTAGTGCTAGGACTACAAAAGCAAGTGTACTTAGTGCTAGGACTACAACAGCAAGTGTACTTAGTGCTAGGACTACAAAAGCAAGTGTACTTAGTGCTAGGACTACAACAGCAAGTGTACTTAGTGCTAGGACTACAACAGCAAGTGCAAGGACTACAACAGCAAGTGCTAGGACTACAACAGCAAGTGCAAGGACTACAACAGCAAGTGCTAGGACTACAACAGCAAGTGTACTTAGTGCTAGGACTACAAAAGCAAGTGTACTTAGTGCTAGGACTACAACAGCAAGTGTACTTAGTGCTAGGACTACAACAGAAAGTGCTAGGACTACAACAGCAAGTGCTAGGACTACAACAGAAAGTGCTAGGACTACAACAGCAAGTGCTAGGACTACAACAGCAAGTGCTAGGACTACAAAAGCAAGTGTACTTAGTGCTAAGACTATAACAGCAAGTGTACTTAGTGCTAGGACTACAACAGAAAGTGCTAGTACTACAACATCAAGTGTACTTAGTGCTAGGACTACAAAAGCAAGTGCTAGGACTACAACATCAAGTGTACTTAGTGCTAGGACTACAACAGCAAGTGCTAGGACTACAACATCAAGTGTACTTAGTGCTAGGACTACAAAAGCAAGTGCTAGGACTACAACATCAAGTGTACTTAGTGCTAGGACTACAACAGCAAGTGCTAGGTCTACAACATCAAGTGTACTTAGTGCTAAGCCTACAACAGTGAACTACACCAGAAATCACGTGATACTTCTATTAGGGGAACTTACTCTTGTTAATTGAATTGAAACCATTTATTGATTGTAATTTTATAATTTTATTTAATCGGTTCTCTGTGCTCTATGAAATTTGAAGTAAGCAATTTCTTTAACTCCACTGTCACAAATTCCATGATTTTTCCAAAACTTTGCAAGGTTTTGGTAAATTCCATAACTTTTCAAGGCCCTTGAATTTTTTTTTTAAAATTCCAAAACTTTTTCAGGATTCCATGACCTGCAGGAACCCTGAAGATAAAAAGGACTAGAATAGTAATTCACAAAAAAAGCTTTGTATCTACAAGACAGATGGGGGATATACCTTCAAGTCTTTCTTACCTTCATAACACGAACTCTTTCCTTGGTTTGAGACCTGAGTCTATCTACAATCGGCAACAATACTTGATTTGTTGTGATCTGACCATGGTGAATTCTGCAGACAAAAGATTTTATTAACGATACAGCCTGAAATTATTCAGTTATTTAAGTAACTGGAGTTCTTTTAGTCTTTAATTTCTTCCTTTGATGCTTAAGATTCATTCTAATGTAGAGAAATTGTTAGTTCCTTTGTATTTTCAACTCTTAAAAAAAATCATAATTTTTTGAGAATTTAAAAGGTTATGAAAAATAATTTAAGTGCATTTTACATTGCCATATATTAAAAATGTAAGAGACTTTTAAATAATATGTAATATAAAAAGTTAAAATCCTCTACCACAAACAAAGATATGTAAAATCATGTCTGAGATTGGCTTAGTTGGCTCCACACATGAAGAAAATTTAATGTTTTCACACAGTCTTCAAATGAAGTTTCTTACAGCCTTCTAAGGCAGTAACTGTGTTAAACACAAGAATAAGCAATGCAGGCCTCAACAGATTTGTTCAAATTTGTATAATGTCCATAATTACAATTATTGTCTGTAATATTTATAAGACATAAGACTTTAACTACCACCTAAGTCTTGAAAATAACATAAGAATCAGGAATTTACCATTTTACCTGTGTAGAAATGCATTATTTACCTGAGAAGGAAGAAGAGACATCTACAGGTGAGCTCAACCTCCCAACTATGTGAGATGAAAATGTCAAATATCTTCATAAGGTCTATTACATAGGAAAATGGCAACACCAGCAGTGCTTCTTCTAGTTCACTAAAATAGTGGAAAGAAATATCATAAACACACATGTAAGACTGGGAGTATCGTAAACACACATGTAAGATTGGAATATCATAAATACATATAAGACTGGGAATATCATAAACACACATGTAAGATTGGAATATCATAAACACACATGTAAGACTGGGAATATCATAAACACACATGTAAGACTCGGAATATCATAAACACACATGTAAGACTTGGACTATCATAAACACACTTGTAACACTAAGAATATTGTAAACACACATGCAATCTTAAGACCACTCCGATGGCCTAGTGGTGGTTAAGCCATCCACCAAGGATGCGGGAGGTCATGGGTTCAATCCCCGGCCAAGTTATACCAAAGACTTGTCAAAATGGTACTAACAGCTGCCTAACTTGGTGCTAAACATTAAGAGATTAGTGTTAGGACTGGTTGGCCTTGTGTCAGGATAATGTGACTGGGTGGGACATCAAGCTACATGTCTGCGGCATGATACACCAGTGCCACACTGCAGACATCATAACGATATGACTGAAATTTTTTTAAAGCTACATTAAATATCCAAATCTGAAAGCAATCTGAAGACTGGAAATATGTATACACACATGTAAAACTCATCTTCATCATCATCAGTCCCGTAGTCTGGTAGACTGTTGTGGCACCACACAAAACCAAACAACCAGCCTCCTCCATTCCTCTTGATTTTCTGTTGCTCAACGTCAAGCTTGTCCACTCTCGAATGTTGTCTTCCCACATCTTTCTCTGTCTGCCTCTCTTTCTTCTTCTTTGTACTGTGCCTTGCAGGATTTTCTTCACAAGTCCTGATGATCACAACTATGCCCATACCAGTGCAGTTTATGTTTTTTCACTTTGGTAAGGAGGTCTTAGTGTGGCCCAATGGCTTATCTGATTCTTTGCCGTATTTCTTCATTGGTGACAGTCTTTGCATGAGATGCCAAGGAGCTTTTGGATGCATCTCATCTCTGTGGCCTGTCTCCTTTTCTCTAAGTCAGCTGTTATGGTCCATGATTCACAGGCATAGAGAAATATGGAGATCACCAGTGAGTGCATCAGTCTGACCCTTAAAATGAGTTTGATGTTCTTGTTGTTCCAGATGGGTTTCAGTTTTGTTAATGCTGCTGATGTCTGCGCAATCCTAGAAAGTTCTTCAGGCTTCAATCCTTCTTCTGTTACAATTGCTCCCAAATAACAAGCTTTGGACTGTTTCTAGCTTCGTACCTTGGACCCTGATATCAGTGCTAATGACCCTGGTGTTGTTGGTCATCAGTTTGGTCTTTACACTGATTTCCATGCTGTAGGCTGCAAAGGTTTTGTTGAGGCTCTCTACTAAGCTAGTTAGTTCTAGTTTTGTCGAGGCTCTCTCCTAAGCTAGTTAGTTCTAGTTTTGTCAAGGCTCTCTCCTAAGCTAGTTAGTTCTAGTTTTGTCGAGGCTCTCTACTAAGCTAGTTAGTTCTTATTCATTTCCTGCTAGCCCAACAATGTCATTAGCAAAAAGTAGATTGGTGACTGTTCTGCCTCTGATACCAACTGTCCCTTCATGTTTTTCAAGCATTATCAGCCACGATTCTGTCTAGAAAGATGCTGAATAGTGTGGGAGAGAGCAGACAGCCGTGTCTGACTACATCTGTCATTTTTAAACAGTCCCCTGTGCTGCCATTGAAGTATACTGCACTGGTGGCCTTGTCATAGAGGTGCTCTATTACTGTGACAAGGTTGGCATTGATGTACAGCTTCATGGTCGCCCACAAGGCTGCATGCCATACCCTGTCAAATGTCTTCCTGAAGTCCACGAAAATGTGGTAAGACTAGGAATATCATAAACACACATATAAGACTAGGAATATTGTAAACACACATATAAGATTGGGTATATTATAAACACACATGCAAGACTGGGAGTATCATAAACACACATGTAGGACTAGGAATATCATAAATACATGTAAGACTAGAAATATTGGAAACACACAAACAAGACTGGAAGTATCATAAACATACATGTAAGACTGGGAGTATTGTAAACACACATGTAAGACTGGGAATATCGTAAACACATATTTAAGACTTGGATAATATTAAATACATATCAGACTGGTTATATTGTAAACACACATATAAAACTGGGTGTATTGAAAACACACATGTAAGACTGGGAGCATCGTAAACACACATGTAAGATTAGGAATATTGTAAATACAAATGTAAGACAGGGAATATCATAAACAAACATTTTAGACTGGGAGTATTGTAAACACACATTTAAGACTAAGAATATCATAAATACATGTAAGACTAGGAATATCATAAACATACATGTAAGACAGTGAATAACAAACACAAATGTAAACTAAAGACTGGGAATATCATACTGTACAAATTATCAATAGATTCACAAATGTAAATATTTTTGTACCTACATTTACAGAAGCATTTTGAATGTAACTGAAATTTTCAAAAGTTTCATTTGATAAAACAGCAAAGAAAACATAATTTAACGAGGCTAGTCCAAAAAAAATGTGGGAGTAAAATGCACTGAATTTAATTTTTTTTGTGGTCTTTGAAAGATTTTAATAGTACTGGATTCATAACATTTAGAGAAACTACATCAATCCAACTACAAATAGGACCAATCACTAGATAGCTGCAAATTATTATTCTGATCTAATTACAAACTGTAGAAGATTAGATATGCAAAAGATACTGAATTAGTTTTATCAAGAATACGATATCACAACTGAAATCTTAGCAGTTTTTTAAAAATATTTATAATTCGAGAATTAAAGTCTTTTAATGTTTGTTTTGTTTAAGAATTATTTCTTTCCTGAAGTTAAATCGTACCAAGGATGGCCATTATGTAGCAGCATAAAGTCATGCTGCTTTACCATGACCTGACTTCTGTGTGGCAGCAAAAAGTGATGTTTTCATTACCTTGACCAGACTACTGTGTGGCAGTTACATCTCTGTCATTTAACTATGCTGACCATCCTCCACCTAACTGACACAAAGGCATTTTTTTTTTGAGCGATTAAAAAAATGTTTTTAAAATAGCCATGTCATGCAGCGAGTGCAATGCAGTATTTAGGGTAAAGCTGTGGATTCTTATCTTGACCAGACCATTGTGTGGCATTAAAAAGTGATGTTGCCTTACCTTGACCTGACTATTGTGTGGCCTTAAAAAGCAATGATGACTTACCTTGACCTGACTATTGTGTGGCATTAAAAAGTGATGTTGCCTTACCTTGACCTGACTATTGTGTGGCCTTAAAAAGCAATGATGACTTACCTTGACCTGACTATTGTGTGGCATTAAAAAGTGATGTTGCCTTACCTTGACCTGACTATTGTGTGGCCTTAAAAAGCAATGATGACTTACCTTGGCCAGACTATTGTGTGGCATTAAAAAGCGATGACTTACCTTGACCTGACTATTGTGTGGCATTAAAAAGTGATGATGACTTACCTTGACCTGACTATTGTGTGGCATTAAAAAGTGATGATGACTTACCTTGACCTGACTATTGTGTGGCAGCAAAAAGTAATGATAGTTACCTTGATCTGACTTTCTTTAGCACTGCCAGCATATACTGCTCTGGGGTCTTCACATTCAATGTTAGGAACATGGGGTGAAGCTCTGGCCCTGGAAGCTGAAAGTAATTACCATTTCTTATAACATCTAACATCTAAATTTGTAGGTTTATAATTGGCATTAACTTCTGCAGTTTAAGGTTGCCAACATTTTACAGGAAATTAGGAATTCAACTGACCAGAATTTTCATTAATTATTTCTTTTATGCATAGAGATCAATTATTTATATAAACTGTCAATTTTTAATGGTCTATATTCAAATGATGCAATCTCAAAGTTAAAAAATGTTGACATTTTGTGATTTTAAATTATGTTAAGTTATGGCATGTCACCTACTTTCTTCAATATTTTCCTGAAAAGGATCATGAAAGACATAAAGCACTCACACATCAAAGTGTTTACACAGGGATGCTTGTAAGCACATATCACTTTAAATCCACTACATAAGGCCATTATCACTAAAACATATTTGAACATAAAATTTACAAAAAACTTTATCTTGCTAAGGCAATAGAAATAAAGATTGACTAAACTTTCAAGGTGCTAAAATATTGCAAATGACATTATTTTAAAGAATTTTGCTATTTCATTCAATTGCTATGTGTCTAAGCTCATACAAAAGTAACAAGTAAAGAGTGAATTAATTTCCCTAGAGAAACAAGATAGAAATGAGAAAAAGGATTTATGGTTTATGAATCAAATCCAAAATTAATCCAAGAATTTAAAAAGATAAGTCCTATCAATAAAAAATTCTAAGTGAATCACAGTTCACATCCCAATGAAATTCTAAGATGGAAGGCAATGACATCTTCGATCATCTGCATTGTCCTGATGTGTCAACAGTTTTATGTTGAATCACAAAGATATAATAGAATTTAGAATTTCTGAATAAATTTTGATAAATTCTTTTGTCCAAGAATTCTGATGAGCACTAGTATATTCCAGAGAAAATAAATTACTAATTCCAAAAAAAAGAAAATTTCAACTCAAACTGGTCACAACAAAACACCTTTGAGTTTCAAATGTTTAAAGCACAACTTAATTGATTATAATGATAACATGAGTTATATGCCTGACTAAAACACAGATTCCTGGATGAGGTCACATGACCACAATCTAGAACATCATGAAAACTTTTTCACATGTCTAAAGTCAAGTACTACAGTATGGCCGTAGCTAAAATCAATGATTTTTACTAATTAAGAGACTAATTAAAAAAGTTGGTTACTCTAAACTGACACTGGTTCTGAATCAAGGTCAGAAAAAGATACAATATTTCAAACTATTGGCTGTTTATCAGAACTGAACAAAATTTCTAAAAAACTAAAATCCAGTAGACAAAATTATCATTACAATAACATGTAATGAAATAAAATAGAAATAATTTTTTGTAAACAAACAAACAAATAACTAAATTTTATACACATATCACAATAGTTACTTTCTCTGAGTCACAAGAATTCTTAAAGTTCAATTCAAATATTGGGTGTTAATAAATTCTGTTGGAATATTGGCAGTGAATATGAATAATGAATCCTTGTTACCTGCTTGTTTACTTTTTTATAGTTAAGAGCATGCTGCCTAAATTTTTCTGTCTCCTCTTTATAGAGCTCCACTGCCTCCATTAATCTCTCAGCCTGCAATACCAGATATAAAATCACGACAAAGTCAACTTTTATCTGATTTCATTTCCAAAATGAATGTTCTACAGACTAAATGTGAACCTGAAAACCTAAGGGCAGCAATGAATAATGACTCCATATTTTGCTTTACCATTGGCACAAAAGTCTATTTAATTATAAATATATATCTTCTACGCTACATACATATATGAATTTTATCCTAAATATATAAAAATTATGTTAAATATATAAATGTTATGCTAAATATATAAATTTTATCCTAAACACATAAATGTTATGCTACATATATAAATTTTTGCTACATATATGCCACTGAAAACATTTAACAGTCTTTTTAAACCAGCAAATTACAAATAATTCAGAGAAACTAATGTATAAACAGTTTAAAAGGTCATCTCAGTATTAAAATTTGAACACTTAGCAACATTATAAACAATTAACAGTATTATAAACAATTATCAGCATTATAAACAATTAACAGTACTAAAATAATTATAATCATTGCAAGTGTCAACCTTATACTGAGCAAAATTCTTCATTCCTTTTACAATAAAAACACTGAAAATTTATTTAGAAACAAAAAAGGACTGGATATAATGCAATTTTCACATTTTATTTAAATTTATTTAACAGCCAATAGAGCAAAGTCATTGTGTGACAAAGATAAATTTAGTATCTTTTATTCCTATATTCTAAGACTTCTAATTTCCCCATAATTAAGGTCACTATTCATACAAACATGCCTCAAGGCAAATTATGTAAGCTAGAGCAAAAAAAGCATAATTAGCTTATTTTCATGAATAAATTCATATCTAGCATAGGGTTAGAATTTTAAAGAAAAAAATTTTTTCTGGGTTTCTTCACTAATTTTACTGGCTATTTAAAAAAGACTTTGTATATCATAGGTATTTTTCAAAGAACCTTTAATTCCCTTTTTTTGATGTATGATTGATGGGTGTGATATGGGTTAGAGTATACAGCTTGGCCTTACTCCAGAATTCCTCCTTTCAAAAAAGTGCTAGCTCCACTTGCTCATTTTCACTTCCCAAACTTCAGAGGTAAATTGTAAAATAAAGAGCTAATAACTTTTTTTTTACATTTTATATATTTGGTAATTCATTCATTGCACTTTCAGAAGCTGGTATTGTTTAGCCTGGCAAAATTCATTTTCCCTATTTTAATAGCTGCCAAGGATAGTGTAATTTAGACAAATTCAAGATGATTTTTGGAGCACAAGGGAGCAGTCATTTTAGTTAGCAGTGTGCTAAGATAATTTACAATTTCCAAAAGTAAAATATCCAAAGAAATGTCAGCCACATTACATGAAAGTAGCATAGAGGTATGCCAACATTCTCTCCACTGTGCATGTTTTAAATGAAAACAACTTCACCTTACATAAATCACTCTCCCAAAAGTACATAATAACTGGTGAGCACCACCATTGTAGTAGTCTGGGACTGACTCGTGATTAAATATCCTCTTGGAATGGTTTAGGACTGTCTCAAGCAATTTAAATATTCAATTGGAGTCATTTGCTTCAATTGTTTTAAGATATGTTGCTTCCAAGATCAAATTAATGCTGTAGCTATTCAAAGTTGGGTGAAGATCACCAAAAACTTAAGAGATCATGTAACACCCTTAATGCATCTGAAAATGAAATTTGGTCAAGTGTTCTCAAAACATAATGGAGATATATTGCTTACAAGTTGAAGGCCTTTATCCCACAACCCTCTGAACTTAAACCCATTCTATCCTGATTTCGCTTCTGGTCATAGACTACCATTTTATCCGGAATACACCTTCAGTCGTAGTTTCACTAGATGTTTATGTAGCATCTAGAAACACAGGTTATACATCACAAATACTTGTGTACTTCTTCACCGACAACAGGAAATGGTTAAAGCATGCATGCACAGAAACATTTGAAAAAAATGTGGTTAAAAACATAACAGCTGATTTGAAAATCGATTGATAAAATGATGGACAAAAACTCAGATGTGAACATGGATATTGATAGCGAAGGTAGTGACATTGAAGTTGAAGATTTTGATGATTATGAAGATAATATTGACTTAATTGATGGTTTAGATGTAAATAAATGAAGTTGATGAAATAGATGGTGCATGACTGCATCCACTTTTTGAAAGCGATTCGGACAATTACGCTAACTTTGAAGGATTTAAATACGATTATGTCCGGGGTAATTTTTCTCCTCGGTTGCATCCAGGTTTTGAATTGATTGAAGGGCAAATGTTCAACACACAGAAGAATAGTGATCTAGTGATGATGTGGACTTCAAAATTTTGACAAAACTTTTAATGATTCAGTTTAAAGATTTCCAGGATTAATTTGTGGACAAGTTTTTTTTCTGAGAAACTGCAGGCTGAATGTACATGTTCTAGATTGTGAACTCAACAAATTGTTCTTAGTATTTAGCGGTGCAGTTTTGGTAAAATTATTATAACATTTGAACTAGCAGTGATATAAGCTTCAAATTTGGACCGAAATATTAGAAATAGATTAATCTTTATTTTATTCCCATACTATTTGGAGCATTTCATTCATCTTCATTCACTGAAGTTCATGGTAATTTTTATTTTTATTTTTATTTTTTTAAATCCCTTTTTCAAAATACAGTTGTGAGCTTGCACATCAATAAATTTTAACAAAACATATAT
Organism: Potamilus streckersoni; assembly: GCA_016746295.1. Taxonomy (NCBI): domain Eukaryota; kingdom Metazoa; phylum Mollusca; class Bivalvia; order Unionida; family Unionidae; genus Potamilus; species Potamilus streckersoni. The sequence goes on from JAEAOA010002000.1 coordinate 629,595, forward strand.
CACTGTGTTGCCAATTTTATTACCTTTTCAGAGATACATAGTTTTATATACTTTAAAAAATAAATAACAATGTTACAACATTTTTTGTAAACATGGTGAAGGTCATCACAATTTCTTCTGCTGCTGCTGTGTGATGCTCCGTTTTAGCACAGTGTATTTAGAATTGCTTCTCAGGATAGAATGGGTTAAATAAGCTCAGTTACCTGAACCTAACTGGGTCTTTGAACCCATTCAAGGTATGTAAATATTCAATTCAGTTTGGTTTGGCTAAAAAGCATTGCAATATCTTACCTTAAAGAGAAGCGAAACAAATAAGCATTACAAAATCAATATACCCCCTCCTTTGGGGAGCAATTGGTGGTGACAAAGACAATGAATGTACACCTAATCTCCATAACTTAACATTACCACTAGAAACACAGGAAATAAGATCAGGCATAAATACATCTCACCTTGTTCCCCATGAAACATTATATTCAGGAGTATGCAGAATCCTATAATTACTAGACATTCTATACTATAGGCAATCCTAATTCCAAACTGTTTGATCTGAATGCTCAAGCAAAATGAGTGATATTTCTAATATCTGTGAAACTGTGTCAACACATGTATGCAGAATTAAAATTTATGTTGAGATATTGGCAACTCGTATTTTAAAGATCTAGTCATTTGGACTTACAGCTTTGACAGTCTCAATTGTCTTCTTCCCTGCCAGACCTGCCTCTGTGTTGGTTTCACCTGGTACCTAACCAATTGGATAAACAAATTTATTAATAAAACACAATGGCCATGAGTTGTAACATTAATTGCGTCTATTATTTATTCTGCAGTCCTCATTTCTTTAAAAACACTCTTCAATGTGCAATTATTTTATGATCAAATTGACAGGATACCCAAAAGTATTTTAAAAAATCCAAAAGGTAATGAGTCTATGCATGAATGACAGAAATAGTAACTATGAATGATTAAATATTATAACATAGTGCTGATTTTTCTTCTGTTTGGGATTTGATGTGCTAGTGTTTATTCTGTGGTTCATGCCCAAACTTACCACTGGCTCTCCTCCCTGTGCTAATGATTCTTCATACTCTTTCTCCCTCTCCTGGAAAAGAGTTCATATTTTCAAAACAGATTCAAAGTTTTCTATCATTAAATCAATTCATGTTACCTGACTTACAGGAAACAATGACTGTGTATTTTGGATTTAAGAACACAATTCTTGTGATTCAGAACAGTTACATATCTACTGCTTTTGAAAGTTAAACAACAATCTACTGCCTTTCAAAGTTACACATCAATCTACTGCCTTTCAAAATTATACAACAATCTACTGTCCTTTATACATTAATATACAGCCTTTTACACATCAATCTACTGCCTTTCAAAGTTACACATCAATCTATTTCCTTGTACACATCAATCTACTGCCTTTTACACATCAATCTACTGCCTTTTACACATCAATCTACTGCCTTTTACACATCAATCTACTGCCTTTTACACATCTACTGCCTTTTACACATCAATCTACTGCCTTTACACATCAATCTACTGCCTTTTACACATCAATCTACTGCCTTTACACATCAATCTACTGCCTTTTACACATCAATCTACTGCCTTTTACACATCAATCTACTGCCTTTTACACATCAATCTACTGCCTTTTACACATCTACTGCCTTTTACACATCAATCTACTGCCTTTTACACATCAATCCACTGCCTTTTACACATCAATCTACTGCCTTTACACATCAATCCACTGCCTTTACACATGAATCTACTGCCTTTTACACATTTACTGCCTTTACACATGAATCTACTGCCTTTTACACATTTACTGCCTTTTACACATCAATCTACTGCCTTTACACATCACTCTACTGCCTTTTACACATCAATCTACTGCCTTTACACATCACTCTACTGCCTTTTACACATCAATCTACTGCCTTTTAAAGTTATACAACAATCTACTGCCAACAATCTACTGCTTTTAACACAAAAATATGATGCCTTTCAAAGCTCCACATCAATCTATTGACTTTCACAGTTGTATTTCATTTTACTGTCTTCCAGTTACACATCAATCTACAGCCTCTGAAAGTTACACATCATTCTACTTTCAACATTATATATGATTAAAGGCTTAAGAATTTTTAGTTCAAAAACCACCACCAAACTGTCAATAAAAATATGAAGGCTGTTTAAAACTAAGTGACCAGTCTTTTACAGCTATAGGTTCAACCACCTGTCAATAAAAATTGTATTTTGTTTTAAAATTAACCACCAAACTGGCTATAAAAACTGTTGATGCTTTCCAAATCAACCATCAAACATTTTATTAAAAAACTGAAGATTGTTTACAACTCAATCACCTGTCTATAAAAACTGCAGATCGTTTAAAATCAACCACAAAACTTTCTATAAAAACTATATTTTTTTCAAAATAAATTACCTGTCTTTAAAAACTATAGATTAATTAAAAATCAACCACCAAACCAGCTCTAAAGACTGTAGACTGCTTCAAAATCAACGACCAGTGTCTATTAAAACTGTGCAATATTCAAAATCAACCATTTGTCAATTTAAAAAAATTGTTGATTATTTCAAAATCTACCACTAAAACATTCTATAAAAACTACAATTGTTTCAAAATAAAAAAACAGTGTATAAAAACAAGAGATTTTGTTTACAAATCAACCACCATATTGCCCATAAAATCTGTAGATTGTTACAAAATCAACCACCTGTCTAGAAAAACTATAGTGTTTAAAAAAAACACCCACCAAACAATAAAAACTTTACATTGTTTCAAAATTAATCACCCAGTTTTCTATAAAAAATTGTGGATCATTTCAAAATCTACCACCAAATGTTCAATAAACCCTGTAGATTGTTTAAAAATTAACCATTACAGTGTCTACAAAAACTGTAGATTGTTTAAAAATCAAGCAATGAACTGTTCATAAAATCTGTTTAAAACTCAATCACCAAACTGTCTATATAAACTTTAGATAGTTTAAAACTCAAACACCAAACTGTATATCTAAACTTTAGATTCTTTAAAACTCAATCACCAAATTGTCTATATAAACTTTAAATTGTTTCAAAATCAACTATCGAACTGTCTATAAAAACTATAAATTGTTAAAAATAAGAATTTCTCTAGCTAATTTGGTAATAATGTTGATATAATTGCTATTACTATGCTATTAATGAAGATAATATGAATTCATATGTATTACAGATTAAGAATATATTATTTATTTTCTTCTTTTCATACATCTGAACATGTTAAATTGTATACATATAATAAATTCCATTCAACATAATTTGGACTCCTCAACACATCTACAAAATATAAGAAACAGATGGGAAGCAAGGGAAAAAGTACTTGATTCATGCAAATTTCTAAAATGTTTTCTCTCATCAGTTTATGCAAACACCGTATATAAAATACACATATGCAATAATTGTATATAAAATACATGTATGCAATAAGTGTATATAAAATACATGCATGGAATAACTATATAAAATACATGTATGGAATAACTATATAAAAGACATGTATGGAATAACTATATAAAATACATGTATGGAATAACTATATAAAATACATGTATGCAATAAGTGTATATAAAATACATGTATGCAATAAGTGTATATAAAATACATATGTGGATAAGTGTATATAAAATAAATGTATGCAATAAATATTTTTAAAAAATTCATATATGCAATAACTGTATATAAACTACATGTATGCAATAAGTGTATATAAAATACATGTATGCAATAAGTATATAATATACAAAATATATGTATGCAAGAAGTTTAATATAAAATACATGTATGCAATAAGTGTATATAAAATATATGTATGCAATAAGTGTATATAAACTACATGTATGAAATATGTGCATATAAAATACATGTACCCCACAACTGTATATAAAAAACATGTATGCAATAGTGTATATAAAATACATGTATGCAATAACTATATAAATTACATGTATGCAAAAAGTGTATATAAAATACATGTATACAATAAGTGTATATAAAATACATGTATGAAATGTGTATATAAAATACATGTATGCCACAACTGTATATAAAAACATGTATTCAATAAGTGTATATAAAATACATGTATGCCACAACTGTATATAAAAAACATGTATGCAATAAGTGTATAGAAAATACATGTAGCTACTGCGAATGTATCAATATATTCAAGTGTAACATCATTCCTGGGTGTTATTATAAACTGGATATAAAATATATATTTTAGTATCATTCATTTTCCAACAAATAATGTCCACTCTGCATGTTCTTAAAAAATCTTTTGATTAATAAAATGTAACTGACCATTTCTCTCTCTTCCTCCAGGACCAGTGGCTCCTGTGTCTTTTCCCACAGCCGAAGTGATTTGTCATGTGACCCAGTGACCAGGTAGTTACCACTGCTGGTCACATCCAGGCACCAAACCTCAGCATGATGACCCTGTACAATCAGTAAATTCATCATTCACTCATGTAGAAAACCACAAACTTGATGACATATGAGATGCACAGTTGAGCAGCACACAGGAAAAATAACATCTAAACCACATATAATGTTTAAACCACATATAAGAGCTTGCAAGAGAAGGCCAACAACTTAGTGTGCTTCACAAAGGATTCCAAGCAATTTATCCCATATCTGGTTCTTTCTGACAGTGATAGTGAAGACTGCAAGCATGCCATTGCTTGAGCAATGTGATTACCATATTGGCCATGCTCATCAGCAAAAAGTTTTGCCATTTTTCTATTATATATACAACTGTAATTCTATATGATAATATATTCTCATATAAAAGGAAATAATCTCTGCAAAATATATTTTTTGTCAAACTGTTTTTGTGAAATCATTATCGTTAAACTTTCATTTTTACATATTCACTTTCATGGTTACATTATTACAATTGTCAAATTAAAATCTCCAAATTTACAGTTGTGTTTTCCTACATTACATGCAATTTTGGAGGAATGTCATGCATACATACACACAACAACCCCATGCAACACACAAAATAAAGGCCAGCTTGAGTTATATTATTTTCAAAGAAGAGATTATGCTTACAAAATATAAACATCAGTTATCAAGAGTATTCAAATTTATGAACATAAAGTTTATATTTATACCAAACTTTAGAAAGTATTTTAAAATTACTTGCCATAACCATGGCAACCAATGTTATAACATTGTATTTATTATGCATTATGTCAAAAGTACTTTTAAATGATATTATATTTAATCAATCTGTTAGACTAAATTCTGAGAGTCATAAAATAAACCCACAGAGGTAGATGTACAACTGTACAATGTATGCTTTATGTAAATTGTGTGGTTAGGATCTATCACTTTTCTTGAAATCTCTATTATGAATATTAACCTACATTATAGGCATTCTTTAGTGTGTGTGTGTATATATATATATATATATATATATATATATATATATATATATATATATATATATATATATATATATATATAGTCAAATAGATTCTGATCTGTGAATTGCTCTTTGCCAGAAATGCAGCCTTGAAATCACATATGGAAGATAGACTGCAGCAACTAGTATGTCACCTCTCCCATGCCGGCAAGGAGTTTGGATTAACCATCAATTTGAAGATGAATGTTGTGGCACAGGAAGCAGATTCCCCTCCCACCATTGCCATCAATGGGTACAAACTCAAAGTTGTTGGGAACTACAGATATCTTGGGTCCACCATCTCCAAATCACTTTCAACTGATGCTGAGGTGAATGGCAGGATTGCCAAGGCAGCAGCAGTTATGGCCAGACTGAACCAGAGCGTCTGGAACAATGCCAACCTCACTGAGAAGACTAAACTGCAGATCTACCAGGCCTGCATGCTCAGCACACTCCTTTACAGCAGCGAGGCATGGACCAACTACACAAGCCACAAAAGGAAATTGAAATGCCTGTGGAGCATTCTGGGCATCCAACAACCAAATTACTCTCTTCTCTGTGAAACTAAAGGGATGTGTATGTCTCGTCAACAACCAAATTACTCTCTTCTCTGTGAAACTAAAGGGATGTGTATGTCTTGTCAACAACTAAATTACTCTCTTCTCAAGGGATGTGTATGTCTCGTCAACAACCAAATTACTCTCTTCTCTGTGAAACTAAAGGGATGTGTATGTCTCGTCAACAACCAAATTGCTCTCTTCTCTGTGAAACTAAAGTTATGTGTATGTCTTGTCAACAACCAAATTACTCTCTTCTCTGTGAAACTAAAGGGATGTGTATGTCTTGTCAACAACCAAATTACTCTCTTCTCTGTGAAATTAAAGGGAGGTGTATGTCTTGTCAACAACCAAATTACTCTCTTCTCTATGAAACTAAAGGGATGTATATGTCTTGTCAACAACCAAATTACTCTCTTCTCTAACTAAAGGGATGTGTATGTCTTGTTAACAACCAAATTACTCTCTCTTTTGTTAGACTTGATCTTGATGCAAATAAGTCTAATGTACAAGGCAGACAACTGAGTAGTTGCATTAGAATACAAGGCTCACAAAGAATTTTGGTTCTAATTCCATGTTCTGATATCTTCAACTGGCATATCTGATAATGTGTGACTTCAGAGGTATGCCAAATAATCAACCACTTTGAGCCAAAGGACCAAAGCATGGGAGCGATTTCTTGCTTACTGCCATTTTCTAAGAGAAAACATGTATAGAATATCAAACAGTATAAACTGGGTCTTTGAATTTTGCATCTCTCTGTCTCTCTCTGTCTCTCTCTCTCTCTCTCAGCAGATTGAGAGATGCTCATCTTCATCATCAACATCTGTGATAATGACAACAGAATGCATTCAGCAGGAGACAAGATACTTAAGATCTCTTATATGACTCAAATATGAATTCACTCCTTTTGATGGCAGGATCAAGGTTATCCCTGTACACACTAACAGAACTATCCTCATCTGGTAAACTATCTACACCTATGTATATTATGCCCAACAGAAGGGAAGAGGTGAAGTAATAAATATATGCTTCTATACTGACTGACCAGACCATGATAGCAAATGGAAGACAGAATGGCTTGACCTACAAATGACCTCTGATCATAAGCAAAAAGGGATGATCAGTCAGCCTGCTCAATGGTTTGGTCAACAGCATATTTAATGGCATATGGTACAAATAGGAATGATGATGATGCTATGTACATGAGTGGACTGTAAAAGGAGTGTGCTAATTCTCAAGTGACTTTTATATAAGAAGCTGAAAGGCTAGAAAACAAGCAAAAAAGAAATTTTCCAGAGATCAACATGTGTTACATGATTTCTTGGATAGTTCTTCTAAAATGGGGCTATGACAGTAATGAACTGGTGTCACATCCATGGTTCCCTTTCTTATATTAGTTAACTAGATGTAACTTTGGCTGAAGACAAGGTCATGGGAATCTGGGTTGGGTAAGGGGAAGGACCACAGAGGTATTCGCCAAAATGGTGACAACTCCATTTTAGGATGAAGGCTCAGGATTTATGGATACATTTACCTGAATTACTTCACCAAACTTTCAACTGTTTCCGCAGTATGCTGAATTTTATCATGCTTTTGCACGTGAGGCAAGCTTCTGAGTTACCTGATGAACAATTTTTTAAAATTACTAATCTGTCCTACAAAACTGAAAATATATTAAAATAAATAAGAACAAGAACACCTACCTCTAGTGTAATTATATGCTCAAAGTTGTCTGCATCCCACTGTTTGACTTTCCTGTCTTTGCCACCAGAGAAAAACATGTGAGTCTTTGATATAAATTGGATACACATAATACTGAAATCAAATAAGGAATGTATTGAATTAGTCCGATAGACACTGGTATATATATATATATATATATATATATACATACATATATATATATATATATATATATATATATATATATATATATATATACATACATACACACACACATCATATATGAAAAATAATATGGAATTTAAAGTGTTGGTACAAAGTAAGTTGATATATCAATACCAATGATATATCAAATTATGATCTCCGCCCATGGCACAATAATACGAATATATAAACATTCTTTCAGTTGCAGGCCTTTAGAACAATGATGAATTATCAGTCATTAATGATGTATAAAAACAATGAAAAAAAGTATTAAGTCCCATTTTCTTAATGAATTTAAAATGGAAGACAATTTCATTGCAATCCTATCTTTTTTCCGATCTCTGTACCTATCATGCATAAGGGCAACATATGCAGAAATATTAAATGAGAGAGGAAAAACAATTTGTGTTTGATGAAAACTAAACATTCACCAAGTAAACTACAAGAATATGGTTAGTCATAATATGTTTACACTTTCCTTGTGATCTATATACAGTGTTCATAATATCAATATGTATATATATATATATATATATATATATATATATATATATATATATATATATATATATATATATATATATATATATATATATATGATGTTATTTACATATAGACACTAGTATATATAGGGCCTGATAATAATGATCCTGGAGAATAAAGGGCCTGATATTGATGACCATGGAGTATACAGGAGGGGATATTGATGACCTAGAGAATATAGGACCTGATATTAATGACCCTGGAATACACAGGACCAGATAGTGATGATATGGAGAATATAGGGCTCAATAATGATGACCTGGAGAATATAGGGCTTGATATTTATTATCAGGAGCATGCAGAGCCTGATACTGATGACATGGAGAATATAGGGCCTGGTATTGATGACTGAAGATTATAAGGCTTAATCTTGATAGTGATAACCCTGGAGGATCCTGGATCTGATATGTATGACCTTGGAGGATACCAGATCTGATATTTATGACCCTGGAGGATACTATATCTGATATTTATGACCTTTGAGGACACCAGATCTGATATTTATGACCTTGGAGGATACCAGATCTGATATTTATGACTCTGGAGGATACTGGATCTGGTATTTATGACCTTGGAGCATACCAGATCTGATATTTATGACCTTGGAGGATACTGGATCTGATAGTTATGACCTTGGAGGATACCAGATCTGATATTTATGATCCTGGAGGATACTGGATCTAATATTTATGACCTTGGAGGATACTGGATCTGGTATTTATGACCTTGGAGGATACTGGATCTGGTATTTATGACCTTGGAGGATACTGGATCTGATATTTATGACCCTGGAGGATACTATATCTGATATTTATGACCTTTGAGGACACCAGATCTGATATTTATGACCTTGGAGGATACCAGATCTGATATTTATGACCCTGGAGGATACCAGATCTGGTATTTATGACCCTGGAGGATACTATATCTGATATTTATGACTTTGGAACATACCAGATCTGATATTTATGACCTTGGAGGATACTGGATCTGATAGTTATGACCTTGGAGGATACCAGATCTTATATTTATGATCCTGGAGGATACTGGATCTAATATTTATGACCTTGGAGGATACTGGATCTGGTATTTATGACCCTGGAGGATACTATATCTGATATTTATGACTTTGGAACATACCAGATCTGATATTTATGACCCTGGAGGATCCTGGATCTGATATTTATGACCTTGGAGGATACTAGATCTGATATTTATGACCCTGGAGAATACTGGATCTGATATTTATGACCCTGGAGGATACTGGATCTGATAGTTATGACTTTGGTGGATACCAGATCTGATATTTATGATCCTGGAGGATCCTGGATCTAATATTTATGACCTTGGAGGATACTGGATCTGGTATTTATGACCCTGGAGGATCCTGGATCTGATATTTATGACCTTGGAGGATACTATATCTGATATTTATGACCTTTGAGGACACCAGATCTGATATTTATGACCTTGGAGGATACCAGATCTGATATTTATGACCCTGGAGGATACTGGATCTGGTATTTATGACCCTGGAGGATCCTGGATCTGATATTTATGACCTTGGAGGATACTAGATCTGATATTTATGACCTTGGAAGATACTAGATCTGATATTTATGACCGTGGAAAAGATCATATTTACATCTCAATAAATGTAAAAACAGACAAGAAATTCACTGAAATTTATATTTGCAATTAGCTTTAGCCAACAAATAACCAAAATTTAAACTGTATAAAGAATTGTTTTATTTATTGTGTGTAGCATGTAATGCACCGTACCTATCATCATGTGCAAATATGGACTTGTGACAGTCTCCAAAGTCCAGCCCCCAGATCTTGACATTTCTGTCTGCAGACCCTGTCACTATCATAGTGCTGTCATATGAAATGTCCATACAAAGGACTGGCAGCTTGTGTCCATACAATGACAGAAAAAACTGAAACAGACGAAATTAAATCTAAGAGTGATGTGTGGATTCATAAATCAGAAAACACTTCACCAAAAATTCCTTCAATTAATAAATTCCAGTTATAAACAAATTCTCTTTAAGGTGAATTATAATGTAATACCTAGTCTTTGTAATAACTTGCAAACCAACTCCACCAAACAGTCTAATTACACCAAATATTTGATTTTCAAACATGAATTTAATTGACTTCTAAAGTATCTTTCTCAGTAAGATTACCCATATTTTATTTTTTTGAAAAGTGTTAGGCCACAAGTTTTTCCACTGTAATTATTGCCTAATATTACATACATCAAACACAAAACATGCCAGCAAAATTTCATATGAGAGAGAAGTGTGAGGAAATTTAAATATGCATCAATATAAATATATATTACTTGGTTCTGGATGCTGATGCTGGTTTTTGTTGTCAACAGAATTGCTGGAATTCTTCATAATTTTCTTTTAAACTATATGACTGATATTACATTATGCTACAGTTATAGAGAGTATTTAGCTCAGCTGTTGCTGAAAAAACAAAACTGAACTATAACACAATGGTAAATTTACATATTATGATGTAAGCCATGATACTGGCTCCATTAGTAGAGTGTCAGACTTGTAATTTAAAGGTTGTGGGTTTGATACACACCAAGTTCATCAGATGTTGGCTGTCTTAGCATGTCCTTGTGAAACACACATACAATTTCCTTGGCATGATACAACCAAATATGGTGCTGTTGAAACCAACCAACAACTACAACTTAATTTCTTATGTGGACATAGTTTATATATCTATACCAATACAGACTGTTAATATATCTATACCACTACACAAAATTGATATACACATGTTATAACTATAGCAATACACAGTTTATATATTCTATTACACACATGATATATCTATACAAGTACACACAGTTTATGTATCTATAACAATACATACATAATATAATATCTATGCCAATACCCGATATATCTATACCATACAAATGATATATCTATACCAATCAATACACATGATATCTATACCAATACACATGATATATCTATACCAATACACACATGATATATCTACACCAATATACACATGATATATTTATAACAATACACACATGAAAAGAAATATTGATTTTATACTAAAACTTTTGGAGACTGGCAAAATACTTTATCAGATGTATTGTGTACAATAATTATATCTCTGCATTCAGTTTGTACTGTATACAAATGGGAGAAAACACACAATGGCAATAGACACACAAGTATACTGAGCAAAGAAAATGCAATGGAGATAAATAGGTATGAATAGAGATCAAAGAAAACACAACAGGAAAAGAAATGTATGAATAAAGAGCAAACAAAATACAATGACAATAGATACAGAAGTATGCAGAGGGAAGAAAACAAGAAAACAATGGGAATAAATACAAAAGTATGCAGTGGGAAGAAAACACACAATAGGAATAGAAGCTTATGCATCAAAAGTGAGAAAACAATGATACACATGTATACATATTAAAGAAAATGCACTGAGGAGATACACATAAATATAGATGAAAGAGAATGCACCAAGGAGAGTCACATGTATACAGACAAAAGAAAACACAATGAGAAAAGAAACTCATGTATTCAGAAAGAAGAAAACACAATGGGAATAGATAAACATGTACATAGTGGGAAGAAAACAGTTATAATAGATACACAAAACAATTTAATCTCCTATAAACAAATTCATAAGATAAATAGAAAAGAATTCTGCCAACAAATAGGTCCTAGTGTGAAATTCCTATTTCTTTTAATGCAGTAAAAACTTACATTTTCTGTATATACCTCCAAAGATTGCCATCTGCTAATAATAACTGGAACAGCTGGTTGAATTTTAGTAATGACAAAACAACCACATCTACATCAGCCAATGTGAATCTGTATCTGCCTCAGCTAGGTGATTTGTCAACTCAGAATGTTTCATTAGAAAGGCCATGCAAAGTTCAATATTGAAACTATCTATTTGACACCTGTTTGCAAAAAGAACCCCCAAAAATTGTTCATGAGAAAAACTGACCTTGAGAGTGTCAGCAAAGAAAACCTTGACAGTACTGTCTAGAAGCGAGACTGCCAGCAGTCTCTGATCTGGACTGAAATAGAAATCATATATTGTCAATAATGCATGTAAGAGAAATGATTTTTATTGTACCTATAAAAGCAAGATCATCTAGTGTATACAGCTTTGCTCATTTCTAATTCACTAACTTTAGATAAATCAAAATCACAATCAAAAGTAATATTTTGACATCCGTTTTAAATCACATTTTGATGCTGATATACTTACACAATCCTACTGGGAATATAAGCATCATATCTCTCGAATCCAGCTATTCCAGAAAAATGAAAATGTTGTCTATGTCTATATACCATCTAGACCAAAGGAAGAAAATTTTACTCATTACTTCCCCTTACCATCACCAGGTGGCATTCAGTATTAATAAATTAGTTGTGTGTGTTTTTTAATGTAGCTTTAACAATTAAGTCATACTGCTAAGAAGTCTGCACTGTGGCAGTTTATATGTCTAACACTGGGGCATAATGTCCCAACCAGTCACAGTATCCTGACACCAGGCTGACCAGTCCAAACACTAATCTCTTAATGCCAAGTACCAAGCAAGAGAGCTGCAAGTACTATTTTTTTATTAGTCTTTTTTATGATTTGGGTTTTAAACCACAACATCCTGCATCCAAGGTGGATGCTCCAGCCACTTAAACCACCTGAATAATACTTAAATATGCTCTCATTTGTGATGAGGTGTGGGAGAGTTTACTTGTTTTCATCTTCAAATGCATTCATCACTCACATGCTCACATTTGTAAGGAGGTGTTGAAGGGTTTACATGTTTTTCTCTTCTCCACTCTCACTGTGGTTAGGAGAATAGGCATCATCCAACCATCCACCAGCTTCAAGAGAATTCCCTAAAAGGACATACTGGATTTATAAAATGAAGGTACCACAAGTGATAGTCACATGATCATTAGTAATTTCAAATTCTCAGATCATAAATATCTTAAGATTTCAAAATTTTTGCCAATATCATACTGCTTTCATCAGCGACTAATGGTGATCACATGACATACTGGTCATGTGATACAAGAAGACTGTATTATAGATGGGTGGTAATTCAAGCCCCTCATCCCTGTTGGCCTTCAATGTCATATTTTGATCTTCTTCATCTTTTTCCATCTATTGTCCTTTGATGTGATCACCTTGATTTAATTGGGGACTATGGAATATCCTATAGTCTTTCAATGTTCATGTATGACTGATGACTCTCTACTGATGTGTTCTTTAATCCTGGTTTCTAAAAACACTGCCTGTTTTCTCTGATGTACCAATAATCTTTTTCACATCTTTCACGGTTAATATAATAAACCACACCAGTTTTCAAATTTTTCACTTTTGTCCTTCACATGTGTAAGTTTTTGTCTTAAAAATTTGCATTTTTTGTGATATACCTTGATCCAATTTTGTCTGAATACTTGGGATTCTGATGTACCATGGATATATGGCATGTAAATGTTGGTTCTATTTAGGCTTCCCCTGGGTTTTTGCTTCCCCTTTCCTGAAAACCCACTCTGGATAGCAATTAACTCTTAGATCTGATTTCACATGCTTTCCTACCTCCAGTCAACCTGTCTCATCAGTGACTAGGGTGTTAGTTGCATTAAATATCTTACTACTGACCTCTTGTGTTACCAATGGTGACTGGAAAAAAAAAGAATCATGTGACTATTATAAGTCACATGATCAACATCAGTCATTGATGAAGACAGAGTGATATTTATGCTTGGGAAATTATTAATGATCATGATCATGAATAACCAGAATGAGGAAGCAACCTTTCTGTGGATGGTTATACATTACCCACTTCAGTGATAATATCAAGGCTTATGGGGTTATGTCCCCTTTTCCTGTCTTGATAGGAAGAAATGGGTTTATGGGACCCAAGACCAGGTCTTGCGTAACTGCCCTTCTTAACCTTTTAGTGGAGAAGACAGACTGACTGACTACATATTCATTGCTGATCTAGAATATCTGGCCCAGCAATGAAATCTGCAGAGGCCACATATAAAAGTAGTCTAGAGAAATCAAGATATATGAAGGTGGCCTAGAGATATCAAGAAATATGAAGGTGGCCTAGAGATATCAAGAAATATGAAGGTGGCCTAGAGATACCAAGATATATGAAGGTGACCTAGAGATATCAAGAAATATAAAGAGGGCTTAAACATATCAATTTTGCCACTGCATTTAGTAACTGAGGTGCTGCAGGAACCCATTTCCTGTTTGAGATCAATACTGAGATCTAGATAATCAGTGCAATTCAAATTTGAAGAAAACAAGATTCTTGTAACAACAGAACTTACTAGATGTTCCTGAGGATGTTATCCATTGATACAGTTTCTTTAAATCATGCATCTATCAGATCAAGACTGACTGCACACTTTAGATGGTATGATCATGATGTTTCCACCTTGAATGTTGTTGCTAATTTTAATTAGTTAGTTGGATGACATAAAACAAAATTTGGAGTTTTCCATTACCTTTTGGTACCAGAAAAAGCTTGAAGTAAAATCCTGCTGGAGAGTTTGATTCATGAACTCTCTCCAACACCTGCTCGGAGAGTAAAAAAGTGACATAATCCAATAAAACCGCTGCCTTCATGGGATCTGTTGAAATCTCCACTGATGAAGAGAAACACAAACGGGAAGGGCACTGGATCAATGAAATCCAAAGTCCATCTGAAAGTTCTTAGATACCCCAGACACTGATAGAGAAAACATTTATCCATGCATGACAAATGAAGAAGTCTAGTACCAACTGGGAGAATGTTTATCCATGCATGACAAATGAAGAAGTCTAGTACCAACTGGGAGACCATTTATCCATGCATGACAAATGAAGAAGTCTAGTACCAACTGGGAGACCATTTATCCATGCATGACAAAAAAAGAAGTCTAGTACCAACTGGGAGACCATTTATCCATGCATGACAAATGAAGTCTAGTACCAATGCCCTATTAATCACTTTTGCCATAAAGTGGTCAGTCAGGCTATTAATCACTTTGGTCACGGAGTGGTCAGTTGTCCTATTAATCACTTAGGCATGGAGTGGTCAGCTGCCCTATTAATCACTTTGGCATGGAGTGGTCAGCAGCCCTACTAATCCTATTAATCATTCCCCAAAATGATCAGAAATGAAGGTGAAGGTCAACAGGTCTGCTGCTCAAGTAATCACTTTGGCCATGGAGTGATTAGATGCCCTATTAATCACTCTGGCCATGTTGGTTGCTATTTTTCTTTCATACTTATTTCTCCCCTTTTTATGGCCAGGTGGCAAATCCCTGATGATGCTAAATCTAACGTTGTTGATGTTACCACTGAACTGCACACAGGTTCAAAGTCATCTCATACACTCTGTGATCAACTTACCCAAACTTACAGGCTGATGCTGTGGTAGTCTTGATCGTCCCCAATCAGGCCATGGTAAATTTGTTTTCAAAACAGTTCAGGCCTTTTGAGGACTAAAATTGTTGCAGATTTTCAGCACTTAAGGAGGCTCTAAAATTTGTCTTATTCTTCCTCACAACAGGAAATAATCTTTCACTGTCACTGATGTCCAACTGAGGACAGATTATGTAAAACAAGAAAGCTCACAAACAATGCTTGAGCATTGGTAGCATGAGGGTCCAAGTAGGTGGCTTAAAGCGCTCCAAAACTGAAATCTGCTGGGGGTGCTTTTTCACATTATTCAGCCACATGCCACAGGGGTTCATATCACTGCTTACAATTTATCTGTCATACATGTACTATATAATAATATTACCACATGGTACATGTATGATAGGTAAATTGTAAGCAATAATACCAGCCCATGTGCACATTCCCAATAGTAAAATTCATGGCACACTACTGTGTGAAAGCATAATGTACATCGATGTTTGATGGTCGAATGTTAGGTCAAATTTTAGTGTACTCCAATCTAGACTTCACATTTTGTGGAATACAGATATTTTTCCTTGGAGGTGAAAACATTTTAACTGCAGTGAAGCTTAATTACGCAATGGTATTAATCCAGAAGATGAAACGTTGAACAGTGAATGATTAGTGGTATCAGTGCAAGCTCGGAAAACAACTCGAGCAAATTATGGTACATGCTAAACTTTTAATCTAAAAAATTCCAACACTCAATAAAGCTGTCTGCATGTAAAATCCAAAACTCTTATTGATTTTCTGTACCAATGTGCTTTTTCACATTGTCTCCGCCACCATGGCCAATGCTAAATCTGTGACACACTGTATGCAAAAAAGCATGATGTATAACGGTATTTGATGGCTGAATGCATGGCAAATGTTTGGTATATTCCAAACAAAACTTCATAATTGTGCAATAAAATTCTTTTGACTTGGTGGGGAAGACATTTTCAAGATGTGATGCTGAATGGTAAAATTTAAATCAGTCTTGGCAGTGCATGCGCTGAGAAATATTCTGGCTTTTTTCAAACATATTTGTAAAAATTGCTCTTATATATATATATATATATATATATATATATATATATATATATATATATATATATATATATATATATATATTACAATATGCTAAAATGCTTGCTACTGGGCTAGCTGTACCAATTGGCTATAGTTCTACTAATATCATGTCTAGTAGTACCGGACAATTTTAACAAAGGCTGATATCATGACTAGCACTTAATGGGGAAAATTTAAAATAAATAAGACTTGGGGAATTCGTGACTTTGGCATGCAGCTTGAATCCATGAATCACTGAATAAAGTTGTGAAATTCATGCCTAACTCGAGGGTTGGCAGCTATGCATAAGCTCAAAGCCACTATCATGTGATTTACAAAACATCAAAAGGACACTATAAGGAATGCATGAAAAAGGGGAGGGAGGGGCAAAATATCAAACAAAAGCAACTGTGTTGCAATATTGTTGATCTATCTCCTCATAAGAGAGTCCATGAAGATATATGGTTTCATTCCAACATATCCAATTACACTTCATCTTTAGCTGATTCAATGTGATGGCAGAAGACTGCTCTTTTCTTGGCATCTTGGCGGAGTGTGCCATCACAACATTAAGCATTCAGCTAATGAGGGAAGAAATTTTTTTTAGATGCAGATTCGATATTCCAATAATTAGTGTCATATTCCCAATTCATTTTCCTTTCTTTCGCAGGTTAGAAGATGATGTAACCTGCAATTTTTACCTGCAAATGGTACATGGTGTTGCTGAAAGACATTTTGTACATACAAAGGCAAGACTCATGATAGTCCTAACTTAAGAAATCTTGCAAAGGCAAGGCAAGACTCATCATAGTCTTAACTTAAGTACACTCATAAAGAAATGGCAAGACTCATTGTAGTCCTAACTAAAGACATCATGTAAAGGCAAGACAAGACTCATTGTAGTCCTAACAAAAGACATCATGTAAAGGCAAGGCAAGACTCATTGTAGTCCTAACTAAAGACATCATGTAAAGGCAAGGCAAGGCTCATTGTAGTCCTAACTAAAGACATCATGTAAAGGCAAAGCAAGACTCATTGTAGTCCTAACAAAAGACATCATGTAAAGGCAAGGCAAGACTCATTGTAGTCCTAACTAAAGACATCATGTAAAGGCAAGGCAAGACTCATTGTAGTCCTAACTAAAGACATCATGTAAAGGCAAGGCAAGACTCATTGTAGTCATAAAACTGAAGACATTGTAATCCTAATTGACCTTGTACTTTTAACATTTACCACATTTCATTGCCATTGCTTCTAAAAAAAAAATCAAACAAAAAAGAGGAAATAACCTCAAAATAAAAAATAATTCAATAACACTCATAATATCATAAAACATAAAATCTTAGCACTGTATGCAATTAAAAATATCAAACTCTAGCAGTGTATACAATTAAAAAATACAGCACACATGTAGATGTCACTATTGCATGTGATTTACCTGGTCAGAAAAAAAAATGAAGTCCACAGACTTCAGATAACTGGGAAATATGTTCATAAAAAATTCTAACAAAGGTTTAAAAACATTGTATGGACTTTTTAATAAATCATTTTCTAGATGAAATCATTATGACCTGAAAGGTATAGAAATATTGTATGGACTCTTTAATAAATCACTCTCTAAATGAAATCATTATGACCTGAAAGGTTTAAAAACATTGTATGGACTCTTTAATAAATCACTATCTAGATGAAATCATTATGACCTGAAAGGTTTAAAAACATTGTATGGATTCTTTAATAAATCACTATCTAAATGAAATCATTATGACCTGAAGGATTCAATGGGGTTATGGGGGATAATGCTACTGCAGCCAAAACAAAAGCCAAGACTGGTTTACTACCAGTGCCATCTGGCAGCAATGGTGGGGTAATGGTTAAGAGTTTCTTCCCTTTTGTAATGGCACAAAATGCACAATTATTAATCATTCTGGAATCACTATTCCTAAAGCTAATGTGATCATGGGAACATAGTCAAAGGAGAAATGTTCATGCTGTGATTTACCTTTATTACAATGAGGTTTAAAGTTCTCATGTTTCTCTAAAGTTTGAAAATTTCTTTGGTTTGCAGGAAGTTTTACTGAGTATTCGCTATTATAAATGAATATAAATGTAAAGTAATGGATGACACAAGTTAAAACAAAAACAATAAATTTTCACTGTTCCTCATCTTGTTTTAACATATCATGATATCAGTGCTGTTTTACCATAGCATTCAACAGGAAGTCAAAGAAAAGAATGCATTGACTATTTGAACAACATTTTGTTTTACATTTCTTTGCTCTTTCTTGCAGATCAATGAAACCATGAAATTGGTACTTCATGAATTCAAAGTGATTAAAAGTGTTTTTGAAAAGAATTTCTTTTACAGATGTGCCATAATTACATCTTAACAACATTTTATTTTTAACTCCAACCCCCATTTCACATTCATCACAACCTTCATGTTAAATCAAACATACAAAAAAATATGAATACAGATAATTCTGCATGGTATTTGATGTTGGAAGGGAAAAATGAACAGGATTATATTTGCCAATTTGAGTTTATAAATGAATTTTAAAAGACAGGAGTGTTTACCTATATTTGACACACAGCACGTCTTCATCCATCATTAGTGTTCTAGTGAGCTCTAATGTCAACCTCTTGCTGCAAAATTGAGAAGCCATTGAAAAGTTGAAAATGCCCTAAAATCAGAAAACTGTAATATGTTAATTGAACACTAATTCCCCAACACTGTGACCTAAACTTAAAATTAACATGGATGGAATATGTTGATTGAACACTAATCCCACAACACAGTGACCTAAACTTAAAATTTACATGGATGGAAAAACAAATGGATGGACAAGGTGCCTTTCATTTTTATAAATGGATGTAAAAAGTACACACACACACACACACACACAAAACAATCACATCACTAGCTTGATTTAATAATGAAATAAGAAAGCTCACATTCTATGCTTCAAATCATTAAGCACATACTGAGTTCTCAGGAAGGTGTATAAAATCAATTGATAGAGGTCAAGGAATGAACTTAATCAGATGAATGTGAGACAGACAGGAAATGATGACTGTATAACAAAGTTATCTAATGTTTGATAGCTATTTCCAAGTAACAGTTGTCCATTCAGTATCAGTCATTTTCTTTCTCCACCTCAAAGTCCACCTTCTGCCAATATAAGAGTATTTTATTAGCAAATATAATGGTCCCTCACTTTAAATTCCCTTAGTATATCACTATCAATCTTTTAACACATGGTCATAGATCCCACATAGTGTCCCTCACCAAAAAGTCCTCAGTACACTTGTACCACACCACTTCACACTTATAACACAAGTATGGTTATAGAGTCCATTTTGTGACCCTCACCATAAAGTCCCTTAGTACATCCACAGTTCACCAATGTTACACTTAAAATACAAGTATGGTCAAAGATTCCATATTGTGACCCTCACTATAAAGCTGCTCAGTACACCCACAGTACATCAGTCATACTTATAATAAAAGTGTGGTCATAGATTCCATATAGTGTCCCTCACCAAAAAGCTTTCAGTACACCCACAGTACACCAATGTTACACTTAAAATACAAGCGTGGTCATAGATTCCATATAGTGTCCCTCACAAAAAGCTCCTAAGTAAACCCACAGTACACTACTGTCACACTTTATAACACAAGTAAGGTCATAGAGTCCAAATTGTGATGCTCATCATAAATCCCCTCAGTACACTAATGTGACACTTATAACACAAGTATGGTCACAGATCCTATAAAGTATCCCTCACCATAAAGCCCCTCATTATACTACTGACACTTATAACACAAGTATGATCATAGATTCCATATAGTGTCCCTCACTAAAAAGAACCTCATTATACCACTGCCTGCCTCATTACAGAAATATGGTTATAGGTCTCATTCAAATTTGATCAAATTGAATTCTTTTACAGCAACTTAATTCACTTTTCTTTATTTTAATTCTCTGGCTGATGAGAACCAATTATAATATTGTTTGGCATCTTTAAATACTTTGTGCATAACATACACTATGTTAGAAAATAACTCGGTATATTATTCCCTTACTTATAATGCCTATTACTTGTATGACCCTATTATGCGTTTTATAAAGTGGAAATGCTATAAATTGTTAGTACCGAGTTAGAACTTGGTGTAAACTCACCATAACAAAATAAAAGTTAAACAACTCTGACCTGGATGTTGTAGAGTCTTCTGAGGAGATGAGCTCAAAGTTCCAGAACTTGACATGTTTATCTGCACTGCCAGACACAATGCTTCGCTAGTAATAACAGAAATAAAAAGATCATCAAAATACATTTGCTGTCATTTTGGTCCTACTAAATACAGGTCATTTTTGTCTTAAAATGAGGCTTTACTAATATCAGTCGATTAATATAAAATATATTTAATATATTTATTTATATATTTACTTATTTATAAATATATTTATAATTTATTTATATTTATAAAATATATTTATTTATATAGATAGGAAGAAAATTCAATGACTTTTCATTCTCAGTTTTCAAGGCCTAGTCTCAGTATCTCAGTATCAAGTTTTCTACTTCCAGTTGCTATTTAAATACAATGAACAAAAAGAGAAATAATTATATATATATATATATATATATATATATATATATATATATATATATATATATATATATATATATAACACTGGGTTTCTGATGCAGATGACAGAGATGGCAAAGAATGATATTATGCTTTATGTGCACACCCTATGAAATCTAACATCAAAACAGCAGGCTAATTTTTTTTTCGTTAGTACTAATTGTTTCATTCCTATTGCATGGCTACATTGGGTAGGAATTCCCATTCCTGCAGTATTGTTTTTCTTGCACACTATACAAAACAGTTTCAAAGTAGCATCTTTTTTCAGCCACCTGATGAAGTCTTTGTCTTGTAGACATCCATCACTGAATCTGCACTTTCTAGGCATTTTGTCATGATTGTTTATTAAAAAGACTGTTGCAAAGGAACCATCCTTGCTTGACAGATAATGTGATGAAGTGAAGGAGTGCACATGTGTAAAGGTCACTATAGATAATGTCTAAACACTGTACTTTCTGCAGATTCTGAATTTGGCAGGCAGAATACCACAAAAATAAATTCTACTTCCAATCTTCACACAATGTAAAATAAATAACTTGAGGCAAACTATCATCATATTTTATTTTTCTGCAAAATATTCAAGGACTCTCAATTACCTTCCAAAAGGTCAATGACCTTCAAGTACTTGAATGAGGTGTTCATTTCACAATGTCTCTTAATGACCATGCAAACCCTGACTTATCCAACAGTCAAGTTGAAAGAATAATTGCCATATTATACATCCAATTATGTGGCTAGACTGTACCACATTATACATCCAATTATATCACTGGATTGTACCACATTATACATCCAATTATGTGGCTAGACTGTACCACATTATACATCCAATTATATCACTGGATTGTACCAGATTATACATATAAGTATATCGGTGAATTGTACCACATTATCCATCCAATTAAATCACTGGATTGTACTACATGGACTGATGTACAAGGTAACACTATGCATTTCCAGCAGGGCATGAAATACAGCTTATTCCAAAGGAAAAAAATTGGATGCCAAATCAAAACAAGAAACATATCTCATATTCAGAACCCCAAAAATTAGGTTGAAGTGGAAAGTTTTGAAGGATTATACTTCATGATCAAAACAAGCCTATGACTTAGTGCATGCTGATAAAATATAATTGACTCCAATATCAGACATAGTTGACAAATTAAAGGATTTGACCTAGATTGTAACTGATCTAATTAAGAAATTACAGGATCCAGCCTGGATTAAATCAGACCTAGTTCATAAATAAGAAGATCTAGCATGGATTATATCACACCTAGTTCACAAATTATAAAATCTGGCCCAGATTATATTAGAACTAGTTCACAAATTATGAGATCTGGCTTGGAGTATAACAGACCTAGTTTGCAAATTATAAGATCTGGTCTAGATTATATCAGACCTAGTTCACAAATAAGAGGATCAGACCTTGATTTTATCAGACTTAATTCACAAATAAGAGAATCAGACCTTGATTTTATCAGTCTTAATTCACAAAAAAAAAGGATCAGGCCTGGATTATAACAGACTTAAGTCAGAAATAAGAGGATCAGGCCAGGATTATATCAGACTTAATTCACAAATAAGAGGATCAGGCCTGGATTATATGAACAAAATTGAGGTTTGCACTTAAGTCAACAGCATCAGTCTCAATGTAGCTAGACCAATCAAATACCACAAATGTAGCTAGACCTATCAAATACCACAAATGAAGCTAGACTAATCAAATACCACAAATGTAGACGTGAAGTTTACATGTTGGTGATATTTCCTCATTAGACACATTCATGTGCCTGCATGTGTGTATTTGCATATGTTCCACTTTTCTCAAAACATTTACCTTGTCTGGCGCCATAGCTACAGACCACACAGCTCCTGTGTGAGCCTCAATGCTTTCCAGCATCACTCCAGCTCCAATGTCAAAGATCTGCAGTTTCCCACTCTGACACAAAGGAAAATATTTGTCACATTAATACCCATATTATTAACATTGATTTTCATTATAATATTATATTTACCAAATAATAAAAGACATCCCACTTTTTTTAATTAAATGTGTTTCTTTAACAATACCTACACAATCATAATACATTGGGAGTCCTTCTGCTAACTCACAAATCATATCCTTCCAAGTTTTAAAAAAGTGACATTAACAACCTTTTTCAATAATTTTAGCAGAAAAAGTGCTAGAATATCATTTGCTTACCAAGACACAGCCCAAGTTTGCTACCTTTGGATAACAGGACTGGTGCTAAATCCAGTGGTTAGTCAATTGTAACTAGATTATCCAAGAACAAGTACAATTATTATCATCTGGTGAGTATTATTGAAAGAAACAAGTTTTACTTCAAAAATTAGTTTCTGTTAAAAATACATTATCCAATCAGAAGATACTAGGAAAATATATCAGAGGTAGAGAGAGTTACATCCCTGGATTTTGACCTGGATAGGTCTTCTAATGTATGAAAAGCAAGTCTTGTATAGATTACAAAGGACAGCACAGGCTGATAAAGACTGTGTGTGTGTGTGTGTGTGTGTGTGTGTGTGTGTGTGTGTGTGTGTGTGTGTGTGTGTGTGTGAGTTTTGGATTTTTAACATAGCAATTTTTTAGTCATATCGCCATGATGTCTACACTGTGGCAGTTTATAGTAATGTCTATCACTGGGGCATCATGCTGCAGACATGTAGCATGATGTCCCACCCAGCACATTATCCTGATACCATACCAACCAGTCCCAACTCCAACCTCTTAATACTCTGCGCCTAGTGAGAAAGCTGTTAGTGCCATTTTTATAAGTCTTTTGTATGACTTGAGCAGAGTTCAAACCCTCAATTTCCCACATCGAAAACATGCTATACCCACTAGGCCACTGGAGCATTTTAATAAAGTCTGAAAATGAATTTCCTTGGTAACAAAATGTGGCAAACCTCATGCTTTTGTAGAATGTCATCAAGTTAATTTAAATGTCATAGATGTCAAGATGGTACTGAAGTGCAACACGGTCCATATATGGTGTTGATTTAGACTGCTTAGGTTGATAACTGAACATAACTGCCTGTTGGTCTTTGAAATTAAGAACAGTATGGAGTACAATCCCAGTGTTTGTCTTGCAAATGATCTATGCTGCTCTTTTCTTCTTGAAGGAGTCTATTTCCTGCTTCAGGATGTCTGCCTTTTAAGGGTCTTTGGGGATGCAATGGCAATATTGATGATTGAGTAAACTTACAGAATATGATCGGGAGGATCTTTGAAATGATTTGTATGCATCGATAGGGAAGAGGCTCTGTCACTTTCTGATTATTTGTTCAAGTCTTCCCTGCATAAGGATTTTGGAAAAAGGGCATCATGACTACAGCATCATTTTTTTGCAGAAGCAAGATGATAAAGAAACAAGGCTGAAATCTGTCTTTCTCTTCCTGTGCATTGTTTACACTTAGTTTAGGAAATTGGGCCCAAGCCAAAGAGTAAGAACTGGAGGAGTATTTCTACACAAGTTGTGCCTTAAAGAAGGCCTTATGGTCCCAGTTGGGAAATGAAAATGGGATGGAGTCTTGGGACCTACAAGATGCTGGCCATCTTAGTGTCCTGTATCATGATCTATTCTATGTGGCAGAGGAACAGGAGTGCTGCCTTGTGGAGAACTCAACACAGCATAGACATTGATAGAAAGACATTTCTCTCTGCAAGCTAAGGGTTAATGGAAACAGTTACAGAATCAGAAAATAAACATGGAGTATCTTTTGGAAGGGTTCCTGGTCCATGTTTTAATACTTTCAGACTTGCAATGTCTCTGTAAATGGATAATATCTGGGTATTGAAATTGTACTGTGAGAGTTAGACAGGAGTTATTGATGGCAGAAGGAAGGCACACTGATGCTAGAGTCTTGACATTTCCCATCAAAGCTGTGCAAGATGTTCAAAACCCAATCATTAATAGTTGGAATAAAGGTTGATCTTTTTTGTTAAAATGCAGGATTTCTAAAGATGGACACTCATGGAGAATATGTAAAATTAGAGAACTCTGCAGGCAGTATCCTTAAGTCTTCTTCTATAATAAGAATGACTCTTCATTTTTTGATTGAGTACACATGGTAATTGTGATCACCAATATTTGATGTCAGATGCATGAGTAGACAAAGGAGCCTACTGAAATGGTAGAAAAACCAAAATGGAGAAGAAGGTAGTTGAAGACACTAAACTGACATTGGGAGTCTACCCATGCTTTGGAATGGTCTCCTCCAAGTATTCTGGCTCTTTGTGTCTACCAGTCTAAGATGCATACCATGTATGTGAAAAAGGGAAATCACTGTCTGTGTGTGTGTCTGATTTTTAACACTGCTTTTATACAATGTCAGTAATATTACTATGATGTTGATAGTGTGGCAGTTAGATGTCTAGCACTGGGGCATCATGCTGCAGACATGTAGCATCATGTCCCACCTAGTCACACTATACTAACACCCAGACCTGGCTGGTTGCATGTGTGAAGTGCGTGATGCACGCAGGTGCCACCACTGAAAAATATTTGCCAACCTTATGACATCTGTGGAAATTTTTTATATCTTTTAGGAAACATTCATCGCAAACACAAGAAAAACACCATGTGGTGGGCCTGCTGACACCAGGCCAACCAGTCCTAACACTAACCTCTGAATGCTGAGTGCCAAGCAAGGCAGCTGTTAGTACCATTTTCATTAAGTCTTTTGTATAACTTGGCCTGGGTTTAAACCCACGAACAACCGTCAATCAACTGTATCCAACTCAGACACTCGAATCACTTAGGCCACAGGAGTGGTCACACCATAGCTAGTACAGTACAAAAGGTGATATGAAATTGAGGCTAACAGTGGAATAGTCAACTTGAACCGCCTTATTCATTTATCATTTATCATTACCAAATCTGGACAGGTTGTGCTCTGAGTCCATAACCAGATGCCAGACACTACTGACTTCAAGAGACAGGGATTGGTCATGTCAGGAAACCAGTTCACTGTACTCAGAAATGGTTACAATAAGCATAAGTTGAGATGATGCCAAAACAAGAGTGGATAATGTACATGACCTGCTAACATCAGATCTCTCTGTCCAGTATTGGCTATCTAGTGCTAGATCACCACAGTGTGTGTGTAGTATGTGGTTCTCCAGTGCTGATCCAATGTGACAGTAATGGCAAGGAAGTCTGACATGTGGCAGTACTGGCCAGGTAATCTGACTTATGCTGGTATCTCTATAAAATAGACATGGCAATGCAGACAATAATGGTGCTGGAACTGTGCTTGAGGTCCAAGGAAGCAGATGATGCCAAACATTTTCCTCAAAGACAGCTTGTTGGCCTATTTGTTAGTAAGAATAGAAAGTTATGGTACTGAGGCCTTGTCAGTAGCAAAACTGATGGTGTCAACATCCTAGTCGGACCATTTTCTAACCCTCACCCTAGACCAAGACAACTGATTTGCTGAAATCATCACCTCCGTCTTCAGACCAAAGTGTACAGGTTTTATGTGTAATCTGATGTGGTCCCTATTCAAGTAATGCAGGTTGAGTGATTATCCTATGACACCTTAAACATGTTGCAAGCCCTAAACCTAATCCTGTTGTCTATTACCTGTAATTAGAAGTAACAAAACTATAGCATATACAAGCAGATATCAGTCAAGTATCAAAGCAGACATTACATGGGTTGGCAAGAAATGAAATAAATCCTAGATGGAATATAATAAATGATCTTAGTTTTTATAACAAAAAAATCATTTGCTTTATCAAGTAGTGAGAGGGAGTTTTAGTAATGCTGAAGATCAGAAGGAAGAATTAAGATTAAGTGAAGATTCATACATTGGATAACAGAAAAGACCACTAATATGCAAAACATTTGTCAATCAGGGTTCCTGCACTTAACAAAAACAAATTCCATGACTTTTCCAAAACTTTTCCAGGGCCATTTCATTAAACTCAAGGACCGCACTATCTTGCATTGTCAAGTAAATGAATATAAAGAATGACATCTTTCAATCTAAAATAACAAATAAGTTAACAACAAATATTTTTAATATGTACATTTTAAATTTACCTGGGCTAGCACACTTTGACTTTATGTAGTAATTCATGTCATAATCCAATGATCAATCTAATTTGTATTCAAAAGAAAAAAAGGAAACAATCCTATGTAGTCTTTGTATGTGTTCCTATTTATAATATTAACAAAACACGTTACTTTCCAGTTGCTTTCTTTTATTTAGTGAACTACACCAGAAATCATGTGATACTTCCATTAGGGGAACTTACTCTTGTTATATGAATTGAAACCATTTACTGATTGAAATTTTATCATTTTATTTATTCGGTTCTTGGTGTTCTATGAAATTTAAAGTAAGCAATTTCTTTAACTCCACTGTCACAAATTCCATGACTTTTCTAAAACTTTGCAAGGTTTTGATAAATTCCATAACTTTTCAAGGCCCTTGAAATTTATTTTTTAAATTCCAAAACTTTTCCTGGATTCCATGACCTGCAAGAACCCTGATCAATAATGATGCAACAGTGAAATGAAGTTCAATGACAGAATAGACCCAGTACAGTTCAATGACTGAATAGACTGACAATAGATTAATGATGGAATACACTGAGTACAGTTCAATGACAGAACAAATCAAGGCTACTTCCCATAAGATAAATTTCTTGGATCACTCTAACCTGAGAAGGAGCACAAAATTTACATAACCAGTAACTGGTGGATAACAGAATTTGGTCCCAGTTCTCTTTCCAATGGAAGACCACTGTTTTCAATCTAGGAAAGCAGATGATATTGCAGCACTTTTGATGCTAAAACAAATCAAAATATGTTAATGTCCTTTTTAATTTGAGCAGACATGGAAGGATTCCTAATGTATTATGATTGATTGGGCAAAATATATGAAGAAATCTCCAAACAAAATTTTAAACAAATAACAGGTGTATAACCATTAGGCTAGCTTTTTACCTTTTAAATAGAATGTGTATAAGACAGGTAATGGTCGGGATTGGAAAGGACAAATATTGTCTTCTGTGCTCTTTTCAAGTCATTGCACATTTTCTGTTTTTCTAATTGTTTGATTTTATGTCAACATCTTTTCACAAAAAGTTTAATATTCCAAAGAAGGAAGTATCTGAATTCCAAAGTTAAGTCGAGTTTTATAATAATTCAGGAAACATTTGTACCCAATATAATGTGCTTTGATCTTTGGTGTCCTGACTTTTACAAATTTTACCCTAATCAATAAGAAACTTAGTGCCAAGAGTAAACAAAGATTGATTTCAAAATGGTGCTACTACTTATTACAGAAACAAAGTTGTATAACTAATTCAAAATTAAGATGCTGCACACAGGCATTTAGTTTAGAAAAAAATTATATGTCAATATAGACCTACTTTTGTCCCAATAATAACATGTCTGTCTCCAGGAGCAAACATGGAGCACAGTGCATAATCACATGCTATAGTCCTGATGCTCTGTAGGGAGGCCCTGTGAAGAGACAAACAAATATTACTGAAAAAACACAAATATTTGGAATCCAAGGTCAATCATGCATGAGTACAATGCAGACACATGCCATAGTTCTGATACACTGTATGGAAGTCATGGGATTAGATAAATTCTTATTCTAACTGAAAAAAGACAAATATTTGGAATCTAAGGTCAATCATGCATGACTGCAATGCACAGACACAGGCCATAGTCTTGATACACTATAAGGAAGTCATGGGATTAGACAAATACTGAAAGAACTGGAATCCAAGGAAAACCAAAATATTTTTATCTTGATTTTCTTATTGCAAAATTTCAGTTGTTGGTAAAGTCCTCAGACACCATAAAGTGGCAAAGGCTGTTCCAGTAAAACACAAGGACGGCATTTTTATTGCCAGATACTCACCCATGGATGCAATTTAGAATTTTCTTGTCATTATAATATGAATTATGTAAAGTCAAATATATTTTTAAAAACCTGCCTTTCCTGGGTACCACATATATCTAGATGGAACAGCCCTGTTGACTTTCTTATCTACTGAGCCAATACATAATGCTAAAGATAACAAAATTCAGTGAAGACTATGTTTTTGGAAAAAAGGGTAATTGTGGATGATGCATGTATCAATTCCAAACCACCATAATAATTGCTGCACTAATTTACATAAAATTAAACTGTCACATAATGAGAACTGCTCACTCAATCTGATGTACATAAAATATCATACTGTCACATAAAGAGAACTGTGCATTTAAACTGACTAATTAACTGTACGTATATGAATAGATACTGTCTTCACTCCTTGAGTTTAGTTTAATAAATGCAAAATCATCACATATTTTCTAGGTCCACCTCTCAAAAGAATCATTAAAAGAACAAATCACCTTGTTTTCATCAATACCTTGGTCAGTTTTTTTTCTTATCAAGTGCCGATCTGGATCAGCTAAATCCATTTTTTTTATAAACATTTAATCTGAAAAACATCACTATTTCTGTCTTTCTGTGCTTGAAAAATCCACCTAACATCATGAAGGAGAAATCCAGGAGTCATGTTTATATCTCATGGAAGAGATATAAATGAGATCTTCCTGAGATTAGGCAACCAATTCATTTCTTGTCTCACCCAATCATAATACCTTAGAGAGAACTACTACCTGACAAATCCAGACTTCCCAAGTTAAAACTCTTTAGCTAAATGGCTAATTGTTATCTGCCCACCTATTTTGAGTAAACTTGACATCGGTATTGATGCCAATGATGATGAAAGATCTCTGATAAGTTTACAAGTACACTCAGATCTCCATCCAAGGTAATTATTATGAGAAGTTTTTTCATATGCAATGTTTATGGTGACTGTCCCAACTTGCGAACTGATTTGCAAAGCAAATTCACTGGTGTGAGTTTAGTCTCATATATTGAACAGATGTCCCACTTTATTCAGGATGGAAGTGTCTGTTGATACATCATCTTACCCCTCTTTTTTGAAGACAAAATGAACTGTGATCTTTGTACACCTCTACGTTGAATGACCATTTCACTTGAGGGATTTTCCACCACTGGTTATATAACTGTTTGCTCTTAAGGACATATTTAATAAGATCTTGATGTGCAGTAACTCTGGGCTAGGCTGAATGCAGATGAGGAAATATCTTCATTCCTGGTGATTCTGTCGCAGATTAATAAGGTTGGTCCAAGATTTCCCATATGGATGGAGTAATCCAGATGATGAGACACTCAGATTCTTTTGAGTCTTGTATCAACTTCAGATTCTGAGATGCTGGAGAAGTGTACACATTTGGTCATTCCCATCATTAGAAAAAGCATTAATCAATCAGGCCTTCTGGATACAGGATTGGCAAGGTTGTGATTTTATCATTCCACCTTACCGCCAATAGGTCCATCATAGGTTGATCCCACAGAATATCTACTGAATGAATAACTAAGGATAAAGAGACCATTCCATTTATTTTAGTTCTGGACAGCCAGGCTAGGATAAGCTGAACTTAAACATGGATGTGTTGTTGAGGACACCATTGTATAAATTCCCAAAGAATACAAAGATCTGGGTACTTGGTTACACTTTGCTGCTTAAGACAAGTCACCAAAGTGGAGTTGTCAGCCAGAATGAGAATACCATTCCAATGTAGGTCCTCAAACCACCAGTGAAAAGTGGTTTCATCTCAAAGATTTTGCTACTTAAATAATGATCCTGAGGGTGCTTATCTCCTATGGCATTCAAAATTGTAGTAGACTTGCTCCCTTAGTCATCTGTGTTATCATCCATTGTAATAGTGATTGCTGGAGGTTACACGTGCAGAGGTATCTCAGATATGAATACAGGGTTGTTTCCCTGCCTTTTAGATGCAACACTGTATCATATAGGTTGTGAAAGTTGGTTGGTCCAATGGTCAAAGATTCTGTCTATATATCGACCACAGTATCAATGTTACACAAGTCCAAAAAAGTGACCGAGAACTTATATGATAGTTACCACATTAAGCAAAACTCAGCAGCTTAAGGAATTCTCAAGCAGTTTGATTACTCCATGTAGACAAGGAATCTATCATGCATGCATTTAATTCTCATTCCTGAGTAAACATTCTTTTAACTGAAAAACCAATTCCAAACCTAGTCAACAGAGTTCTTAAAAGGAAACAAGGACAGATGTTGACAAGGAGACCGAAAATTAAATATTGTAAATGTAGTCTTAAATTGAATAATTGAATTAGTTCAGAAGAATTGTGGTTGACAGTTGTAAAATTGGTAAGGACAGCAAGTAGGTAATGTATACCACTGGCCTAAAGTTACACAACAATGCACATAATATACATGATCATGCTCCAAAAGAATGACATTAACAATGGTTTTCTATATTTCAAGGATACTGCTATAAATTTACATTGCAATCTAAGGAAATACATTTCTAGACAGGAATTATTGAATGTAAAGGGAAGTAATAAATCCTGCTTCAATCAAGAATAGGGATACATTGTTATAACAGAAAATTGGATTTCTACCATTCCATAACTACATCAATGGAAGATACCATTCATATATGACATTTCTGTAGTACTGATTGGGAACTAAGCTGATTCTGAACAAACTGTTTTTCTCCAGTGACAAAAGCAATACATTAATTAGGAGAAGGAATCATTACTATAAACAGAGCACTGTCCTGGCTTATTGAAAAGGAAACATTACTATAAATATACCTCTCTGGTGGTCTAGTGGTTAGAGCATCCACCTCGGATGTGAAAGGTCACAGGTTTAAACCCCAGCCGAATCATACCAAAGACTTATATAAAAAAAATATCCAAACAGCTGCCTTACTTGGCTCTCAGGACTTCAGGATTAGGAGGTTAGTGTTAGGACTAGTTGACCTGGTATCAGGATAATGTAACTGGGTGGGACATGATGCTACATGTCGGCAGCATGATGCCTGGTGCTAGATATCACTATAAACTGTTACAAGGCAGACATCATAGCAAAATGACTGAAAAATTGTGAAAGCTACGTTAAAAATCTGAAACCACACACACATTACTATAAATAAAGCACTGTACTGGCTTACTGTGGTTCTAAAAGTCCTGGAGAAAAAAAAAATCATTACTATAAATAGAGCATTGTGCTAGCTTACTGTGGTTCTACAAGACCTCAAGAAAAGGAATCACTACTATAATGCCAGTAATGGAAATCTATACTATTTACAGTGACAAGTGTTAGACCATTACATTTTGGGTGATTTCTACTGATAATAAGTAGTTGAGTGTTGGGTGATTTCTACTGATAATAAGTAGGTGAGTGTTGGGTGATTTCTACTGATTATAAGTCACACAAATCCATATTACTAGTCTTAAAGGGACAAGACCAGCAAATGTTCAACTTTTTTTAATACACCAATATATAGTAGTGGTATCTTTCATCTTTGATTTGACACTCTGAATGCCTATGATCTAGGAGTAAGCTGATCACTGGCATTTACTGTCCAGCATGTAATACTGATTACTGGCATTTACTGTCTAGTATGTAACACTGATTACTGGCATTTACTGTTTAGCATGTAACACTGATCAGTGGCATTTACAGTCTAGTATGTAACACTGATCACTGGCATTTACTGTCTAGCATGTAACACTGATCACTGGCATTTACTGTCTAGTATGTAACACTGATCACTGGCATTTACTGTCTAGCATGTAACACTGATTACTGGCATTTACTGTCTAGTATGTAACACTGATTACTGGCATTTACTGTCCAGCATGTAATACTTATTTCCCATGGCAAACTTTAGCTAATGGAATATGGCAGGTATAAAGCATCAAATCGATTGCAATTGTTCTTGCAAACTATATGGTAATGACTAAACCAAAATTATATGTGAAAACTTTTAATTTACCTCACGGTTTAGACACAGGATTAACATTACTGATTAACAATAATGTGAACTGTAATGATATAAAATCAAAAAACATAACATATAGATAATTTTCAAGCCAAGGATGGCCAACTACTAAAAAACTGACCAAGAAAAGACACCAAGTCAGATTACACATCAATTCCTTTATATGTTTGGGATCTGAATTTTCAGGATATAAAACTCCATCAAAAATAGGAAATTGATGATCCTTTGTTTGCCATCTCAAACAAAACAATAGGTATGTGAGCATGTGACACTATGCATTAGCAAGACTGGTGAGAGTATGCCATTTATATGATAAAAGTTGTTGAATAATTCTGATTACAGTAACAGTCATTTAGCAGGCAATCTGAAAGAAATCTGCTGGGAAACAACCATGGAGATTTTAATATTTTGTACCCTGAGAAATGGTTTGCTTGATATTATGTGTCATGGCTCCATTCATGAAAATGATGCCAAAACATCTTAAAATGGTGTGCTTGCTCTAATAGTAATACTAAGGCACATACTTTACTTTTGGGTGTTGGGGTAAACTGTTGCCAGATCTCCAATATCTATCTGCATTACAGATTTAGACTTTATTTTGGAGTTAAACTGTATCTCCATTATCGATCTATTTGGTTACAGATTTAGACTTTATATTGGGGGTAAACTGTATCTCCATTATCAATCTATTTTGTTACCGATTTAGACTCCTCATGATAGTCTGATTCTTTACGAGTCTAGTTTTGTACTAATGGCACAATTACTCGAGGAACAAAACATTTATTTCAAATGATTCATGGGATACATATAGGTTTTTAATGAAAGAAGACAGGATGAAATGAAATAAAAAATATGCTTTTACCTGTTCCATATCTTGATGCTCTCAGCGCTTGCTGACAAAATAGCTGTGTTGTCCGAACTGAAACAAACTGTTCTCACATCACTATGATGTCCATGCATGCTCAGTTGACTCCTATTTGTAGCCTCAGTTTTTTTTTCATCTGTTCTCAGACTACAGAATTCTATCATGTTCTTATTTAGAAGTGCAACAACCTGTAATTAGGAATTAATGTTTCAGTACCCTGCATAATTAGTCCATTTATCATTGTGGTAGTTTTATAGAAATATTCATAGCTATTATTAACTAGTTCTTTTTGCTGTGTTCAAACATTTAACTGAACCCCAGTGATAGTCTGACTGACTGAGGGTTTTTACCTGAGTGCTGTGGCAAATGTTTGAACACATCAAACCATGTATTATGTTTATTCCTAAATGACCAACCAAGAATAATATATAAAATGACTGATCTGTGTTTAATAGTTCTGTGTATCAAGCAAGAATGGTATATAAAATGACTGATCTGTGTTCTGTGTTTAATAGTTCTGTGTGTCAACAAGAACAGTATATAAAATTAGCTGTATAATAGTTCTGTGTGCAGCAGGCCAAAGCCGACTCAGAAGAGCACTAACGGCTAATGGCTCGAGCTGAGTCATAAGAGAACCAAGGATAGACTCCATGTTGGAAAATGGCAAGAGAGTTTCAAGTCAAAATTGGATCAATAGGTGTCTTTCTTATCCCACATGCAAGCCATCCACAACATATGGGAAGCAAGGGAAAACCAAGTCTCCCAATCTATGCTTTCTGGTTTAGTATTTTTTCTGATGGTGTCATCTTCAACAAAATCCACATTCAAATCTGCCACATTTCAAGCAGAATGAAAGTCCTAGTAGACTCACTGTGCACCATATTTTCCACAAAGAATGATCCATTGGCATCTGCCTTCAGTCAAATCTACACCGATTGGCACCAATCTCTTGCTGATCAATTTGTGAGTAGGTGGAACATCAAGTTCACAACCTTGATCTTGCCAGTCTCAGATCCATAAGTCACTGCAGCTGATGCCATTTTCTGACAACCTTGATCTTGCCAGTCTCAGATCCATAAGTCACTGCAGCTTATGCCATTTTCTGACAACTTCGATCTTGCCAGTCTCAGATCCATAAGTCACTGCAGCTTATGCCATTTTCTGACAACTTCGATCTTGCCAGTCTCAGATCCATAAGTCACTGCAGCTGATGCCATTTTCTGACAACCTTGATCTTGCCAGTCTCAGATCCATAAGTCACTGCAGCTGATGTCATTTTCTGACAACTTCGATCTTGCCAGTCTCAGATCCATAAGTCACTGCAGCTGATGTCATTTTCTGACAACCTTGATCTTGCCAGTCTCAGATCCATAAGTGACTGCAGCTGATGTCATTTTCTGACAACCTTGATCTTGCTAGTCTCAGATCCATAAGTCACTGCAGGTGATGCTCTTTACTGCCAAACAATTTGTTAAAAGTGCTTAAAACCAACAAAAACTATTTGGTTTTAAAGACAAAACAGTAAAATGTAGGAAAAGTAAAAAAATATAGCTACAGGAGAGACTGAAAAAGAGAAAAATATCACAAAGTTAACCTTTGCTACTGTTGGTCCCTCCATCACCACATCAGCTGAGATAATTTTTCCTGACATGTTGATCCCACACATCTTGCGTATCTCTTCTTCAAGTTTCAGTTCTGCCACAATTGCCTCATCTTCTCTCTTCTCCTCCTGCCCCTCCTCTGTCACTTGTCTATATATAAATAGACAAATAGATAGACACACACTCCATTAAAGCAAAGTTATTAAACTCATTGTTATCATTGATTTCAAAATTATAAAATGGAAATTTGTTCAATTTGAACTTAAAAAATGCATAAAAGTACAAAACTGAATAAAATACTATGATTACACAATTAGGGTATTTAAAATTTGCCTGACACAAAGGACTAGGTAATTTTTTGGGGGGGTTCACACAGTTACTGACAGCAAAAATGTTAGTCATACGTGGAAGCAATTTTTTTTCCAAAAGGAGTCATAATTTTATTCAGAAGATATATGTAATGCTGTTGTCAGATTAGCATTTCCCTATAAAAACCAAAGGAGTCATAATTTCATTTAAAAGATACATGTAATGCTGTTGTCAGATTAGCATTTCCCTATAAAAACCAAAGGAGTCATAATTTCATTCAAAAGATACATGTAATGCTGTTGTCAGATTAGCATTTCCCTATAAAAACCAAAGGAGTCATAATTTCATTTAAAAGATACATGTAATGCTGTTGTCAGATTAGCATTTCCCTATAAAAACCCAAGGAGTCATAATTTCATTCAAAAGATACATGTAATGCTGTTGTCAGATTAGCATTTCCCTATAAAAACCAAAGGAGTCATAATTTCATTCAAAAGATATATGTAATGCTGTTGTCAGATTAGCATTTTCCTATAAAAACCAAAGAAGTCATAATTTCATTCAAAAGATATATGTAATGCTGTTGTCAGATTAGCATTTCCCTATAAAAACCAAAGGAGTCATAATTTCATTCAAAAGATACATGTAATGCTGTTGTCAGATTAACATTTCCCTATAAAAACCAAAGGAGTCATAATTTCATTTAAAAGATACATGTAATGCTGTTGTCAGATTAGCATTTCCCTATAAAAACCCAAGGAGTCATAATTTCAATCAAAAGATACATGTAATGCTGTTGTCAGATTAGCATTTCCCTATAAAAACCCAAGGAGTCATAATTTCATTTAAAAGATACATGTAATGCTGTTGTCAGATTAGCATTTCCCTATAAAAACCAAAGAGTCATAATTTCATTCAAAAGATATATGTAATGCTGTTGTCAGATTAGCATTTCCCTATAAAAACCAAAGGAGTCATAATTTCATTCAAAAGATACATGTAATGCTGTTGTCAGATTAGCATTTTCCTATAAAAACCAAAGGAGTCATAATTTCATTCAAAAGATACATGTAATGCTGTTGTCAGATTAGCATTTCCCTATAAAAACCCAAGGAGTCATAATTTCATTTAAAAGATACATGTAATGCTGTTGTCAGATTAGCATTTCCCTATAAAAACCAAAGGAGTCATAATTTCATTCAAAAGATATATGTAATGCTGTTGTCAGATTAGCATTTCCCTATAAAAACCAAAGGAGTCATAATTTCGTTCAAAAGATACATGTAATGCTGTTGTCAGATTAGCATTTTCCTATAAAAACCAAAGGAGTCATAATTTCATTCAAAAGATACATGTAATGCTGTTGTCAGATTAGCATTTCCCTATAAAAACCAAAGGAGTCATAATTTCATTCAAAAGATACATGTAATGCTGTTGTCAGATTAGCATTTCCCTATAAAAAGGCATAACATGAGCAGTCTGAAACTGTGACTTTCCAAACATCTATTAAAGACTAGTTTGCAGACAAACTATTTTTAAAAATTAAAATGGAAAACAACTTGTTTTATTAAAGTGATCAATAAGTCTGACTTATGTTAATAGGGGTGTATGATTATAACTGTATATTGGTATACTGTAGTAATGATTCAGCTGGTATGAGTAC
Source organism: Potamilus streckersoni (assembly GCA_016746295.1). NCBI lineage: Eukaryota > Metazoa > Mollusca > Bivalvia > Unionida > Unionidae > Potamilus > Potamilus streckersoni. The sequence continues at coordinate 667,608 of JAEAOA010002000.1, forward strand.
CATGGTACATTGCCAATGAATCAGTTTTTGTTGTATTTCTAAATATGGGAGTGCTCTACAGATATTAACTGTATACTCTATAACCCAAACTGTATACTCTATAACCCAAACTGTATACTGTATAATCCCAATTACAAGAATCAATCATAAACTGAAATAAAGGGAATTAAAAGTTCTTTTAATACTACCCAAGATATACAAGGTCTTTTTTAACTAACCAGTATAATGATTAAGAAAAACTCATGAAATTCTATTTCGTTAAAAATATAAAAATATGAAACTGTTGAGTGCCAACAATAGTTATATAAGTAAATTTCATCTGTAATCTTTGCATTTATTGTCTCTTTCAACAATTTTTGTTCTTCTCCTAAACCCACCTAGAAATGGTTTGAACTGTAAATCATATCCTACCTGATGCATAGCAGTGACCCAAATGGCAGCTGTAGAGTCCTAATTCTTACATTAACTGACTTGGAATGAAAGGCAAAGCACAACACGGCAGAATTTATAGCTTAAACACTCCATGAAAGCTAATGAATAACTATGCCATTAATCAGGTGATGAAACTGACCACCCACATTCACCATCATCATCACACTATCACCACTAATATAGTCATCATCATCATCATCCCATTATCACCACTAATATAGTCATCATAATTCCATTATCACCACTAATACAGTTATCATCATCATCCCATTATCACCACTAATGCAGTCATCATCATCCCATTATCACCACTAATGCAGTCATCATCATCATCCCATTATCACTACTATTGTAGTCATCATCATCATCCCATTATCACCACTAATGCAGTCATCATCATCATCCCATTATCACCACTAATGCAGTCATCATCATCATCCCATTATCACCACTATTGTAGTCATCATCATCATCCCATTATCACCACTAAGTCATCATCATCCCATTATCACCACTAAGTCATCATCATCCCATTATCACCACTATTGTAGTCATCATCATCCCATTATCACCACTAAGTCATCATCATCCCATTATCACCACTATTGTAGTCATCATCATCATCCCATTATCACCACTAAGTCATCATCATCCCATTATCACCACTAAGTCATCATCATCCCATTATCACCACTAATACAGTTATCATCATCATCCCATTATCACCACTAATGCAGTCATCATCATCATCCCATTATCACCACTATTGTAGTCATCATCATCATCCCATTATCACCACTAATGCAGTCATCATCATCATCCCATTATCACCACTATTGTAGTCATCATCATCATCCCATTATCACCACTAATGCAGTTATCATCATCATCCCATTATCACCACTAATGCAGTCATCATCATCCCATTATCACCACTATTGTAGTCACCATCATCATCCCACTATCACCACTAATTCAGTCATCATCATCATCCCATTATCACCACTATTGCAGTTATCATCATCATCCCATTATCACCACTATTGTAGTCATCATCATCATCCCATTATCACCACTATTGTAGTCATCATCATCATCCCATTATCACCACTATTGTAGTCATCATCATCATCCCATTATCACCTCTATTGCAGTCATCATCATCATCCCATTATCACCACCAATACAGTTATCATCATCCCATTATCACCTCTATTGTAGTCATCATCATCCCATTATCACCACTAATGCAGTTATCATCATCATCCCACTATCTCCACTAATGCAGTCTCATCATATCATTATTACCTCTAATGCAGTCATCACTATCACATTATCACCACTACTGCAGTCATCATCTCACTGTCACCACTAATGCATTCAGCATCCCATTGTAGACAAAAATGCATTTAACATCCCATTATAGACACTAATGCAGTCAGCATCCGATTGTAAACACTAATGCACTCAGCATCCCATTATAAATAATAATTCAAACAGCATCCCATTATAGACATTAATTCAAACAGCATCCCATTTTAGACATTAATGCAGCCAGCATCCCATTAGACATTAATGCAGACAGCATCCCACTGTAAACACCAATGGAGTCAGCATCCCATTATAAATATTAATGCAGCCAGCATCCAATTTTTGACATTACTAAATCTAGCATCCCATTTTAGACATTAATGCAGCCAGCATCCCATTATAAACATTAAAACCAGAAGCATCCAATTATAGATATTAATGCAGTCAACATCCTGTTATAGATATTAATGCAGTCAGCATCCCATTATAAACATTAAAACAGTCAGCATTCTATTACAGACATTAATGCAGTCAACATCCTGTTATAGACAATAATGCAGTCAGCATCCCATTATAAGCATTAAAACCAGCAGCATCCAATTATAGATATTAATGCAGTCAACATCCTGTTATAGACATTAATGCAGTCAGCATCCCATTATAAACATTAAAGCAGCCTGCATCTCATTATAGACACTAATGCAGTAAGCATCCGATTATAGACATTAATGCAGTCAGCATCCCATTATAGACATTGAAACAGTCAGCATACCATTATAAACATTGAAACAGTCAGCATCAGATTATAAACAATGAAACAGTCAGCATCTCCTTATAAACATTGAAACAGTTAGCATCCCATTATAGACATTAATGTTGTCATCATCCCATTATAAACATTGTTGCAGTCAGCATCTCATTATAAACACTAATGCAGTCAGCATCCCATTATAAACATTAAAACAGTCAGCATCCAATTATAGATATTAATGGAGTCAGCATCCCATTATAGACATTAATGCAGTCAGCATCCCATTAAAAACATTAATGAACTCAGCATCCCATTATAGACATTAAAACAGACAGCATCCCATTATAGACATTAATGCAGTCAGCATCCCATTATAGACATTAAAACAGACAGCATCCCATTATAGACATTAATGCAGTCAGCATCCCATTATAGACATTAATGCAGACAGCATCCCATTATAGACATTAATGCAGTCAGCATCCCATTATAAACACTAATGCAGTCAGCATCCCATTATAAACACTAATGCAGTCAGCATCCCATTAGAGACATTAATGCAGTCAGCATCCCATTATAACCACCAATGCAGGCAACAAATTAAGCAGAAGCCTATCACAGGTAGACAGGAAAAAACGAATACATGAATTACACAGACGATGTTGAGCTACATTTCCTGTATATAAATGCTTTACTTTACAACCAAATCCTTACATTAGGAACCATTTTGTTGATTGGAGGTCTACTTTGAGACCTAGATATCTCCAGCTGTAGATGTATTCAATTTTTATTTGTTTATATGCATTGTAAGTTATATCTATAATATTATCATGTTTGATTCCGTATTTCTGTCACTTTGACTAGTTTAATAAATGCTGTCTAGTAAATGCTAATATGATCTATTTTTCTGTGATTTAGCAAGAACTCTACAAGACTGCATTTAATGAATGATTGTTTAATGCATTATGAATCTTATGGTTCACCAATTTACTTCTCAACCTGTTTAGTGTTTGTTGTTTTATAATGCAAGACTGATAATGTATATAACTTACAGTATATACCATTGTTGCATACTACCGTATATACCAGTGTCATGCGTAGTACATGGAATTGGATTATTTTTTCAGCTGTGTTGGTGTTGCTGTTGGTGTAGAGTTGTGTTGGTGCAGTGCTGTGTTGGTGCTGTGTGGTGCTATGCTGTAGAACTCTGCTGTAGAGCTGTGTATGCTGTGTTTGCAGTGCTGAGCTGTGCTGTGTATACAGCTGTGTAGAACTGCATGTGCTGTGTAAAGCTACGTTTGCTGCGAGTGCAGTGCTGAGCCATGTTGTGCATATGTTTTTGAGTGCTTTGAATATTCCAATGTCCCTAGTCAGGTTGAGGGAGATCAGGCATTGCAGACCAAAGTGGTGGGCGCTAATTGTCTAACCCAGTAAACAATGGTGGTTGGTGACATCAAATCTTTGCTTATTTAGCCAGTGGAATTGGTAGCAAAGCGTTAAAGGAGTATAGATATTACTCCAGATATATAATATTTTGGCTGTGGGCCAATGTAAGGGTTTTCATAATACCAAGTGTTTTGCTATTGTGAGTAAAATTATCAATTCATTACTTTGAACGAACTATCATTTATTTTGCTATTATGAGTAAAACTATCAATTCGTTATTTTGAACAAAATATCATTTGTATTTTACTAATGTGAAAATCATATTTTTGTTTTGTGATATGCCGTGAATCGTTCTTTCTTTGTCTTGGTATCGTATTTGTTGCATTAGTTGGATCATGCTGGTTATGTTAATTAGTCCCATATTGGGACCCATGCAAGCATGTATCTATCATACTTCATTTGATATTTTCAAATAAAATTAAATATATTGTATTGCATTCCACATCAAAGGTATTTCATTACTAATCCTAAAATCCCAAACTCGGTTATCTTGTTACATTGAAGTTAGTGCTATCAGGAAGAAAAAAAACTTGTATGATGACTACTTCGGTAAAGTTGAAGACATGGTTTCAAACTTAGATATATTAAGCCAGGTCAAGATCCATGGAAGGTTGCATTTTAGGAACAAGGTGAGCAAATACTGCCAGAATATGTTGAAATTGCTAAACAAGTCTGAAAGATTCTTGTTGTGGCAAATATATTTTCTTCTGTGACATCTGAATATGTCCTAAATCTTATCCATTGACTGTGATATGTGCTAAAATCTTGTCTTAAATCAGTCAGTCAATAAGAGGAGTGCATCATGAAAGTGGTTTGGCATCATAAACATGACACCAGTTGGTGAAAACATGCCACTTCCATTTACATGTCTTCTAAGTCGACAGCCATATGGCTATTGTCATTCTCTTCACAACTGAAGTACAAAACTCCTTTTCACACAAGGCACCTCTAACAAAAGCCAATGATGAAGATGGAGTTTCTATGTTAATGTTACTGCCAATGATACTGTTAATGTGTTTAAAATGAAAAACCAACCATGCTGATTTGCATTAAAAATTTAAATGAAGAAAACGTTAAGAAGGGACATGATCCATTATCTCAGTCCATGCAAGCTACAGATGTGTACTTATACCCACTGAGCTTCCAAAATGGATTAAAAACGGTAGTAGTTTTCTCCAATTTTCTCAACAGTCTTGAACAAGTGTAGATATACAATTATAATATAGCATGAATGGAATCATTTGGTGTAGCTTGATGGGATTGGAAGAAATTGTTGACTGTAGGTATTGTTATAGGCATCTTTGCCTTGGGTGGAAGTGTCATCTCGAAGTCCACCATAAAACTCATCAATGATTCTGAATTCAGATGAGTGCCAATACTAAACACTTCATTTTCTGAAGACTTCAAACGTGTCCATATTTTAATTGAGCCCTCAATTCAAAATGCTCAACCAATATCATTTGCACACACTGAACATGGGTGTTATGAAAAACATGTCATGGGTGTGATGAAAAACATGTCATGGGTGTGATGAAAAACATGTCATGGTTGTTATGAAAAACATTTCATGGGTGTTATGAAAAACATGTCATGGGTGTGATGAAAAACATTTCATGGGTGTGATGAAAAACATTTCATGAGTGTGATGAAAAACATGTCATGGGTGTGATGAAAAACATTTCATGGTTGTTAGGAAAAACATTTCATGGGTGTGATGAAAAACATGTCATGGGTGTGATGAAAAACATTTCATGGGTGTGATGAAAAACAGTTCATAGGTGTGATGAAAAACATTTCATGGGTGTGATGAAAAACATGTCATGGGTGTGATGAAAAACATGTCATGGGTATAATGAAAAACATTTCATGGGTGTAATGAAAAACATTTCATGCAAACAAGGCATGTCTCATGATTGTCTCAATGACTCTGAAGCATTTCCAGCACTTGATTAAGATCTCAACAATAAATGAGAGAGGAAAAACAAAACAACTGCATGCAACAAAAATACAAGTAATGCCCCAAAGTATTCTATTGCCACACTATAGCGCTAGGCATAGGTAATGCCCAAAAGTATTCCCTTGCCACACTATAGCACATGGAAGAAGTAGTGCCCCAAAGTATTCTATTGCCACACTATAGTGCTTGGAAGAGGTAGTGCCCCAAAGTGCATTTGGATATGAGGGATACATTTTCGACTAAACAGTTCTTATATCATTTTCGAGGGTGGGGTGGGTGGAGTTCAATCATTGCAGAATTTACCTCAACTTCTGTCTCATTTTCTTCTGTCTCTTTGATAACAATTTCTTGAGATCTGCTTCTGAGGGCAGATGGAACACCTCTAAGCTGCTATCATTTCCCTGCAACAGTATGGTCAAAATGATTAATCATCAATAGATTGATGTAAAAAGTTGATGTCACTGAAAAGGAAGAACATCTAGAATTTGTACAAAATGACCTTTAATCTTCTCTTCTAATAAGCTCAAGTTCTTTTAAAAATGGCATAACGCTTGAAAAGTTAAATGATTTTTTTAAAGTGGCTTTTTACCTTCTCCAAAACTCTGATAGTAACTGATAAAATGGTTCTTCTCTTAACAAAGAAAAAAGATAAAAAGACAGACATACATTATAAGCTTTTATAAATTAATAAAGACATTTAACTGGAATTAGTAATCAAATGTAAGTATATTATGTGGAACCAATGCCAAACTAACAGATGTATATGCAAATGTCAGTTAGTGCAAAAAAAGACTGGTTTATGTTTTCTGGTAGTGATCCAATCTGATTCAAATTAATTGCATATACTCCTATTTACAACTTACATGACATGTAAGGATTGTTTCCTGTTGATCTGTTGCCATGGAGACCACCCTATCCTTCCCTTGTCTCATCACAGAACCCACTTTTGTACAGGTCAGTATTTGCTGCAAGTATTTAAAAGTAAACCTGAAATTCTTTATAATGCTGTAGTCAGAAGCAAAACTGACAATCTGCTAGTTATCTAATATCATGATTTTTGACAAATAAAAGATGACAAGTTCATCAAATTTGTGGTTTGCAATATCACCCTCACACCCACATTCAAGCCAAGCTTGTGTTGCATCAGAAACATTGAGATTTTTTTTTATCCAAAGTCTGGTTTGGTGTTTTACTGAACTGAAATGTAGATAGGTTATTTAGTGCAGAGACCAATGGAGTCAATTTCCTTGCCCAAGGAAACAACACTGTATTCAACCCATGCTAACTCAAGGGTAGGATCTTAACCATTTCAGATCCGAATTTGGTATGTTGATCATTGCACCATCTGTCTCCTTCAGCCACATCTTATCAACATACAGAAGAGTGAATCATAGTTTTAAAATCTGTTTCTTCACTGTACCACATAAGCTCCTGCCTCCATTTGAACCTCTTACAAAACATGAAAAGGTGCATTGTACCTATAGCTTTGTTAAAACAGCCACTACTAACCAATCTGAATATGTTATTTAAAATAGCCACTAATAGCCAATCAAAATATATGTTAGAACAGTCGCTACTACCTAATCAGAATATATGTTAAAAAAGCCACTACTAGCCAATCAGAATATATGTTAGAAGTCACTATTAGCCAATCAGAATGTTAAAGCAGCCACTACTAGCCAATCTGTGTGTGTGTGTGTATGTGTGTGTGTTTTTGTGTGTGTGTGTGTGCATGCGTGCGTGTGTTAGAAAAGTCACTACTACCCAACAATCAGAATATGTTAAAACAGCCCTACTATCAAATCAAAATATATGTTAAAACAGCCACTGCTAGCCAATTATATGATACAGAACAGCCACTACTAGCCAATCAAAATGTTAAAACAGCCACTACTAGCCAATCATATTATATAGAACAGCCACTACTAGCCAATCAGAATATATATTAAAACTGCCACTACTAGACAATCATATTATATTAAATAGCCACTACTAGCCAGTCAGAATATATGTTAGAACAGTCACTACTACCCAATCAGAATATATGTTAAAACAGCTACTACTAACAATCCAAATATATGTTAGAACAGTCACTACTACCCAATCAGAATATATGTTAGAACAGTCACTACTACCCAATCAGAATCTATGTTAAAACAGCCACTACTAACAATCAAAATATATGTTAGAACAGTCATCACTAGCCAATCAGAATATATGTTAGAACAGTCACTACTACCCAATCAGAATATGTTAAAACAACCACTATTAACAATCAAAATATATATTAGAATAGTCATTACTACCCAATCAAAATATATGTTAAAACAGACACTATTACCCAATCAGAATACATGTTAGAACAGTCACTACTACCCAATCAGAATACATGTTAGAACAGTCACTACTACCCAATCAGAATACATGTTAGAACTGTCACTACTACCCAATCAGAATATATGTTAAAACAGACACTACTAACCAATCATAGTATATAGAACAGCCACTACTGCACAAAACCAGCCCTCCAAACTAAGAAAGACATTCACATTGTTTTATGACTTGCTTTGAAGTTGTCTGTTTGGAGAAGCAGAAGTTACACTAGAGTGGTCTTCAGTTTGGAAAGAGGGATTAGCATCAAATCTTGCCAATTAACAGCCACTATTGCATTTTTACCAGGTCAGCACACTGTCACTAAAAACTTGCAAATACCATCCAATTTGTGCCTTTCCATCAGTAACAGAAATCCTCTGTAGTTTTTTCAGCACACAAACATATATATCTTCTATTTTCTGTCCAAATCACACTCAACTTCATTGTAGAAGAATATTTTGCATTTCAATTATCTAACTTCATTGATGAACTTGCAATAATAATAAAGGCTACAGGGTTTGTAAGGCTCTCTTTCATGAACAATTTTCATGCATTCAATCATTTGTAAATTCAGGGGTGGGGAATTCACACAATAATGCATCTGACGAATACACCATACAAGACTCCATCCATGCATATTTTTCTATTAATCTTATTGTATCCCATACTTTGAATTTTGCCTTCTAGACAAAATGATCAAAGATTTTGACTATATCAGATATCATTTTGGTAACTTGGCCAATGTGGGTATGTGAAAAAGCCTGACAGTAGCATCCCACAGTTCAGTGGATTTTCCCAGATTCTTCCTACACCAGGTATACTGGCTGCCATGCATAGCATACTGTGTGCTGAAGAATGGTGATAAATCCATAACAAAAACAACAACCAAATCTCAGCTAAAAGGAGTCTCAGCTGGTTTACAGCAATTATCACACTGCAAGCTCAACCAATGGAAACCACCTGTGTTCCCACCTCTTGCCCCCCATAAAAAAAACAAGCAGTGAGGGTTTGGCCTCTTCTGTAGCACACCCTGCACATCAGTCTCCTTCAAATGAAAGCTATAATAAATGCCTTTCAATCATGGAATGAAAAAGCAAGATGGAACCAATTCCCTAGATCTCTGCTTCTGGTCTGGCATTGTCTCATGTCATCGTCAATAAAATCCACATTCAAGCCTGCCACATTCCTAGTAGAATGAATGTCCTAGTGGACTCAATGTGCATCTGCTTATCCACAAAGAATGATCCACTTTCTTCAGTCAAATCTGCAACTGGTGTCAAATCTAGTTTAGATCATCTTGTGATGGGGCAGAAAGTCCTGTTCCCAATCTTGACCTTGCCAGATCCAGATTCATGTGTCTGTAGATGATGCCCTTTCCTTCAAGTGGAACAATCTCACCGAATGTGCTTCATCTTTCACCAAATACCTCAAGGCACAAGAATTTGACTCCTGAGTAATCCTGTTCCCTCCTGAGGAAAACATCATCGATCAGAGAACTTTTGAACCTAGCAGTGGAGATACACAGGAAAATCATGCCTTTTACCTACCTAATGAGACAATCCATCAGAACCAAGAGACATTGAACCAGCTCATATATAACAGGTCCTTAGAAAGAACAGTTCTATAAACAAATTTTGGTCAGAATTGCTCAGGCTAGAAATCCACCAGCTCTAAAGCTTTTTACAGAAAATGGCTCCCTGTCTTAAGACCATCGGTACCATAAACAAAATACCACTGCCTTTCTGGACAGTATCAGCACCACAATCAGATGTTTCTGATGGCTCTTAAAGAAGTTAACTTCAATCAATGGTTATCCTCCCATGATATCTGACACATTTCACCATTACAGAATGGAGGACAAAGACCAGGCAAAACTACATAATGGATCTCTCCAAAATTTCAAACTGTCTCAACTAAATGCCCTTACCCAATTTTACCATGTGACTGAATAAGATAGCTTTCAACCTCTTTTTTTATCTGCTAGACAAGGTCTACTTCCAAATAACTTCAGCAGGCAGAATCAGTCTTATACATGCCTGAAGAGCTGACCTAAACTTATGGCCAATCCGCTGCAATGATTCAGTCACTCTTTATAGTGCTTATTATCATTGCCAAGAACACACTCCAGCTCAATGGATGTCATTTGTCTTTGGACCTTTCCTCCCACAAACAAATGAAGATCCCATATGGGGCACCTGAATGCTACCTTCATTTAGAAAATGGATAGGTCACTTGTTCTTGCCACTCAAAGATATTTCTGTTCAGGCTGTCATACTGGATGAGTTTTCTGCTCATTCAACTAACTGAAGACATGTCATCCTAGACCCATGGGGTTATCTGTTCTTGGAACTAATCCAAAAAAAGATGACTTTTTTTTACACATATTGACTCTCAAGATTCAGGCAGTTTACAATAGCATTCAAGTCCCACTGTCCTCTTGCTGACATCATTCAATCAGTAGGATGGTGATACTTTCTGAAACTTTTACCTCAGAACCTTTCATGGATTGTTTGATTTCATGGGTTCAAAATCAGCAGTACAACAGGCTACCTTCACCACAAAGGGCTGTTTGACCTTACAGGACCTATATCAGCAGTACAACAGGCTACCACTCATCAAAAAAAAGTTTCACCTAAAGAGACATATCTTAGCAGTTCAACAATCTACCATTTGTCACAAATGGCAGTTTCACCTAATGGGACCTGTATTAGCAGTGCAATAATCTACCTTTTTCTCATAAAGGACAGTTTGCCTAATGGTATCTATATCTATATCAGTGCAACCATCTACCTTTCATCACAAGAAGTTGCTTCACCGAACAGGACCTATATCAGCAGTGCAACTGTCTACAATTATCACAAAGGGCTGTTTGATCTAATGGGACCTATATCAGTAGTGCAACAGGCTACATTTATCACAAAGGACTGTGTGATCTAATGGGACCTGTATCAGTAGTGCAACAGGCTACATTTATCACAAAGGACTGTGTGATCTAATGGGACCTGTATCAGTAGTGCAACAGGCTACATTTATCACAAAGGACTGTGTGATCTAATGGGACCTGTATCAGTAGTGCAACTGGCTACATTTATCACAAAGGACTGTTTAACCTAATGGGACCTATATCAGTAGTGCAACTGGCTACATTTATCACAAAGGACTGTTTAACCTAATGGGACCTATATCAGTAGTGCAACTGGCTACATTTATCACAAAGGACTGTTTAACCTAATGGGACCTATATCAGTAGTGCAACAGGCTACATTTATCACAAATGGCTGTGTGATCTAATGGGACCTGTATCAGTAGTGCAACAGGCAACATTTATCACAAAGGACTGTGATCTAATGGGACCTATATCAGTAGTGCAACAGGCAACATTTATCACAAAGGACTGTTTGATCTAATGGGACCTATATCAGTAGTGCAACAGTCTACATTTATCACAAAGGGCTGTTTGATCTAATGGGACCTATATCAGTAGCACAACAGTCTACATTTATCACAAAGGGCTGTTTGATCTAATGGGACCTATATCAGTAGTGCAACAGTCTACATTTATCACAAAGGGCTGTTTGATCTAATGGGACCTATATCAGTAGTGCAACAGTCTACATTTATCACAAAGATCTGTGTTATCTAATGGGACCTATATCAGTAGTGCAACAGTCTACATTTATCACAAAGGGCTGTTTGATCTAATGGGACCTATATCAGTAGTGCAACAGTCTACATTTATCACAAAGGGCTGTTTGATCTAATGGGACCTATATCAGTAGTGCAACAGTCTACATTTATCACAAAGAGCTGTGTGATCTAATGGGACCTATATCAGTAGTGCAACAGTCTATATTTATCACAAAGGACTGTTTCACCTGATGGAACATTTATTTGCAGTACAACACACTCCCATACATGACTTCAGACAACGTTTCACACTTTTATTCCTAAAGAAGCCAGAATATAATGGTAAATTTTTTTTTAGGTTGGGAGGACTGGATTTATAAGATGGTTCATTTTCTCCTAATGTATTATGATTATACAAGTATTACAGAAGAAACAAATTCACTCCAAAAGTTTTCAGTTGAAGTTTTTATTTGCTTCCTATAAGGTGGAAAAATATGCCAGTAAATGTTGGATATCACATAAATTATATATCAGTATTATAAAATAAGGGCCCCTTAATGTAAATTCAATAAGGGGTGGTGGTAAAGGTTGGGTTCAATAATATTTTGTTCTCAATTTCTTTGAACAAATTGAAAGCCACATGTACATTATATTAAATGGTTACTGTGTTTCACAGAAATGTTGAACAGGGTCCAAATGAATGAATGTATGTTGATTTAAATACTTTTGTTTGAACTATCAAATTATATTAGTTAAATGTGAAGTACAGGTTTTTCTTATTTTCTTTCAATAATTGGTTGGCTTAAAGCTGGACTGTATATTTTACATTATTTATTTATATTTTTGTTCAGTTCTAATTCACACCTATATTTTCAACACATGAATTTTGGACTATTCAAAACAAATGAAACAAGAGTCCCCTGAAGGGACTAATACTACTGGCCACAAAGTTCTGATAGTCATCAGCAATAAAGATTTTCAAATTTGCTGATATGATTGATAATAGTTGCAGCTTAGCTTAACACCAGTTTCGTTTAAAATCAAGCAAGCATCATTAGAAGTCTTTTGGTGAAAACTCCATGTGAATATGCCCATCAATTCAGGAGTAGTGACAAGATTTTCATGAAAGCCATCATACCAGACAAACTGGACGGCATCAGGACATCTCCCCCCTGGACATTTCCCCCCTATCAAAAAGGACTTCCCCCAAATCATCTTTATACTACTTTATATATTATATATATATACACACACACATTTAGGTTTGATGTATACTTGCATCCCGCATCACCATTAGTGCACAGGTATGACTGTTGTCACCTGAAATAAATGCATTATCAAATGTAAAATATCTACTCTCCTGACCTCCCTCCCTCTCTCTCTCTCTCTCTCTCTCTCTCTCTCTCTCACAGTCACACACACACAATGACACACACATCATGGATCTTAAAGGGTAGCTTGACATCACATCTGAGCTGTGAAGATAAATTCATTTTTAGTTATGATAAAAATGGGCATTGTCTATTTGTCAACCAAATTGCTGGTGATTTTACTCACTGTAGAACAAAGATTTCTTTGAAGTTTGTTGAAGAGGCTTGAGCCTAACCTTTATTTATTGTGCATATTTGGTATATTTAAGATAAACAACAGAAGGATTAACCATGGTTCAGTTAATTTGTAGTTGTGGACAGAGCTTAAACAATGTCAACCTAAATCAGATCTTCAGTAGACATTTGCCTCAACAACCAAAGTTTAAGTACAAAGACTGTTCTTCACAAACTGCAAACAAAGTCACCAACTTTGACAATCATGACATCATAGAATACTTAAACACAATTGCTTAAAATATTAATTATTAAACAATACATTTTTTAATATGTGAAAATATTAATTTTGTTTAACACTTACTACTGAAATTTATTTCAAATAACCTTTTTCTTTTAGCATAACTTAATAAGCTTTTATATTTTATTGGCATAATGTCATATTATTTGAATTAAGTTTTAAGATAATGAGGGGAAATATCCTATTTGATGGGGGGGGAATGTCCAGGGGATGTATGTCGAGGGTGGGGGGTGGTTATGTCAGGGAAGGGGGTGATGTCCTAGACTCAAACTGGATTTATGAATTGAAGCTTTTTTATTTTGGAAAAACTAGGCACTATAACAAAATCAAGTGCTGAAAACCTCATGATGTTATATCCATCCATTTAGGGCATATATCCATGTTGATACAGCCATCCATTTGGGAGTTGTATCCATGGAGGGTGTCATGCATCCATCCAGGGTGTCATGGTACCTCACACTCACTGTCATGATACTGCCTCATTTAGTATGCCATAAACATATGACTTATCCTCACATTCACTGTGCCATGGTACTGCCTTCATGATTATATAACTTATCCCCATACCTTGTCATGATAAAATGAGTATGAAATTAACATAGGGCTTATCCTCCCACTTTGTCATGATAAAATGAGTATGAAATTAACATAGGGCTTATCCTCACACTTTGTCATGATAAAATGAGTATGAAATTAACATAGGACTTATCCTCACACCTTGTCATGATAAAATGAGTATGAAATTAACATAGGGCTTATCCTCACACTCACTGTGCCATGGTACTGCCTCCATGAATATATCCCCATACCTTGTCATGATAAAATGAGTATGAAATTAACATAGGGCTTATCCTCACACTTTGTCATGATAAAATGAGTATGAAATTAACATAGGGCTTATCCTCACACTTTGTCATGATAAAATGAGTATGAAATTAACATAGGGCTTATCCTCACACTTTGTCATGATAAAATGAGTATGAAATTAACATAGGGCTTATCCTCACACTTTGTCATGATAAAATGAGTATGAAATTAACATAGGGCTTATCCTCACACTTTGTCATGATAAAATGAGTATGAAATTAACATAGGGCTTATCCTCACACTTTGTCATGATAAAATGAGTATGAAATTAACATAGGGCTTATCCTCACACTTTGTCATGATAAAATGAGTATGAAATTAACATAGGGCTTATCCTCACACTCACTGTGCCATGGTACTGCCTCCATGAATATATCCTCACACCTTGTCATGATAAAATGAGTATGAAATTAACATAGGGCTTATCCTCACACTCACTGTGCCATGGTACTGCCTCCATGAATATAAAACTTATCCCCACACCTTGTCATGATAAAATGAGTATGAAATTAACATAGGGCTTATCCTCACACTTTGTCATGATAAAATGAGTATGAAATTAACATAGGACTTATCCTCACACCTTGTCATGATAAAATGAGTATGAAATTAACATAGGGCTTATCCTCACACTCACTGTGCCATGGTACTGCCTCCATGAATATATCCCCACACCTTGTCATGATAAAATGAGTATGAAATTAACATAGGGCTTATCCTCACACTTTGTCATGATAAAATGAGTATGAAATTAACATAGGGCTTATCCTCACACTTTGTCATGATAAAATGAGTATGAAATTAACATAGGGCTTATCCTCACACTTTGTCATGATAAAATGAGTATGAAATTAACATAGGGCTTATCCTCACACTTTGTCATGATAAAATGAGTATGAAATTAACATAGGGCTTATCCTCACACTTTGTCATGATAAAATGAGTATGAAATTAACATAGGGCTTATCCTCACACTTTGTCATGATAAAATGAGTATGAAATTAACATAGGGCTTATCCTCACACTTTGTCATGATAAAATGAGTATGAAATTAACATAGGGCTTATCCTCACACTCACTGTGCCATGGTACTGCCTCCATGAATATATCCTCACACCTTGTCATGATAAAATGAGTATGAAATTAACATAGGGCTTATCCTCACACTCACTGTGCCATGGTACTGCCTCCATGAATATAAAACTTATCCCCACACCTTGTCATGATAAAATGAGTATGAAATTAACATAGGGCTTATCCTCACACTCAGGGGGTCATGGTTCTATCTCAATGGGGAACATATGGCTAACTAGATCATTAGGATAAATCTGCAGTACACTAATGGTAAGGATGTATGACTTGCCAGTAAATGGTTAGTACGGTTGTCCACCATGCAGATTGTTCCAGTGCATGTTGAAACAGACTGTGCTATTACTAAGACCCTGTAAATGTACATGTTTAAACAGCCCCTGTACATGGTACTGACTGACAACATGACTGATCAATGATCTCCAGGCATAATGAACTGATTACCAGACAGCTTGACATATTGGTAAGCAGTTGTGACAGCAACAAATGGTATTTCAGCATCATATTACAGGCCATTAAAATGCAGTAAAAAAAATCCTTGCACTCAGACTTACAGGCCCATGCTCAGACATGCAGATGGACTTACAAAATATTATATACTACTATTGTCCACTTTGAAAACTTGCATTTCAGAAGTTCAAGTGTGATCTGGGACTGATACAGCAACAGCATACATATGTTTAACTAAGACTTTTTAAAATATATTTTGACCATAACTATCTCTAGTGCAGTTTCAGAAACTGAGGTTCCAAACCCTATGGAGCTTAATTTCTTTTTGCTATATCTCAACTCGATTTAATCCAAGGATATTTGTTTCTATTTCACATGGCAACAGCAATTATTTCTCCTTCCGTAAGACATGCTCAAATCATTGCATGATGTATAAGAAATATAACTGTAGCCGATTTTGCCTTTTTTCAACCCAAATTTGTATATTCCATTTTATTCTGTTGTGCTCTTCAAACCTGTTTGGAGGCTAATTGTCCTAGTCACCATGTATCATCTGTTGGATATGTCATTACAGACATGTATCATCTGTTGGATATGTCATTATGAACATCTATTATCTGTTTGATATGTCAAAATGAGCATGCATCATCTGTTGGATATGTCATTACCATCCTACAGAATGGTTCTGTACCTCACTTTATTTTTAACAAAGAATATGTGAGCAAAGATTAAATATTAGAAAACCAGTCAGTTATGTCCTAATCCAGACAGCTGCTATAAATAGAAACAGAGGTCAATAGTTTAAAAGTACAAACCAGCATGTTTCCTTGAAATAGGGCAGCTGCTATAAATTGAACATAACACTTGGGCAAGTCATCGCTAGTCTACAGACAAGTGTACTTTTATGTCATAGTTACACAGAAGCAGTCTCTTTTGGAATGCTGTGCGATTAGTGGGATGTTAATAAAAATGAGAAAACAAATTATTAATTTTTTTGGGGAGGTGGCTATACCAAAAAAATATAATCCAAATACAGTTATGCATAAGGAGTAATTTAGTCAAAAAAAGCATAATGATTATCCCAAAAGCATAATGGTAGGCATATATGCAACAGTATCAGCAAAACCATGTTGGAGCATATGGTCATTATAAAGTCCATGAGTGAGACAAATTCACAAAAAATTATGTATACCACCAGCAAGCAGATTGCTTACTAAACACTTATAAAACAAAATTCCAGAAATGAGGTTCAAAACTATGTAGGTAACTGGATTTTCTTACGGTTTATAGTACAATATTACCTGCACTGTAACAAAAGCATAAAACTAGCAACACCTTGTGGTGGCATGGAGATAACGGGAATGAGTTACTTCCCTTTGTCTACACAAAGTAAACAGAAGACCATTTCTGGAAGGGATAGAATTTACATTCTTATTTTCCTAATATTTGTGATCAGAGAATGCATTTCAAGGAGAAAACAAAATTTTCAAGATGGTCACTATGGTGGTCTTTTTGATGGTCAGTTTGAATAATTTTCATTTATGATTAACCAGATACTATAAGAACACTTCAGAAAAAAAACCCCACTTGACTAAATGACTTCTCTTTAAGAGAATTTAGCAATAACAAGATTTTTATGATGGCTGCTATATATAGACATCAGATTGGTAACAATTTAACATCTTAAGAAGACTGCTTGGTG
Source organism: Potamilus streckersoni (assembly GCA_016746295.1). Classification (NCBI taxonomy): domain Eukaryota; kingdom Metazoa; phylum Mollusca; class Bivalvia; order Unionida; family Unionidae; genus Potamilus; species Potamilus streckersoni. Next base: position 685,458 of record JAEAOA010002000.1, read on the forward strand.
AAAACCCAATGTCAATATGACTTTCAATTCAGAACAAGTAGCAATAACAAGATTTTCAAGATGGCTGCCATAGTGGTCATATGTTATGTCAGATAAGGGCCAGATAGACAGACATCCTCATATAGCTTTTGGGGGAAAACCCCATATTTACCTTAATGCAAAAACCACCTTCACATTAAAATTACTTTAAGTCCATCCATCAATGGTCACCATCCACAGATTTGAATATGTAAGTATCAAAACATATTTATATATGGAGATGCTTATGAGCCATGGTAACTCAGCTGGTAATGAGGACTCCTAATCCAAGTGTCAGTTTGACCAGGTCAACCCTGGTCAACTACATCAGTGTGTCCATGAAAAAGGCATTTATCACCTATTTCTTTTACATGAAATAGCCAATAATGTATTTAAAGTGTTAAGAAAACCAACAAAAACCAAAACCGAAAGTATACTTCACATTTAAATACTTTTAAATACTCAAAAATAAACTTGATATTATCATGGATTTGCATTTGTCTCAATGTACCAATTCGTCTTTCTCCTCTGTTTCCTCTTCTACATTTGCAAGTCTGTCATCTGCACTTATCCTGGCTTTCTTCAGCACAGGTTCAATGGCTTCTGTTCCTTCATCTGCCTATGTATTCAATATATAAATCAGTGAAAAAATAATAACAAAAAAGATAAAACATACTTTTTTTAACAAGAGTCCATTAATGAGACTCAAACTAGGAATTAAAAATAAGACTACTTTATCCTTTTAAGTGATCTACTGAAACCATCTCCCTCCGATACTCTTCTGTAATAACAACTTCCAAAATAGTGATGGACATATTGGACATCAGATTGGCACCATTTTATTATCCAAGTAGGCATCATTAGAAGTATTTTGGTGACTACCATCCATTCTGGGGGAGTAGTGACGGTAGAATTTTCAAGACTGCAGTTATGGCAGCCATATGTATGCTTGCACCATTTTCATTCAGACCAATCTAATAGCAAAAACCCCTATTGATATGGCTATTCATTGGGAGTAGAGATAACAATATTTTAAGTTGGCACAATGGTGGTCATAGTGATGGTCAGTTTTCATTTAGGACCAACTGGATAACATAAACAGTCGTCTCATCAAAATGACTTTCTAATTTAGAGAGATAGCAATAACAAGATTTTTAAGATGGCCACCATGGTGGTGATATTGTAGTCAGTACAGCATTATTTTAACTTAGCAAGGCAATATAAGAAACCCACATGCTGATACGACTTTCCGTTTTGAGTATTAATACTAAAAATATCATCAAGATGGCTACCAAGGTGACCATAATGGATATCTAATTCACACCATTTCCATCTAGGACCAACTAGACATTGTCATAAGTCTCCTGGTTAAGCACAAAGTTGAAATGACCTGCCATCTAGCAATAAGATTTTAAAGATGGCTGATGTGGTAGCCAAACTGACATCAAATCGGCACCAATTTTCTTTAGGATCAACTAGACATTGTAAAAAGTCTTTTATTGAAAATCCCATATTGATATGATAATCCATTCAGATGGCATCTCTGTAAAAACCTGTTATGGTACATTGGCATCCATATTTGATGGTACATTGCCATCATTTGTACAAACTCAAAAGCCCTTAATATGCAGAAACATTTCAGTCTAATTTCTTCAAAATCTGTTCAGAGCTTCTAAACAGTTATTTAAAGGCTTTCTGTTTTTTTAATTGGCAGCCATATCTAGTGACATACACAGATACCTACATACACACACACATGCTTATATACATACATAATACATAAATACAAACATACATATGTATAATCATACATACATGCATACATACCATGACAAGACAAAACAACAACAAAAATAAGATTTTCTATAATGTCAAGTAGAAGTACCATTGAAAGTTGATATAAAACAGAGATTAATTAAAAAATTTATAACATCTGTTTCAGAAGCTATTATCATAGTAAACCCATAAATACCTGATATTACTGGGTAAAAATCATACATTTAGAGTAGCCTTGAAGTGACAGGGAGAAGGACAAGCATACTATCAATAATTACCTTGAATAGCCACTAAAGTAGAACAAGATATTCCATGCATCAATAATTACCACTAAAGATAAGGACACAAGAAATTCATACAGCATTCATCTCATTCATATACTCAATAGGATGTACAATACATAGTTAACCTGTTAACAGTAAAATACCACAATATATAGTCATGGAAAGTTTACCACTGAAGATAGTTATTCATTTACTTACTCCACTGGCAAGAAAGGACCATTTCACTTGTCTAAGATTTATATAAGACAGAATCTGTGTTGTCATAAATGCAAATATTTAACTTAAGTGACTATAGTAATAGTAGTAGGTTACAGTGATCTTTGAGCACATGGTTTTATTACTAAGAGATGCATCCAATTACCAAGTTTAATGATTGGAACATAAAGTGCCCAAAAAATGAACTTTAAAAAATTTTGAATGAAATCACTGATTATTCAAATATAGGTCACAGAGACCTCTCTTTGGATTAAAGCCTTATGAAGATGCATCACTCACTAAGTTTCCTGATTCTATGGATACGAAGCACACAACATGCCACAAACTCATGTCATCATGAGCTATAAATACAAGGTTGATAATGTGACTGAAAGCTTCCGAAATAATACTGACCTTGTCCATGTAGTTTATGTCCCAGACTCTCAGCTCCATGTCACCTGACCCAGTAACCAGTCTGGTCTCATTTCTCAGCAATACAAAGTCATACACCTCAAACACAGACAGAACAAGTCATAAACAAACAAGTCTTATCAAATAAGTAAAACTTTTTGTGTGTCTATATAAATAAATATAAAAGAAACCACTTCGTTGGAAAAATTGCAATTAAGCATCCAAAAATGACATAAATTAAAATCAATGATCAATTATTTGTGTAATATGGTTGAAAAAGCTGCACAATTTTAGCATTGCCCAGAACAATGTTTTTTGAGGCAATAGCTTCCACAATTTTCTAAGTAAATGTAACAAATTTCAAATACATATATTGCAAACATTTGTAAAGGTAAATGAAATAACCTTATTTTAAAAAAATTAAAACATTCTATTACAAACTATAACTTAATTAAAGAGATGATTCAATATTAGTACAATTCCTTTCATATCTTAGAAAGTCGTCTTAAAGTTTTTACATCCCAAAAATTTAATCTCAATGGCAATGAAAAAGGACATCACACAATCTGAAATACCCAATTAAAAAACAAATGCAAAAAAACCGGGACTATGTATGAACACTTTATAAGTTTAATCCTACTGCAGACATCATCTTAGACCCTTTTCTACCATCAGGTCACCAAATCAGAGCCTATGTTCTACTGATTACACATTGCATGATGCATAGACCCAGCTCAGCCAGTGTATTATGAATTGGGTCGGTGCTGTCTGCAGTTGGACTCAACTAATAAGCAAGTATGTACAGTATTATTTTCTGTCCCACTCTTTTGACAAACACAGATAAGATGAATGAAATGAACCTGACTGCATGACCAGGTGACATGAAATGACTGCATGACCAAGTGGACAGCCAACACCTTTCACAAATGATTATGAAATAAAAACAAACATGAAATTAATAAGACATGCTCAACTGACTAATGAAAAATCATGCCACCCTTTTTAATTTTTTAACCCTTTGTTCTGTTAAAATAGTCAATAAGGACAAATGTACCTCACTTCTATGTCCCACCAGGGTTTTGAAACAGTGTTGAGTGTCCAAATCCCAGAATTTCATCAAGGTGTCCTTAGAGCTGTAAAATTCACACAAAATTTAAATTTATCACTAAATTAAAATTTAAAATATGATATGGTTCTCAATGAAGCAAGCAATGGATTATTTTTTATGGATATAAATGTGATTCATATTAGCAATATAATTGTCTTTGATAGTATTGCCTAATCATGATATGTTAGAAGTATATTTACTACCTTACAAATCCAGCCTTCTCAAGCAAAATAAGTAAATAGAGTTAAGTTTGCTTCATCATAGCTAGGTTACACTACAGCACAATTACATTACACCACAGCTAGGTTACACATAACAGGTTACACTATGACACAGGTTACATTACAGCACAGCTAGTTACACTACATCAAAGGTTTCACTATAGCAGTTAGGTTACATTACACCACAGCTAGGTTACACATCAAAGTTAGGTTACACTATGACACAGGTTACCCTACAGTTGTTGTTATTGTGGGGTTTAACAGCATTTTTCAGCACACTATAGGCTATATATGGTGGCCAGTATTAATGGTGGAGAAAGAAACCGGGAAATCACCAGAAAGAATCACCAACCTACAAGAAGCTACTGGCAAGCTTTTTCACATATCCACAATTACCGAATCCTAAACTACACTACAGCAGAGTACTCCTAATATTTGCACTACATTTTCCATAGGATACTAAAATTTGCATAATTTACCTAGTAATCAGGACATTTCTGGTCTTCAAAAACTCTGCCTGGGTGACCATTCCTTTGTGACCCTTCATGCGATACAGACCACTCTCATTGACAATATCCCACACAATAACATCAGTGTCCTGAAATGTAACAAAACCTTCACAGAACACATTACTTTTAACCATCATTTTCTACAAATATATGTTGAAATGGCAGTCAAACAAAATAGGTAACACATTTTTGGAGAAATAATGGCAGATATACACTGCATGTAAAATCATCATATTTTGTCTTTCCAGATTTAAATTACAAACCACAAAACAGATATATTACATCCTTTTATTGTGTCCTACTATCTATATGCTTTCCTAAGCCAAAAATATGCTTCGATTTAAAATAAATGTTTGGGTTAATTTTATATTTCATCCAAGAGTGTTAAAAAAAACTGTACAACATGGTCCAGTATTCAATGTGCAGATGTGCAATTCCAGGCTCGAATCACAGTGCTTTTATGTGATGGAGTGCATGGTCACTTATCAATACCTAGTGGCTTGTTTTCACATTACATGTCATGGATTTTTGTTTGTTACCTGTTTTATTTAAATACACTTTTAGATAATGTTAACATTTCTACATTTTATATTTGATCCTGTACTTTAAGTTTACATTTATTTAGAAGAGAATATCTTCTTTAATTTGGGTGATATCTGCTTTGACAATCTTTGAACTTAACTTTTTTTGCACCATATGAAGACTATTGTGCTGAAAAACTATGTAACTATGTGCATTTTATTTTCATGACTATGGTTTCCCATTTTAAAATGATGTGCACTGTGCATGCATACTGTTTTCACAGCTATGGTTTCCTGGTTTTAAAATGACACATGTCCTGTGCATGCATACTGTGTTCACAGCTATGGTTTCCTGGTTGTGAAGTAAAGGTCTTTTACAAGCACTTTTGTAACATGAGAGATAACATAATTAGAAAACATGTGTAACATGATCAAGAAAACTGTTCATGTTGTTTTAAAGATTCAATCAACAATTAGTAGATCAATGTACACTTCTTTCAAAAATCACAACCAGACATGTAACTGAATAAAACTGATCCATATAGAAAAAGTTTTTTTTTTCAAAACATTAAATGAATGAGATATTTGTATAACTTTTTAATACTCTGTATTAGTCATAATGATCCCATGCCCAATTTGTCACCTAGTTTCTTCATCCTTATTTTTGGCACAGATTTATGTTTTATCCTGCAATTCAACTTTCTGATGCCTAGCTGGTCATTCTGAAATTTTAAAATGCAAGTGAAGACAAATTATAGCCATATATTTTGACATTAAAAGCAACTTCCCTAAAACAATTCAGATGCCAAATTCTACTCAATGCACTGGTTACCTTTGCTCCAGATGCCAGGCGCAGACCTTTACAGTCATACTTCAGGGCAGTAATAGCAGACTTATGTCCACTAAAGGTAATAATGCTGTCCCCAGTAGTCAGGTCAAAAATTCGGATCATGCCATTATTGTAACCCACAGCTACATGTTTCTTGTCTGGGGACCGTGCGACCTTGGTGACTTCCTGGTTATCTCCCTTTAAGGTCAAAACCTAAAATATTGAATATTATAAATAAACACATGCTGTATGTTGATTGTTGAGAAAACGTTTGTGACTGCATTGAAATAAAAAAATGTTTTATCAGTGCAAAAATCTGACTGGTTTGCCAATAGAATAAAAGATAAAAAGTTTGACGGCTTACAAAAGTTTGTTTCAGTCCACAAAAAAACAACAGGAGAATAATTTCTACCTCATAAATCCAGCCCTGTCAAGATAAAAACATTTTAGCTAAATGCATAAAGTTATCTGTCTACCTAACCGGCAGTTAGAGCGATTTCCTTCTTAATACAGGGACTGGTGCCAAATCTTGTGAATACTGGAGGCACACTCTCCATATGGATGCATTGTTTGTTCCAAGGAACAACACTTCAAAAGCTGTACCCTCAGATATATTTGAAAGCTAGACTGAGTTCAGTATCGACTGTGAGCAATCTATATGTAAAACAATTAGGTGGGTGGAACGTTCCACTTTTCTGCTCTATTATTTACACTAATTCTTGAGAACCCCAGCTTTTAACTTGCAATGGATCTTCTGGACTGTTAAGCCCAATAAATACTCATTACCATTAATATCATTAGCATAACCCCATTAATACCCATTTGAAGTAGATATTGTGGCACAACTGGCCATACAGTGTGTTGAGGCACTATGGGTAGACTTGTGAGAACGAGTGCACTGATGTCAGGATGGCAGTTAGTATGTTAGTCAATTTAAGCTGGTCCATAATTCAATGCAATAGGCAAGATCAGCATTTTTAGATTATTAGTAATTTCCCATGCTCAAAGCATAAATGTTTTAAGAATTCTAAATTTTAGGCAATATCACACTGTCTTCATCAATGACTAACATTGATCACATGACCTATAATGGTCACATGATAAAAGACAACTGATAATCAATGTGGAGTGCAAAATCCATAGAGAAACCAGTCATTCCCTGCCATATCATCAGCATGCAAACTGATAATGTCTCCATCCCTCAAAGTGCACTTCTTCGAATTCTTCTTTACTACCCCTAGTACTAAAGCACATTGACTTTCTGTTCCAAATATGCAAACCTCACATGTATTTATAGAGTGGCAACTGGAGAAAATTACACATGTAGAGTGGCTGTCAGTCCAATCTTTCCAAGGTTTCCAAAGCTTACACCTAGTTTTGCCCGTCTATTGGAGAAAATTAGTGCAGACAATACATACATGTGTAGCATGCCATGTATCCCACTTTATGAACTCAGAGAATATACATGCTGAACTACACATTATGGCAATTACCTATAAAAGGGCACGCACTGGTAGAGTATTGTTACTATTAATGTTGTTGTTGTTGGGCTTAATGCCATTTTTCAGCACATGATAGGCTATTCATGTCGGCCAGTATTAATGGTGGAGAAAGAAACTGGGAAATCACCAGAAAGAACCACTGACCCACAAGAAGCTACTGGCAAGTTTTCTCACATATCTACATTCACAGAATCCTAGACTCACCCATGCAGATAGAGGTGAGATGGCAGTGATCTGTAACGGACATCGATTTAGACCACTCGGCCACGTCACTATTAATAACAAAGTGGACACTAATATATCAATTTTTATCAAACTTACATGTAGGTCAAGGGATTGCCTATACAATTAAAATTACTGAAGCATCACTTATAGTAACTATGAAGTGGATGCTGTTACTATACTGTGTATAGAAAACTTACCTGTATGCATCCTACCAGGGCTAAACCTATAATGCAATTTTTATATTGTGCACACAATACATGCGCATAAAAATTTACCTTTGCATCACTATTTAATTTATGCTCTTATCAGTGTTTCCCTTTACCCTCAGTTGTGCTTCAGAGACCCCCACATTATCAATTTAACCCCCCAGTTTTGATACCAAAGTCTGTATTTTACTCAGTCTGACCCCCAGCTTTGATACCATGAAAATGCTTGAGTCTCAGTCTTGCACCCCTAGGGGATACATTGATTATATCATTTGTAAGTCAGTTTTACCTGCGGGAAAGGTTTTTATTACAGGTAAATTCAGTAATGGATCACATACATAAATACAATGCTGACACCAAGACTAGATTAATGTAGAAACTTAGCCAGTGGAAATTATATAGCAATATTGCTATTTCAGGTTATCAACATTTTGAAAAATTGCATCACTGATGCTAACATGCTTTTTCTGGATTTGTTTTGGAGAGAGAGGGTTCCAATTATTGTAATCTGTATAGTTTAGTTACCTGAAAATTGTGATCTTACAAGGGTAATACTATAATTGTGATTGTACAAGGGTAATACTACATTCCATACTGGTTATGATATCCAATGTTACAAGAACCAAATGGCTTTGCAGTGTTATTTTCATGCTAATTAAATATGCTAAATCTTTGTTAAATTGACCACTGTGTTTTCTTCATTTATGACAGATCTTCTTCAAAAGTCAGAAACATCATCCACTCAAGTCTAAAGCAATAGTTTGACACCAAAAATTAAATGATTGAAGAAAAAGTGATACTGCCAAGAAACATGAAGTGAAAAAGTCTTCTTAAAACTTTTCTACTAAAAACCCCTCAATCTATCTCTGAAAACCAGGTTAATGCTTATTTCTGTCCACATTTCTAGTTTTGTTTAATCTGAAATTCCGTTTACACCATAATTTTAGGTATCTGCTGTAGCATACAGACAGAAGTAAACTGTTCTTGAAATCAAAACTAAAGATCATTATTGGAGAAGTTTAATTGCACAATAATCTCTTCCAAAACAAAATATATTATAAGAAAGAAGATATTAGCTATATATCGGAGTGTCTAATTTAGAGAGCAATTAGTTAAACCTGTATTCCAGGTTGTTAATGCCACACTTATTTAAAATAAAGATCTTTAATGCCCACATTACCTTCTCACCAGTTCGCAGATCCCACACAATCACATCTTCACAGGCTCCAACCATACAGTATTTTCCCAACACCCCATGGATTTCTAGATATACCACATTGGACTTCTGACTTCCTATTAGTCCAAATACAGAACTGGGCACATAACGCAGGTATTGTCGTGTCAAACCCATCTGAAAACACCAAAACATTGACAAAGTTTCAACAGTAGTCTCAACTGAAGGAGAAAAAATATGCCGTGGTTAAATAATCTTCCATTAATTTTTTTGAAAGCAGGTCATGGTATTGTTATGACTCTTTAGTTAAATTACATGTATGTTAAAATTGAATTCTTTTTAATTCTTTCTATTTCATTTTTATATCATTAAATGTAATTATTATTATGATGATGATTATGTTTGCAGGGCCTGATGTTTTGGTAGAAACATATTTTTTTAAAACATGTGACTCATGGAAGCATGATTTTTTGTACAACTGTTTTGTCATATTAAGTAAACAGTTAGCAATAGCTATGTAATCTGAATCACTAGTAATTGATTGACAGATTAACCTCACCCTAACTAATAATGCCTAAAAGGAGAATGCATTTGTTTGTTCAAATTTTGTCTCAAGCTACCATACACATTTTATATCCCGCCATAATTCGGTATTGTTAACTAGTGGCTCTGTAACAAAAGCGCAGGGACAAAAGCATGCTGACATATGAGCGCAATGCTAAACAACCTCAACAAAAGGATGTTCGTCAAAACAGGTATAAATTAAATTCAAGTAAACAATGTGTGTGGTATTCAATAATCCAAAGCCAAGACCATTATTCAAATTCCAATTCTAATTAACTATAACCCAAAATAAATTTACTTTCATGTTTTCAGATGAAATAATTATAATTAACCTTGACTGACTGCCGATTATTTTCCAAAAACAAAGGGATCAGGTAGAACATTAGCATTTAGAGTAATTAACTCAGTAAATGTTAGTTGTACCATATGAACATTTTAAAATTACAATTATTGTTTCTTATTATTTGTAATATTTGGTCTTACATAGAAGAACTATAGGCTAAGTACTCAGAAAACTATTTTAAAAGTGACATTTTTTGTTATTTACATCTTTTGCAGAGTTTATGTTGGCACAGTTTTGTCAAGTCACCTTAACTAGTATAAGCATATAACAATGTTGAGTCGGTCAATAACAATTTTTTTTTACATAATTGATATGATGATCACTAATGCCTATATATATGGTACATTTATGCCAGGTGTTGACTTTTGTAAATTCATTGGTGAGAATGGAGAACCAAGTTTGTGCATCAAGAAAAACTCTACAACATTCAGTGAGATGTACTTTGTGAAGCTAGCCATAAAATTAAGGGGTGGATTTCATAAAAAAAAAAAATGAGCTAGATGCTGTAGATGTCAGCAAAGTTGATATTTTTACATTTGATAATGCTTTTTTTAAAATGTAAACTTGTCATCATCATGTAATAATTTATTCTATAATATTATAGCTGCACTGCCTGTTGTCAATAAAGTAATAACTATCCTGTTTTTCAATTTTCATAGCCTATTACATTAACAGACTTGGGAAAATATTCATTATTTATAGTGGCGACACTTTTTTAAAAATTGGCGACAAAATATTGCGGTTGGTGATTTTCTTGGCAACACTTTTTTAAAAGCCAGGACCATCCCTGTAGGCTGTATGTAGTGAGATGAGAGGGCTAAGGAAAGATATTGTACCATCTTTGTATTTTCACAGGAAGCTTTTTAGGGGACAAAACTTCTGGTTAAATTGAGTCCAAAGTCTCAGAGGTGGAGACAGAATTGAGACTAACCAAACAGTCGAAACTGACAGAAGTCTAGTTGGTGGAGAGGTGGATAGCTGGTGGAGAAGGAGAAAAGAAGTCGGGAGGAAAATGTGGAGGAGGATGAGAAATAGTATTGATAAATCGAGGAAGAGGAGAAGGACTTGGGAGAAATAGGAGAGAATAATACCACAGATGAATAGAATACAAAGACAGAAGGAAATCAATCTTACAGTGCTAATGAAGTGATGCAACAGGCTATTAAATGGTTGTGCAGAAGGAGTGTAATTGGAAATCTGAAGCATCAGATTAATGAATTGTTATTAATTGAATTTCAATCATTTTTGTATATTTAACCATTTAACTGTCAGCATTGCTGACTGGGGGCTTGGAACTTTACATCTATCTTTCACTAATTTAACTTCCAGCTAAATTCAAACATGGCTGGGTTTTCTACAATAGTTTAAATAAAATATTGGGAGCACTCCACTCCAACAACCAAAACGAACCCCCACAAATGGCTTGAATTTACTGACTCAGAAAAAAGATATTTTGTGGTTACTTCAAACAGTATCTCAAAATGAACATCATGGCCATTCCACCAGATAAAAAAGACTTTAGAATGAAAAAAAATGGAATAGAAAAATTCAGGAAACAACATTTCTGGACCTCACAAGGTCTGTGATGCAGATTATATGCATGAAACTAGCCAGTAAATCTGCGAAGCAAAAGTTGCTGACACTAGGAAAAACTAAATGAGACTAAATTTTAAAACATAAAAGCTCTCTTTAAGAGAGTTTGTCCAGGTGGCAGACATTACAATACACATTTAATTTTCAAATCCATGAGCTAAAATATATATAACTTAAGTAGACAAATGTATCAATATCAATAAATGTGTTTCAAAAATTAAATTCTTCAAAATAATTAAGTTGAACATTATTTTGTTTGTTCTTTCTTTGTTTTAAAGTGCATACATCTCATACAATCAAATGATTATAATTCCGGGTCAAGTGAAAATTGAGGTGTAACAAGTGAATTTTCTGGAGAAAAGAAACTGATCTGTCCAAACCTTGTTTCTTTAACCAATATTGGACTTGCACATTGTGTTATTCCAATCTTCTCTTTGTCAATGCAAATTCTAACAGTTAACTGAACACAATGCATGAATGACAACTTAAAGCTTATGTGTTTGTTAAAACAACAGTTGCAGTCTGCTTTTATTTGCTCTGCAATGGAACTTTCGGGGAAACAAAAGTGAGGGAATAAAACAATACTTTACATTACTTGAAAATTGATCATGTATATCACAGGGAATCAAATTAATGCAAGAGTTCAACACTTAAAATTTGCTTGGAATGCAATGATCACTGGCATTGCAAAAGCAAAAGACTGAAAATATGGGAAATCAAGAGCTATAATATCTCCCAAAAATAACATGATAGTGAATCCTTGTAATGCTATCATATGGAAAGCATAAGGTTAATATTTAAAACATCCAAGATTTCACCAATATACAAATTTGGTTTAAATCTCACATTACATGCTGTGAAAACCAAAATGTATGAGGACATGTACATTTTTTAATTTCTAATAAGCATTACAGTTTTGATTTTTTTAACAATTTATTGATTTTTTTCACAATTTATTTATCATTATCTCTATCTAGAATTTCCAACCTCATGCCTGTCTCTGTCTCTCTCTCAAAAATTCTGCCATGATGGCCTAACTTAGCCATAGCTCCATCCCAAGTATTAGTCAGTTCCTAATCATACAGTCCTCGCTAGAAAGTTTCTAGGTGCTGTTCTTGCTTTAGGGTAATGTTGCTTTCCATGCATGTTATCAATTTTAAAAAAATGTCATTAATACATGTATACATAGAAATAGTGTGTTCTGAAGAAATTAATGCCTAGGGTCAAAATAATCGAGATTTCACTTACCATACACATAGGAAGTTCAGTCAAGATAAATTTATTAATTGCAAGCATGGATTCAATAGTCAGAATTAACTGAAGGGTGAAAATTTCAGTATGAAATACATCCAAGCTCAGCTGGCCTTCACTACCAATAATTTCAGAAAAAAGCAGAGATCTACTTGCTGGTCTTGGTAGTCCTGTGACTAGTGATGCAAATAGCTAAGATCAGGTGCAGTTTTCTTTAATGCTGCGGTTTTGTCTCATCTGTTAGCCGATTATTGATATAACAAATGTTAAAGTTGCATTTTCTGAGGCAAAAAAATTTCTGCTGATTGTATGCAGGTATAGCTCGATTTAAAGAATTTGTTGGGATCATGAGACTACCCAATGCCGACACTGCACAGCTATAATAAAATTCCAACTATTTGATAGGCTAGGTGGTGTACAAGAAACCAACATAAATATACAAACATTTATAGTTTGAATATACCTTCCCCATTTATTTGTAGTCCCACATCTAATTCAAAAATGAAAAATTTATACTATGATAAAAGTGCACAGAACTTAGTCAATTCATTCATTGATTTATGATTTCTAATCTTAATGTGACCAGAGTGATCCTAACACTGGCATTTTCTACATCTTTCATGCATAAAGGACTACTAGCATGGTGCCATGTACACTACACTATAGGCAAGTTGACTTCCTCAGCCAACATTATGACTAAGTTCATCCTATGGAGGAACTGCTGTTGAATTCTGCAAATCAGCATAATGTTGAGAGTTTACACACTGCTTGTAAAATCCATGTGAAAAGCAAATTTGTAGTTGCTATTATTTTTCTTTGTTTGATTCGAAATTGTAAATATCAAAAGTACACCACTCCCTCGATAACTTGCGGACATTGGGATCCCAAAACATCGACTGCGATATAAGCAAGGGCGCGAGTTATCGAGGGACCTAGAACAAACAACAAATATAACAATGGGATCGATGCATAGAGAAAGGGGGGGTGGCTTGGCATGTTGAATACTCAATTAATAATCGCGCTAAGATTAACAGTGGATAAATATCTTTTCATATCAGTGTACTTTGTTTAGTATTTCCTCACAGAGTAACAATAATTTCAGGATAACTTACAGTATATTGATGAAATCATCTAAACATTATTCCTCCTGGTTTCCGTTTCCTTAGCACATGTACTTCACACGTGTATTACGTCACTTATTTTTGTGGTGAATGGTATACATTCTAATTTTATTGTTTGATCCAAAGTAGACGGGTTTTTTTTCAAATATAAAAGATCGACACACTTCGAAAAAACAATGTTGATCGAATGATGTGTAGATTTTTATTGCATTAGAAGTAAAATGGAAGAAAAAAAATTCACAAGGTTTAACCATTACCAAAATGAATTTAATGGGTCTAAAAATTTAAAACGACATAAATTAGAACATGATAACACTTGCGGTTTGTGACACGTTTGAGAAATATCACTTCACATTTTGAAAAAATGCAAATTTCACAATATGGATTTTATCTTTACAGGCAATACCGTATTTTCCACCCTTTAAGTCACTCCTGCGTATAAGTCGCTCTTCCGCACTTACCATAATCATGTCTTTGATACCACCGACCATTTCATGCAACTTGGTAATTTCCAACTTCGTGTAAGAAATATTATACAATTGTTTAAGAGTTATATAAAAGTCAGTATTACAATAGACTTTGACTTTGCCTTAAGTCGTATTTGAATTGTTGAAAGTCCATGACCTGCAGCACGCTGTTCCACAATCCATTTTCATAGATTCTCCTCGAGAACTGGCCAACTTGCTTTGCCACTATGATTTCCCTTTTTGTTTTTGTTTTTTTGTTGACCTTAACTCATTTTTTTTTACGCATCACGCACAATCTTCTCGCTTACATTGAATTTTCTTTCTGCTGCACGATTTCCGTTTTCTTTCGCAAATGCTACGACGTTTAACTTAACTTCTGCATCATATTTTTTCTAGTTGTTGGGGCCATGATAAATGGCACGAATTTAATTTAAAACATAACTTATTGACTTACGGTAATATAACAATTTTAAATCATACGTTATTGTGAAACTATATCTTATAAGATGCTCCATTGTATGAAAGGTACATATTTATATATCATTTCCACAACCTAAGCGAACTTCAAAGGTACTTTATACGCTAGTGATTTTAATACATTAACGAAGATATTTCGACTTCACCTAACAATTGAAACTGTTCACCAGCCTTCTAGTTATTATTTTTTTTTTTTATTGAAGTTCTTTCCATGAAGCCAGTCTTGGCTTAATCCAGAGTTTAAAACTAGAGCAATCATCAGAGGAAATGCTATGTTTTTTTTTAAAATTTATAACAAGCCATTGTGAAACCAACCGAAAAAATGATTTTGTTTTTATAAACTACTATTAAAGTAAATTATGAAGCGCCAACAGAGGTCTCGGCAACGCTTTATAGTGACATAATTCATTATTTAAAATAATAAAATAATCCCAGTTCGCATTCTGTATTTATTTGAGTACATCAAAAGAACATAACGCAATAGCTGGGTGGCAAGTTCAAAGGATTTTGACTAGCAGCTTGGGTGGGAAAATGTGCTGAAATTTACGACTGAATTTAGAGACAGAAAGATTTTAAGATGTACATGCCGAATAATAAAGGAAATACAATGGCAATCGTTATTTCAATATTCTTTTAAATTTATTATTAACAACAAATTTTAATACATATATAACTAAATATTATTTGACTATTTAATTTGATAATCTTATAGTCTAATATTTATGTGTACCGTATGTAAGTTTCCAGCAATTGGCTTGCCCATATACCGGCAGATGCATTTCGCTAAAGCACAGCATCACTGCGCATCAGTCACAGTCGTTAAAAAAAATTATTTATCGTATAAGTCGCTCCTACATATAAGTCGCACACATCATTTTTAAGAAAGAAAAAAAGGAAAAAAGTAGCGACTTATACCCCGGAAATAAAAACGAACTATGTATCAAGGTTAAATTTGCCAATTTACAATTTCTTATCACAACTTTTTTCATGTTCAACACATTTTAAAATATATTTTCCTAGGAATAAATCGGGAGCCATGCCAGACACCGCGTTATAAGCGGGTTCGCGAGTTATCCGGGCGCGAGTTGAGGGAGTGGTGTATACAGCATAGTATTTTCCTTCTATCTACATACATGAGTAGTCAAGCATACATCCTTCACTGAAAATGGACTTGTTTAGTTACTGGAAATTACTGACAGGGTCATCTTTTACAATGAAAATTTCATAATAAAATGTGCAGAGAATTGGTGTTAGGGCTCTTTCTGGGTATAATCAGGATTGAAATTATAAATCAATAAATTAAGTAAGTTCTGTGCATCTTTTATCTCATTTGTGCTTTTCGTTTTTTATATCAGTAGGGGGAACAAAGAAACAGGGATGTATATTCAGACTATAAAATAGATTGGGAAGGATAAGAGAAAGCATGCACTTATTCTGTGGGGCTCATTACAAAGAAAACTGGAGTATTCGTTAATGAACTGTGTGCTGAGTTTGGGAACCCAAACTCTAACAATACTGTTTGAGGTTTCTCACTTCCACCCCTAGCTATGATGTTGTAGCCTCAACTTGTTTTGTTGTGGTTGAAGCTATGAAATGATCCCATATTATGTAATAGAACAAAAAAATCCTCACTAAAGTCAGAAACACAAATAGTTTAAAAATCTACTAAATAAGTATAATCATTTTGTCAAAGAAGTTTTGCTTATTCTGAATTTATAAAGCCCTCATAGTTATGCTAACCTCACCATGTCCACCATGTCAGATAACAAGAGACTCTCGCCGTGACCCCTTTTCTACATAAGGCTTGCCAGAATGTATATGATTATTTTTTGCCATGGTATTAGTTGTTGAATGACATAACACGAGAAGATGGAGAACTGATACTTGCATAAATTGCAGAATACAGTTTTTGTTGAGAAAAACATTGCTTCTTGGTGGAATTCACAATAATTCATAAAGTCACCAGTAAACCATATTTACTTTTAATGCACAGAATTTCCGACTCAAACCGTGCGATATATTTCATTGATCTGTTTATGTTTCTAAACAAGGCATTAACGTCCTTATATGGCACACTAACAAGTCTGAGAACGGAAGTAGGCATTATTTGAATATGACAGATGATATAATGAAAATATCAGATAATTAAGGTAAACGAGATTTTAACACTATTTCTACATTGATCTGAGATAATTCCAGTATTAAAAAAAGAGGACTACAAAAAATTTGTAATTATATATCAAAGTACATGTTCAATTTTTTTTATATTAGGCTAAAAAAAAGAGCCGGGTGTGATTCACACCCAGCTGCTCCAACGACACACATAGACTCATGTTAGTACCCTGTCCACAAGGTAGGACTAAGGGTACTAATATTTACTACCCCACCCCCCAACACAATTCATCAATGGATACTCCTAATTGTCTTTGTAACGAACACACTAATGTAGGTCAGGGGTGTCTTGAACTATGGTGTATCTTGACACATGATACTACACGTAAGACCTCGACACTAATATTTATGGTTTAAGCTTCTAGAAGCCCAAACCATAAATATCAGCGTCGAGGTCTTACATGTAGGACTATCTTGACACCGACATGAAACATTTTATCAGTCCACAAGCCTATGTAACAAAAGACCAATATTCTTTACATTGGATGAGAGTATCTATTACTAGTTATATCGCAAGCATCACAATATTCTGCAATCCGTGTGATTACCTTTACAGCATAGAAAACATCAGTGAATGTTTATAAACATGCTCAGATTACTCTTTAACATGTGCGACCGGTCATATGCAACGAAAACATTAAAGGAGTATCGAATCAAAAGTGTAACTTAATCAACGGAATGAGTGAGTAGGGAGCGGAAAAGGTACGAAGAAAAAAAATCAGGTTACAGGAATTTGTCCAAATTAACCGAGATTTTATGCTGGCAATAAATAAATAAATAAATAAATAAATAAATAAATAAATTAAACAATAACTACATTTAGTTGGCTTGAATAAATCGCACTACACACGCACACGCTGAAATTATGTAATATAACAAAGACGAGCCTTATGGGAGAACCTAATAAATATCGACTGCCTTTACATGATTTGACAACAGTTATCGGTTCGTTAAACAAATCGTACTGATAAATTTCGACAAATCTTTATCATTTGCTAGAGCCAACTGTAAAACGTGAACTTGAAAAACATAAGGGTCTATGAATATTATTGCAATATCACGTTATATTTTCAAAGCTACTTGTGACAGGAATAGACGGTCAAAGAAATTGCACACCCTTACATTATTGTAAAATCTTGACGTGTTTTGATTGTGACTGATCTTTTGTTACTAGCTGATAAAAAAACACCATAAAATTTGGAAAAAGATAGAAGAATTTACAGAATCTGGTTTGGGTTGGAAGCTTGAAATCTTTACTGAAATTTTATTTCACTCAATAAAATACGCGGTAGTTCGTATACTGACCTACCTCAAAAACTAACAAATCAAAAATGTTATATAAACGTCAAAAACCTCGATAACAGATGTTTTTAATGGGCTATTCTTTCTGCGCTGTTTCCAGCAGAAAAACAAGCTGATCGCGTTGACAAGTATTCTAGTCACGTAGCCAGTTAAATTTCCAGTCACAGAAAACCAATGGACTAGTTGGCGGACAGTATAATAAAAGAAAAAAGAAAATGTTCTTCTGTAATCGATGCTTGCACGATTGTACAGACAATAAAACATTAATAAAGCAATCGCAGTTTGTAAATTATTATCACAATTTAAAAATTCCTTTTGTTATATACGCTGATTTTGAATGCTTACTTCAGCCTGTACTTGGCATAGAAAGTAATCCCGACAAATCAAGTACAAGAAACACTCAAAACCGTGTTCCATGCGGAGCAGCGTGCAAGATAGTTTGCTGTGCTGATTCGAGATTATCCAAACCAATCATATTAGATCGCTGTAAAAATCAAGCAATTAAATAGCGAAGTTGATAATATATTTAAGGGCTTAAATACAACAACTCCAATGATAAAAATGACACCTCCACACGAATCTGATCAGGAACAACCCGAATTTGGTCATATTTGTTAAAATGATTTTAACTCGCTCGATACTAAAAAAAAGTACGTGACCATTGTGAAATAACAGGAAAGTATCGTGTAGAGGATCATAGTAAATGTAATTTAAAATTCACGCTTTTAATTTTATTCTGATTGTTTTTGACAACTTCCAAAAATATGATATCCATAGTATAGTAGAAGCTTTTGATGATTCTAACATAATATCTCGCTAAAAACTTAATAACGTAATCAAGTGCATTCCGAATAATTTTGAAAAGTATATATCAGTTACTTTATGTAAGCTATGTTTTACTGACAGCCTACAGTTCATGGCAGCATCGTTAGATAAGCTGATGGCTGCAGCAAGTTTGATAACCTACGAGACTGTTTTGGAGATAAATTTAATCTACTAACTAAAATAAAGAAATATATCCGTACGAGTATCTCGACGATTGGAGTGAATTTTACGAAACCTTGCTACCAGGTAAGGATAACTTTTATTCACAGCTAAAAAATGAAAATATAACCGATGATGAATACAAATAGGCACAAGCTATCTGGAAAGAATTTTATTGCAAGACGTTTGGCAATTATCATGATTTATATTTAAAAACATGATTTATATTTTATTGCTAGCAGATGTTTTTGAACGTTTTTGTTGAATAAACTACAGCAGTTATGGCCTAGATCCTTGTTGATATTACTCTGCTTCCAAATTATCTTGGGACGATCTGTTAAATTTTAATAAAGTAAGGTTAGAATTATTGACCGACGTTGATATCTTCAATTTTATCGAGAAAAAGGTATTCGAGGAGGTATTAGCGTTATAACAAAGAAATATTTTGAAGCAAACGACAAATTATTGAAAGAGTACATTCCTAAACTTCCTTCGAATTATATAATTTATTTAGATTGTAATAATTTGTACGATTATTCTACGGCCGAACCAATTCCCTTTGATGGATTTCGCTGGATTATGGATGAACAATTTCTACCGGAGGCAGAAAAAAACATACCTAACGATGTTTCGTATTTCGTTGAGGTTGATCTCGATTATCTATTTCGCTTCATAATTTACACAACGATTATTCTTTCTGTGTGGAATCAATGGTAATATATTATAAAATGTTATCTCAAAAACAATAAGCGTTAGCATCACCACAACAACATTCTCTGGTAAAAAAAAATAGTAAAAAATTTACTCGCTAAGCGAAATTATGTTTTGCATTACAAAGTTTTAAAACAAGCAGTAGACGCTGGTCTTATGTTAAGAAATGTTCATACAGTTTAAAGTTTAATTAGTTGCTGTGGATGAGAGGTTATATTAACTCCAACACTTAGAGAAGAACTGAAGTTCTAAAACCGATTTTGAAGGGAAAAAAAACAACATTTTCTTGACGCTTATGAAAATTCCGTTTTTGGTAAGACGATGGAAAATATTGGAAAACTAGTAAATATCGAGTTAGTTAATGATATAAATCGCAGGAATAAACTTAAGTCAGATGATGATTTTATTAGCATGAAAATTTTTAATGAGAATCTTGTCGCGATAGAGCGAAGAAAAACAGATCTAAAAACTAAACAAGCCGATTTATTGAAGATTTTCATTATAGTTTTGATAAAATCAGTGGCCGTCAAGTAGAATATTGTTAACTGATACCGACTCGCTCGTGTATGAAATCGAATGTGAGGTAGTCTATCAGGATATATATGATAATCAACATCTGTTTGATATTTCCTATTACACTCGTGGCAATAAATTTCATGACGATACAAGTAAAAAGGATTTTGGTAAGCTCAAGGATGAAATAAACTCAAGCATCATCAAATACTTTAACGGATTGAGAAGTAAAATGTATGCGGTATTGTTAGACAATAATAAAAATAACAAAAAAGCAAAAGGTCTGCCTCGCGATTTTGTAAAATGTTTATGAAATTTGATGATTACAAGTACGTGTTTAACGGCGGCGTTAGATTTATAAGAGCAATGGCTATTCGAACGAATCATCATCAGGTCAAAACAGATGTTATTCTTAAACATGGATTGAGCAATTTTGATGACAAACGTTATTGTAAAAATGGGTTCTTACATTTGCACTTGGGTTATTCTGGAAAATCCATTGTAAATTCCCTATATTCTGCCTGATTCTAGAACATTCTAGAAAATCGCGTGATTGAGTCATTCTGAAATATCCATTGGAAATTCCCTCAGTAGTAAGGGTAAAGGCTGGTTATAGCTCAGAGAGCCCTAAAATGCCACTAACAAATGCAGTCGAATATATTGTCATATGAGATATGTACATGATGGCCAATGTATTTGAGCGAGGAAGAACAGGTCCCACTATCTCACTAAAAGCTACTGGCAAACTTTCTCAGATACCCACGACGGCTGAGGCGAGTTGAATGAGATCTTTAAAGGCGTACGCTTTAGACCACAATACCACACTGGCCACAAATGAATTTTAACAGGCAATAACACATGCATTAAAACAAGATAGAATGGTATACAAAATTACATAGACATAGAAGTACAATGATGTCACGTAGTAAAAACAAATGAGTGAGGCGTCTGCAAGGAGTCAATGTATAATAATTTATGATTTATTCGATTTAAGCGAAAGATGAAACGACGGGAAAATTACTGTGGATATGTGAGAAAGCTTGCCAGTAGCTTCTCGTGGGTCGGTGGTTCTTTCCGGTTTTTTCCCGGTTTCTTCCTCCACCATTAATACTGGCCACCATGAATAGCCTATTGTGTGCTGAAAATGGCGTTAAGCCCAAAAACAACAACAAAACAACTACCCGTATTAATTCGACTTATCTGCTACAAGTATCCTGCTTGAATTTTCTTCTGATGCTGTATGTATCCTAAATTAATTCTATTAATCAGTACATCTACCCTCCATTAATTCTATTAATCAGTACATATATTATGCATTATTTATATTATGATAAGGTTTTTTATCATAATCTTCTTCTCATTTCCTGCTATGAGAAGGAATTATGCATCTTTTATGATTTGGCTTGATCCATGGAGAGAGAGAGAGAGAGAGAGAGAGAGAGAGAGAGAGAGAGAGAGAGAGAGAGAGAGAGAGAGAGAGAGAGAGAGAGAGAGAGAGAGAGAGAGAGAGAGAGAGAGAGATGTAGCGCATGATAATGTAGACCCGATTACATTCCTTCGGGGATGCTCGGCAAGCGGAGGTACCAAGAATTCTGTAATAAATATAAGAGCTCTCAACTAGTTGAAGCGGGAAGTCAGGCTGGGTGCTAGCTTCTTTTGGGGGCTTATTTATACTAACCTTTTATGATAAAGTCTAGTTTTTGAGGTGGGAAGATAGCATCTCACCTTGAATATATACTGATAACAAGCCAGGAGTTTTACTAGTTAAATATGACAAGGAAAAGGTGTAGCAATAATTTCTTTAAAATAATATATCGGACTTTAGCGGAGAGTGAAATTAACCAAGAAATAATTTTTTTAACAGATAAAAATTCTAAGATTTAAGGTAGTACTGAAATTATATCATCTCATACCGATCTTAACGGAAACTGAATAATTGTAGGTAAAAATTAAACTAAGGTGGACAAAAAAGTAAAACCACATTTCTAATCCAACTCACCAAATATGCAATCCAGCAGCGTATATGTATCTATGTGAATGGTGGTGGTGGTCTGCTTTTATAGTCATGTATCCACTCTCGTGTATTATGACTGGTTAAAGCCCTGAAAAGGGCTAGCGGCCTCCCCTCCTTCCGAGGCAGAGCTCGCCCGTGTCTCAGAGCTCGACACTTTTTTTAGCCCCGGCGCATGGGCTTGGTACCCCCCCCCCAGTTGGTTTACCACCATAGCCGGACAACACCTTTCGATGTTGTTGCTATCTGGGGAGGTGCATAGCCCAAGTGCTGGGCTTTTAGTCTAGTGCTTGACCTTAGTACTGCCGACCTTAAAACAGACCTCCTTATGGCTCATATTAGCCGTCAGACTGCCAAGGCCCCCGAACTCAGAAAAGGCAAAGGAAAGGATCCAGCAAGGGGCGGCTCCTCCGGAAGTGTCCTCTACTCGCATGTTGTATTCTTCTTGCTTTCCTGTGTCTCGCTTGCCCTAGGTCACATAGTATTTGTGGCTTTGAAAGTGTATTCTTTTCATTTCTTTTTGTATGTGACCCAGGGCGCTTCCTACAGCTTTTCCCGGCGCTTGTTGTTTCTCTTTTCCTCTTTCCCCAGGGGCCTCCTCGTCTTCTTAATATTGCCAGAGTGGCCCCTAGGTTCCTCTTCTTCTTTTCCCAGTGACCTAGACGGCAACGGATGTGGTGTTTATGCTTGGTTGTCAGTGACTGTCAGTTTTTAAAAGGGGGGGGGGGTCGAATTCTGCCCGTTACCTAAGGGGTGGGTAATTCACTTCCTATCTTCCAAACTTGTATTAGCTACAAACGTTCCAAATGTTTTAAGTTGTGAATTTTCCTAGATTTTGTTATGGTGTTTGTGCATTGTACTGAGTGTACTTCAGTTGAGTTTTTATCTTTCTCCCTTTTTTTTTTTTTTTTTAATTTGGTTCGGGTAGTATGTTACCCAATGCTTTTTGTATGTCAAATTGGTTCGGTATGATTGGTTGCTGTGACATGGTCAAATGAAATTCTTTTAAGGGCCATTTGATAGTTTTTATCCTAAAGTGAGCTCAAGCCAAATTGATCCCAATGTTTGGCATATGATTATTGCAATCTTTTCTTCCTTTCTCCTGCCGTTAAAACGACAAGGGAGAAATTTGGGTGGGATCCTGTGTTTCTGTATGGTAGGGATTGGGGCCATCTGTTTGTAGTGCTACAGTGGTTTCCTATGTATGTGCTTTTATGTAGTGTATGGGGGGGGTTATGATTTTAAGGTTTTCAGATTGTGAATCATCCAACCTCTTGATGGCAATTAATGACAAAACATTTTTTTTTAAATAGTGGAATTTTTTGTTTTTATTAATAGTAATGTCTTTCTGATTCTTCCTGTCTTCTTTTGACGTTGTGTTCTTGGTCTTCGTTTTGGTGTTCTTTTTCTTTTCCCTGCCTGTTGCACATCCACTTCCATCATTGCAGTGGATTTGAACTTATCATCCTTATGTATTGTTTATGATGTATATTATCCCATTTTTGGTCTTTCTCTGCATTCTGCTTGTTTAATAGTTTTTACACTCTTCTTTTCCTCGTCTTCTTCTTTCTTCTTTCCTCGTCTTCTTCGTTCTTCTTTCTTCTTTCTTCTTTCTTCCCGTCTGCTTGGTTCTTCCTTCCCTGGTCTTCCTCTTTCTTCTATGTCCTTCCTCTTCTTTCTTCTTGCCTCTTCTTTCCTCCTTTTCTTTTCTTTTTTCTTTCTTATCCTTCCTACTTGCTTTTTTTTTTGTTTTTAGCTTTCAATGTCTTTGGTAGGGCTTTGTGGACTTTCCCCAAGTTCTCCCCCCCCATCACTTCGGCTGCGTTTACCTATCATTATGCTTAATCTATTTTTAGGTGTCTGTGGCGGACGTGATAGAGTACATCATTAATCTGAATCCTGTTTCTTGAGTTATTTTATTTATTTGTATGTATTAGATATCGTTTGATTTTTTAATTTGCTGCAAGTAGTCGATTATGTTCCTATGCGTTGTTTGGATATTTTTGTTATGTTTCTGTTTGAAGAAACAGGGGTATGTGTGTGGTGCCTTAATTTTGTTTTGTTGGTTCCGAAAAATGTTTCTTTGTGCATTATAAAAGGGGCATTCATTAAAGATATGCTCAAGGGTTTCAGGCAATTTGCAGTATCGGCAGTTTGGTTTATTCCTTTGTTGCTTGCTGAGATATTTACCAATACTACTGTACAATTTGGTTTTGCCTGTTCTGAGTCTATTTATTAGATGGTTTTCTCTGTAGTTTGGTAGAGATTTCCATTTGATGTGGCGGTCAACTTTGTTTTGAATTGAGTGTAGTTGTGTGTGACTGGAGAGTTCGTCCCACTGCTTTTGCCACTGGTTGTTAATGAATTTTGTGATTTGGGAGGATATTTCATGAGTACAGTACCGAATGTCTATTCTATAATTGGTGTCGAGTGCTTCGTTGGAAGCCTGGTCCGCTAAGACATTCCCTTGTAGTTGAATATGGGATGGAACCCATAGGAATTCGATATTTCTCCCCTGGTCAATTGATTTTCGCAGGCTGTACAAAGTGTCTTCTACCAAATTGGCTCTGCTGGTTGGTTTAGTTGAATTAATTGCTTGGAGTGCGCTAAGTGAGTCGCTTATAATGAGATGTGATATTTGGCTTTGTGTGAGTGTCCAGTTGATGGCATGGTTAATGGCCCAAAGTTCAGCTGTGAAAATTGAGCATCCATCGGGGAGTCTGACCTTAACTTTATAGTGTTTTGACGGTACGACTACTGCAGCTGCTGTTTTGTTTTCTTTTTGATTTCTGGAGCCATCCGTGTAAATATGTGTATATTCCTTGTACTGTGTGTTCAATAGTTCCTGTATGTGTGTTAGGAGCTTCCATTGGTTGTCTTTTTTGCTTCCCCTCCCTATTAATTGAAAGTTGATTTTAGGTTTTGCATTCCGCCATGGGTACGGATCTTGATATAGTCTTGTTTCAGCTTGTAGGTTTAGGTTTGGGTTTTGTTGGATTAATTTATGTACTCGGTGGAACGCTGGTGGTTGTTTTACCCATTTTGGGCGGAAAGCTACCTTACTTTTGTTTAAGGCCTGTCTACTAGGGTTGTGTTCCGGTAGGGTACTGATTCTGGCTGCATATTTTAACAACAGTTCTGTTCGTCTAAATTTCAGGGGTGGTTCTCCTGTAAAAACCTGTAGCTCTCTAAGGGATGTATTGGTGAGTGTTCCAGTGCAAAGTCGTAGTGCTTTATACTGAATTGTATCTAGTTTTTTGAGTAGTGGTTGTTCTGCAGAGTCATATGCTTGACAGGCATAGTCTAGTTTGGATCTTAATACTGTTCTGTAAATTTTGAGCATAGTGTCTTGGTCTGCCCCCCACTTAAGGCCTTTGATGTGCCTTAGCAGATTGAGATCTTGTCTGCATCTTTCTATGAGATTGTTTATGTGAAGTTTCCACGAGAGATGTCTGTCGAGTATGGCGCCTAGGAATACAGTGTGGGTGGTAAATTTCACCTTTTGTTGGTTTAGGTACAAGGTGGGGGGTTCAATTTGTCTGGATCTTTTTTGTGAAAAGAGAATGGCCACAGTTTTGACCATATTGATTTTGAAGCCCCAGTGGTTTGACCAGTTTGTGATGTGGTCTAGACTTTCTTGTAATTGTAGGGTGTAGGTGGGGCTTTTTGGATTTCCAGCTTTCCATAGACAGCCGTCATCCGCAAATTGTTATAGTTCTACAATTGAGGATAAGTTATTTGATAAGTCATTGACCATGAGGTTGAACAAGATGGGGCTGATAACACTACCTTGTGGTGTCCCATTTTCTAGAACTTGTTCAGTCGAGTTTATCGTTCCTATCATGACCTTAAAAGTTCGTTTGTGGAGGAAACTACTGATCCACTGGTGTAGTCGCCCCTTGATGCCAAATTTATTGAGTTTCATGATAAGGCCATTTGTCCACAACAAATCAAATGCTTTTTCGAAGTCTATGAAAATTGCGACAAGATGTCGTCGCTTCGAGTCTTTGTTGTTGAAAGCTAGTTTGATGTCTGTTTCTAGGCGTAATATTTGATCAAGTGTAGAGCGATTTCCTCGGAATCCGCTTTGATTCTCAGGAGTTTGTTATATTCCAAATGATGTTTGAGGCGATTCACTATCATTGTTTCCATAACCTTGCATAGGGTGATAGTGAGTGAGATTGGTCTGTACGATGCTGCTAATTGTGGATCTTTGTCATTTTTTGGTATGGGGATGACCAGGGCTTTTTTCCATGCTGTGGGTATTTTGCCGTTGGACCATATTTGATTGAGATGATATAGAATTATGTTCTTCATATTGGTTGGTAGGTTTTGATACATTGCATAACCTATAGTGTCATCCCCAGGAGCAGATTGTTTTTTATTTTTAAGGGCATTTTCGAGCTCTAGTAGGGTGAAATAGTCATTCAGGGGATCTAAATTACACGTATCTTGTGCTGTCATATCCTTGAACAGGTTGGGGTGATTTTTTTCTAGGTTTAGTTTCTGTTTGAGGAAGCTCTGAGTGTGGTTTGCTGTTTTACTTGCTTCTGCGAAGTGTAAAGCAAGAGTGTCTGCCTGGTTTAAGTTACCAAAAGTGTTGACCTTTATATGTTTTGTTTTTGTTTTTTTGCCATTTATTGCCCTAATTTTATCCCAAATTTGTTTTGTTGGAGTTTTGTTGTTTAGACTCGAGCAAAAATCCCTCCATGAGGTTTCTTTGGCAAATTTAAAGGTTTTCCTAGCTATTGCTCGGGTTCTTTTGTATTCTATGTAGTCCTTAGTTTCCTTGCTCCTATTAAATGCATTTAGTGTTATTTTTTGGAGCTTAAGTGCTTGCTGGCATTCTTTTGACCACCAGGGGAGTTTATACCTTTTCCCTATCCCTTTTGATTTTGGTATTGTTTGGGCCGCTGCATTTAAGATGCTTTTAGTGATATTTTGGAAAAATATATCTTCATTGTCATCTTGCAAGTCCTCTATTTTAACATTTTGCAGAGTTTGTTTCTAAGATAGCCAATTTGCTTCACTTAGTATCCACTTGGGTGTAGTTGGTCCTGATTCCGTTGGTCTTTGGGCACGTAGTCCAATTTGTATTGGGAAATGGTCGCTACCCATAGGAGTTTGCGTAAGTACCTCCCATTGTGTGTCTGGTATAATATCACGCGTGATTATGGTTAAGTCTAGGATGGATTTGTTGCCTGTGTGTGGGCACATTCTAGTGGGAGTACCACCGTTAAGAATGTTTAAGTGTAGTTTATCAATCAGATTATATATCTGTGTACCCCGTCTATTGGTTCTGCTTTCTCCCCATGAGTAATGGTGGGCGTTAAAGTCTCCAAATACTATGGTGGGAATGCAATGGGGTTTGTATTGTCCGTGGGGGGAATGTAGATGTTGTAGATACTATAGCTTTTGTTGTTTGTTTTGAATTTGATACCTAGCACCTCAATTGATTTGTCATGGTTGTTTTCTATTTGGATGATCTCAGAGTGAGTTACATCTTTATGTAAATAGAAAGCAAGCCCTCCTCCTGGTTTTCCTTCCCCTCTATTTTCAAAATATGTTTGATCGTAATCTAACAACTTTGGTAGTCTTGGATTCTTGTTGCTAATCTTGGTTTCCTGAAGGCATATTATCATAGGCTTATTAACTGTTGCTTGTAGGTTTGCTTGCAACTCCCGATGGTTTGTGAGTATACCTCGGCAGTTCCATTGCCAAATTAAGAAGTCCCCCTTTTGGTTATCTTTTTTGTTTTGTTTGTTTTTACATGGATTGGTAGCTTTGGTGCTCTTGATATTCATCGTTGTCGATATTTCAGTTGCTGCATTTGTTTACCCTTTGATTGCATAGTGGTTGATTAGTTTGACGTGTGTTCCCTATTTGTTTGATTTTTTTATAGGCTTTTATTTGTGCCCCGCTGTAGCACCATAAAATGATGTCTGCCGATCTTGTCCTAATAATTTTGATATTACCAGATTTGTATTTAAGGAGTTCGAATCGTATGGCGGAGTCTGATAAGTTATTCGATGATTTATCTGGGGTTGTGAGATATAGAGTTAGATATCTCGGATGCGGTTGAAGCTTGTGTTTGGGCTGTGGTCGGTATTCCCCTTTTGTGGCTATATCATTTTTGCTAGAGTTGTGTCCTTGAGTCTTGGATTCTGTCCTTGGTCGTTTCGCAGTTTGCTGTTCATTGTTTTCCTCAGCTTTATTACAATCGTTCAGACCCCTAATTATTTTATTGTTTTTTAATATTATATCATTTTGTATGTTTTTGGTGTTTTGACTTGTGAAACTAACTTGTTTGCCGTTACTTTTTTGTATGTTCTCAGTTTGTTTAGTTTTCTTAGCTCTGGATGGTCCCTTAAGGGGTTTTTTCCCTTTCCCGCTATAAGGTGTAGGCTCTCTTATTTCCCCTGGAGTAGAGTAACTGTTAATGGATTCTTTAATTGTGTCTGCTGTGTTTTGTGCGAGAGCTGCCATAATCTCTCTGAGTTGCTCTATTGCGTGTGTATTGGATGGCCCCGGTTTTTCTTGATCATTTGCAAACCTTATTTTATTTCTTCGATTTCCCCCTGAAGTACTATTTGGAATCTGTGTATCTCGTATAAGTACATATTTTGGTAGGTTTGCTTGTTCGTTTGATATATGATTTGGGTTTTGTGTGGCTATCCCTATATCACAATTTATAAGTTCAGTTTGATTAGTTCTAGGTCTTTTATTATAAAGGTAAGTTCCAGTTTCAGCCACGCCGTTGACTATGTTGTGAGGTTTGTAACTTCCATTGTTGTTGTTTTGTATTTTCTCTTTAGTGTATGTGTACGCTGGGTGGGTGGCTTTGCGTTTGAGGATAGCATTATGATCTTTAGTTTTTGGTTTCTTTAGTTGATTTGATGTTTTTGTGAGATCTGTATTACCATATATCTGTATTATTTTTTTAGCCTGCATATCTTTTTCTGTGGCTCTTTTGGCAAAGCGGAACCTGGTGAAAGTGGCCTTTAGTTGATTTGCCATCTTTATACGTGCTTGTGTCGAATGTTGATGATTTGATTTATTCCTAGTTGTGTATAAAATGCTATATTTAGTACTTATTACTCATATACTTCTAGATATTCTGTATTGATTGCGCAGCTCGAAGTTGACGGAAGGATGAAAAGGGTTATAGAAAAAATCCTACATTGTTGGTTCTCCCTTCTTTTCTTGTTATATTTTCCGTCGTCCTCCAATGTACTATGTCTAGTGCACTATTCCTTTTTTGTTTCCTTGCAATCTTGTTCCTTTTCTTCGTTCGATATATGATTATTGTTCGTCTTCCTTCCTCTCCTTCTTGATTCTTTTGTTCTCTTTGTGATTTTGGTCTTCTTTTGTCTTCTTTATTTCCTTTTTGACAATAAGAATTTATTTACACTTCACCCACTACAATCCTGCCATGTCATCTGTTCTTGATTTGGAAAATAAACCTTGCCTGCTCTCCTCCTGCTCCCTTCCTTTTTTATTTTTCCTGACTATTTCTTCTTTCTTCTTCTGTTCTTCATTCTTCATATATTCCTTTGTTCTTTTTTCTTCTTCTGTTTCCTTTGTCCTCTATTTTTTGTTTTCCTGGAGCTCCCTGTAAACACACCCGTCCTCCTCTGCGATCTCCTCATCTCTCCCTGCCATCTGATCTATGTGAATCAGTCAGTCTGTCTGTTTTTTATAGTCATGTATCCACTCTCGTGTATTATGACTGGTTAAAGCCCTGAAAAGGGCTAGCGGCCTCCCCTCCTTCCGAGGCAGGGCTCACCCGTGTCTCAGAGCTCGACACTTTTTTGCCCCGGCGCGTGGGCTTGGTACCCCCCCAGATGGTTTACCACCATAGCCGGACAATACCTTTCGATGTTGTTGCTATCTGGGGAGGTGCATAGCCCCAGTGCTGGGCTTTTAGTCTAGTGCTTGACCTTAGTACTGCCAACCTTAAAAAAACTGACCTTTTGATCGTCATTGATAGAGTCACTGATCGTCACAGACGCAGCCACACCGCCCCGACCCCGGGCTCAGAAAAGGCAAAGGAAAGGATCCAGCAAAGGGTGGTACCATAGTAGATTCCTCTATTCTTGTGTGTTGGGATCCTCTTCCTTATGTCTGTCTTACCCTGGGTCCACATATTTTGGCTTTGAAAGTGTAATCTTTTCACAATATTTTAATGTGGCCCAAAGCGCCACCTACTGCCTTTCCTCATCCTTGATCGTTGGTTCCCCGGTTACCTTGAGTTGACGATGTCGGCAATGGATGCGGCTTCCGCCCACTAAGTTAAATTCCTGTTTCTGCCCGTTGCCTATTGGGGGTGGAAATCCCCTAAAAAAGCCAAACATGCGCAAGTCACATACGAGTCGAATGAATACAAGTTGTGAATTTTCCTACTAAATAGAAGTATTATGTTTTTGTGTACTATGCGTACCTGGAATTCCAAAAGTTGAGTCAAATTTGGAAGGTATAAGCTACCTTGTGCATTTCAGTGATCTTAATTTGGTTTGACGGTGAATAATACATTTTTTTCCAATCATCCCTTCAAGGGCCAAAGGAGTAGTTGTTAACCGAAAAAGAGCTCTTGCCAAAGTGAGCTCTGTGTAAGGCATTTTGACTAACCCTATTTCACTACGCTGCTGTTAAAACAGCAGCAAAGTGATTGTAGCAATCTTCTTTCTTCTTTCTGTGGTCTTCTTTCTTCGGCTGGCCATTTCTTTTAGGATATATCGTGTGTAAAAGAAATTTATTATTACTTGCGGTTTTTCCTTCAGTTTCTTTGTTGTCTGTATCTTTTTCCTTCTTCTGTTCCTTTGTTCTTTTTCTTCTTCTGTTCCTTTGTTCTTTTTCTTATTTCTTCTTCTGTTCCTTTGTTCTGTTTCTTCTTTCTTCTTCTGTTTTCTTTGTTCTCCGGGAGCTCCTGGTAAACACGTCCGTCCTCTTCAAAGGCTATTACCTCCTCCATCTCCCCTCTATGGGAATCAGTCAGTCTGTCTGTTTTTTATAGTCATGTATCCACTCTCGTGTATTATGACTGGTTAAAGCCCTGAAAAGGGCTAGCGGCCTCCCCTCCTTCCGAGGCAGGGCTCACCCGTGTCTCAGAGCTCGACACTTTTTTGCCCCGGCGCGTGGGCTTGGTACCCCCCCAGATGGTTTACCACCATAGCCGGACAATACCTTTCGATGTTGTTGTTATCTGGGGAGGTGCATAGCCCCAGTGCTGGGCTTTTAGTCTAGTGTTTGACCTTAGTACTGCCAACCTTAAAAAACTGACCTTTTGATCGTCATTGATAGAGTCACTGATCGTCACAGACACAGTCACACCGCCCCGACCCCGGGCTCGGAAAAGGCAAAGGAAAGGATCCAGCAAAGGGTGGTACCGTAGTAGATTTCTCTATTCTTGTGTGTTGGGATCCTCTTCCTTATGTCTGTCTTACCCTGGGTCCACATATTTTGGCTTTGAAAGTGTAATCTTTTCACAATATTTTAATGTGGCCCAGGGCGCCACCTACTGCCTTTCCTCATCCTTGATCGTTGGTTCCCCTGTTA